>CM052544.1:111501629-111549419 GCA_028533065.1 Trachops cirrhosus
AGATGCTGCGCAGGGCATGGCGCTGCCGCCGCCGCTGCCGCTGCTCGTGAGACTGGCTCTTCTCCGTGCTCCTCAGGCTGCTGACAAACGTATTATGTAAATGCACGTCATGCAGCCCTCAAATTGAGTGCCCTGCAAGATTTCCTTCTTCCTTTTTTGGGTGGGGGAGTGAGCAGTATCCATTGTGTAAATGTACCACAGCTTTTTAATCCGCTCATCTACTGATGGACACCTGGGCTGCTTCCAAATCTCCGCTATGGTAAACATACAGAGAACAGACTGACAGCTGTCAGAGGGGAGAAGGGTTGGGGTGGGGCTGGGCGAAAAAGATGAAGGGATTGAACAGAGGAAAAAACTCACAGACCCAGACAACAATGGGGTGACTGCCAGAGGAAAAGGGGTGGGGGGAGGTGGAAGAGGGTGAAGGCGGAATAAATACTGATGGCAGGGGTGGTGAACACACAATACACTATACAGATGACATACATCACAGACCTGTACACCTGAAACCTATATAATTTGTCAACCAATGTCACTCCAATAAATTCAATAAAAAAAGAGTGCCCAGGAACACAGGGAAGTCACCTAAAACATCTCTGAAAGAACGGGTTCTCAAACAGGCCCCAACATGGAATAAAAGGAGTTCCTCAACACAAATTATAAACACAAGGAAATAAGTGTAATATGCAAAAGAGTAAACAAATAGCATAGCTTGGGAAAGATTTGCCACATGAGAAAAACAAAAGTTTAAGAGAAGCACTACTTGGTGTTCTCAAGGTAATTACTCAAAATACAAACTTGCTAAAAGAGAGGTAATGAGGCAACAGACAGAGATAAAAGGGATTTTATGAAAAGATACAAGCCAGCAAATAATTCCACTGCAGAATTTAAAACTGCATGAAAGGCAGTAAAGAGGAAAATCGCCTGTTTATTAAATGGAATTAGACCATTGGAATAGGACAGTAGTTCCCAAACCTAGATGACCATCAGATACAGGTTGTGGGCGGGGGTATGCTTAACACATACTACTAGGGTCAAATACAAGGGATTTTGATTCAGTGGGTCTCAGGTGAAAGCTAAGAAATTTGTATTTCCAAAAATTCCCTGACATGAGTTTGAAAATCAGTCTGGTTTAGCAACTATTAAGGTAAGTGCAAACTTGAGACACTCACTGAGCATTCACAGAGGGAGATAAAAAAAAAAAGGCAATCGAAAATAATTAAAGAGGAAAAGGTGAACTGGAAACATGAACACAGTCTGTAGGATATGCATAGTGGGAGCTCCTGAGGATGCAGTTGGAGCCAGTGCAACAGAACCGATTTCCAAAATACATACTGAAGAATATCGCCTTGATAAAAAAAAAAAAAACTCTAGTTTAAAAGGTTTTACTCTGAACTCTGTGAAAACGGACACCCACTTTAGATCTACTGAATATTACATCTTAAAAAAAGCATCTCCCTTCAAATCCAGGAAAAAGAAACAGATCCCACAGAAAAGAAAATGATGTCAGTGGACTATGCCCTCGTGGCTGTCGGGGAGAATGGCGGTGCTGTGATCTCCAGATTCCACTACCTGCCCAAGCTGTCCGTCATGAGCCAAGGCAAGGAGAAGTTTATGCTCTCTCTGGTAGTGGGGATGAACCAACAGTCTGGAATTTGAGTAATGTAAATGTTGTTAAATAGCATTGTTTCTAAGAAAAATGTAAATGGTATCATGCTTGAAACAAGAGGGCCAATTATATACGAGTCAACAGCACAGTTATTACACGCTGGGAGAAAATCCCAAAGTAGAACAGCAAACCCTGGGTGGGAGGGGTGGCATGTGCGGGAGGAGGCGGGAGGAAGCAGGGGTGGCCGTTTTGCATTTGTTCGCAGGGCTGCGTCAATAGCTACTGTTTCACTCTCCATATTAATAATTTGAGAAACTTCGGTTTGGATCACAGGTTTTAAACATGCATCAATGTTATTTAATGATCGGATAGTAACTATTGGAGGAACTTTAAACAAATGTCATACTTTCTGAATGCCTGGAATGGCATGGGGAGGAGGGAAGGAATCAGGGAAAATCTCAGGTCATACAACAAAACTAGTCCTTCCTGCTTAGGAAAAAAATGGGGAGGGGTGGGGGACACAGGAAAACGAAAACTATTGAAAAGTCAAACGTAAACTAAGAGAACAGAAGAAATAACAGAACAATCAGTTTCTGTAAATACACACATTGATGAGTGTGAAACTGTATGCACCAAAATGTTGACAGTCATTTTTGCACAGTGAGTTTGGAGTAACTTATTTTTGCATAACTATTTTTCAAAAAATTTCCAGCAATGATCACATATTGCTTATGTGACTGAAAATAAAACGTAAACCTAAAATTCCTCTTCAATCATCCAAATGAACACTGATCACGAAGCCACTCGTTAGAACTAGAAATGACCAGCATGGCTACTGCAGTGGAGATTGGCATGTGCTGTGATTCTGCAACTCGTTTCTCTAACTCGACTCATTTCCCCAGACAGGATGCATAGGAGGTGTTCGCGTACTCAGTCACAACACCACCTACTCTTAACAGTCTGCTCTTCCCTGGTTTTCTCTGCGTTAGCATCGCATCGGCATGAGAGTGCCCTTGGGTGACTGCTGGGCATGTGTGCGCAGACACCACACGCTTTCATCTACCTTCCGGTCTCAGCCTTCAAAACTGCCCCAGCATGAACCTCAGACTCCAGCTACCCTGAGCAAGTCATTTCTTAAAACTTGCTGCCATGCCTGAGATGCTTTACCATATCAGGGGAATTAAGGGTCCCTTATATGGTAAAGCACTCTCTCCCCAGCCACGTTGTTATCTCGTGTTATGTTGTGTCTGCTCAGTCTGTCTTGCAAAGGAAATGCCTGTCTCAGGAGAAGACCTGGGTCACTGGCTGGCAGGGAATGGGCAGTATTTGCCTTCCAGCATTAGCCCAGCGCCTGAGGAACAGAAGGTTTGCAACAGACGGTTATGCATGGAGGGCTTCTCTGAGCTGATTCACTTCAGCTCCCAGCCCCTGCTTCCCTCGCTGCACCTCTCTTCTTGGTGGGGCAGATCGTGGATCTATGAGGCAGTGTTTACCAGACACTTCTTCCCCAGCTTCTGAGCTCTCTCTGCCCCTATGCACAGGTGAGATCTTTACACAACAAACTATGTCGGCAAGGGCCCTCGGGCAAAGGCTGTGCTCTGGGGCTCCAGCCCCATCCAAGTCCTCACTCTCCTGTGCTCTCCCCTCACCTACCTCCTATGCAAAGTCCAAGCCGTTTGGCTTTCTGTGTCATGAATCCAAGTGTGTCACTATGGGAAGTCAGGACATTCACACATGCCTGATGTGGATGGCAAACATTCCAGGCCTGAAGAGTCGCCTCACTCACAGAAACAAACAAGCAATGAGTCTTTTGTTTTATAAATTCACAAATGAAGGCCAAACAAGGAATGTCTTATTTTCAGGATGCTCCCACTACTGTAGGACTTGACTTACAGTAAATGAAGCACTGGAGTCACTAGAATCTCGAGAGACACTCTAACGAACTGGGGTTTATGTACTGGACTCCGATCTGATCCCTGGCCCTCTCCACCTTTCCTACTAAGTAACCACTGTTCCCATTGCACGGTACTCAGCGTCCAAACAGCCCAGCTCCATGCCTCTCACATGCACATGTGTGTGCCGTACCTTCACACCCACCCTGCAGACCAGCACTCATCTTTCAAGATGTTGCCCAAATGTCAGCTCTTCGGCAAAACACTCTCTAATTACTTTGCCTATAGCTAGAAGTACAAACACAGTACCGGGGAAGCTCTCTGTGCTAATTCATTGTATTAGAATTTATATATCTGCATTTACATGTGTATTCACCAACTTGATACGGCGTGTGAAGCATCAGTCAGTGAGCTCCTGGGGGGCGTGGTCCGTGTCTGTTCCCTCTGTGACCCTGGACCGCGGCACCGCCCCCGGCATAGGCTACATGCACACTCCATCCTCGATGCATGAAAAACCGGTGGAAAGATGAAGCCCAGGTTTTGAGATTCAAAATAACTGTGCTTGTTTTATAGGAGAGACATGACACTTTTGCATTTGAGAAATGCAGGAAAGATTCCACAATGAAAAAAAACCAGATTGCTCTGCCTGTCAGGAAGTCCTTCTGAAGTCTAATCTGAATCACATCGTTCATAATTCAAGCCTCCTCTTAATTCTTGCTTGTTCTGGAATGACAAAATGTTGGTCTTCATCATTCTTCATATATCTGAAAATTATTCTAAACTACTGTCTGCTAGACCCAACTTCCGAAAAGCGTGGTGTTGAGAATCTCAGTTTACTTTATTACTTCATGGAGGCTGCTGTTTGAGTGAGTCTAGATCTCTTTTAAAGATATTTTCTCCCGTGGACTGTTGAAGACCTGTGCTTTCCATCAACTGTGGGGCCAGAGCTTTCTGGCCGCACAGAAGGCACAGCCATGGCCAGAGGGAGAGAAACCTTCCCAATCTAAGAGGCCCCTTATGTACTGTGCAATATTCCTCACTTGGGGAAGAGACAAGTCTGGTTGCCATCGTTCTTGGGTTTTTTTTTTTGTCCTTTCTTGTAGGATTTCTACTTGAAGGAGTTCAGAGTCTATTGAACAAACACAGCAAATTAACTTCTGGTTTCACTGTTTTATCAGGTGCTGCTTTGCAGACAGGAAGTCATTTCCACCTGCAGGGCTCGGCTTCCCCGCCCTAGGACACAGCCCCACTGCCTGGAAATTGACTAGAGAACCCGGGCCGGCTCCCTAACCATCCCCTGACATCATCGTGGTCTTGCTGTTTAACATAAACAAAAAAACATCTTCCAAACCCAAATGCATTTTCATCGACACTCTACGATGTTGATGGTGTCAATACATTGACATTGAGCATCTCACTGGGAGAATAAAGAACAAGAAGCCACTTATCTTCAATATTAAACAAAAGTCTGCTTCCTCTGTTCAGCTTCACAAAGGCCTCACTTATAAAGTAAGAAAGGGGGAGAAGACACTTTGCCAAACACACTTGGGAAGGAAAAAAAGATCCTTCTGTAAACCCATACGGGGCAGGCTGATTAAAATCAGGGCCTTCTTCACATCTCTTAATAAACAAAACCGAATTCTGGTGTGGGCCCTGCCTCTCAGCTCCAGCTGCAGCTCCGTGGACTGGTGTGGCCGGAGCTGCCTCGCTGCGGTTCCCGCAGTCGGAGCAAGCCCGGGCTGATGGAATGATGTGTCAGTGATTCTGTTCTTGCTTTTCTGATGGGTCCCTGAGGGTGCCTCGGAGTAACCGCGCCCCGGCGCCCACAGCTCTGGCGGGGCGCTCCTCCCTGCCTCCTTCTCATGACTTAACCACAGCATGAGAAGGCTGCCTCGTCAGGGGAGGTGGTTTGCAGCCCTCTGCCCCGTTCTGGGCTCCTCCAAGGCATGTTTTCCCGCAGCTTGTCGTTTCATCCGAGTTGGATGTGCACAGCGGCTAGACGCAGATAAAATGGTGTTTCTGAATAAAAGAATGTGCTACCCAGGAGGCAGAGCCAGTATTTAATTTGCTGCCTGTGTTCGATAGACTGTGAGCTCCTCAAGGGGCAGAGCCCAGGTCTCATTTGTCTTTCTCTGTACCCTCGGTGACTAACACACATTCATTTGTTCATTCATTTATTCAACAAATATTTACTGGGGGCTGCAGGTACGAGATGAGAAAGGCACAGGCTTCAGCAAAGAATTGGACGTTTTCTCTTGCCCCACAGGCTGGCTTGCCATGGAATAAATACACTTTCTAATACATTACAAGATCCACAATACACACTCGAAATAAATCATACCACAGCCGAGCTCTCTCACAGACTCAACGAAGGTCGAAGATGAATGGGACCTGCTTTTATACATAAGAAAGCCTACGCTCAGAAAGAGCTGACCAATCCTTGAACTTGCACACTTTTCACCTCCAGCAAGGTGGTCCATGGAAGAAAATACTACAAGTAGAAATTTCCAGTGCTGTCTGTAACCTTCCAACCCTCACAACCTAATCGTGTCATAAATGTCTATATTTATTTTTAATATTTTAATTGCCAAATTTCACATAATTCAAGGTTCCCTGGGCCATGGTTTAAATAAGAACTGCAAACCCAAATTCCTACAGGAGCCCAGATGTAAAGTAATTTAGGTAAAAAGCCAGGGGAGAGAAGGGGGCCAGCGCGAACTGGAGACACACAGTCTGGTCTCAGCTGTCAACTCCACATCTGAGGCTCACTGCGGTGGTATTTGCTTTTGTCGGTTAGGAATTCCTGAGAGGCTCAGATGGGCGGTTCATCTGTGATCCCTGTGTCCCCTGGTGGGGATGGAGGCTCCATTTTCAAGACAGCTTCCTTAGTCACGTGTCTGGTGCCTTGGTGCACCTTGACCTTGTGTCTTTCTCTCCACGTGCTCTTTTCTAGGACCTCATCATGAGGCTTGGGCTTCTCCCTGCACGGTGGTCTCGGAGCAGTTACACTTACCACAGGGGGGTTCATTCCGCTGGGCAAGGATCCCAAGAGACAGAAAGCGGCTGCTGCCCGTTCCCTAAGCCCGAGCCCCTACACGCACATGCATGATCTCTGCTGCATTTTCCCGGTCAGAGAAGTCACTGGGCCTCCCCACATTCCAGGGGAGGAGGGCACCCTGACCCCGCCTCTCAACAGGTAGAGAACTGAAGAATTTACCAACATGTTTAGTGTGGTGTCGTCTGTTCCAGCGAGCAGCTGCTGTGCTCCCGGTTGCCGCACTGTGAGGCTGTGGCCCAGTATAAGATATTGTGAAATTTTTTAAATGGAAGACAAAAATTTATAACTTAAAAATGTGAAATACCCTGATTCTTAAATATCAGCAGCTAATTCGATTTTTTTAAAAAAACTCGTGTGCCAGACATGCTCCTTTGCAAATGCAGCCCGTGCCCAACTCTGCTTCAAGTGCTAAACCAAGTTCTAATGAAGGTGTTTTCAGAAAACACTGACATGTACTTGGAAATATTTGCCTATAACTGAAAATGAAGATCTTAGGAGCTTTCACCATGTTCGACAGATTTTGAAACATTATTTTTAAATATAAACACACCAGTAGGCAAATAAGGGATCTTGCTGTTTAATTCTATCATGACCCACATGAGAAACGGAATGTTTCTTGTTCTGAGAATTCTCTTCTCCCATTTCTGTCCTGGTCAAATCACAGCTTGATGAAAAATGTAGTAATTTTCATTTCTTGTTGAATTTGACCAAGAACTAGAAATATCAGAAAGTGATGGAGGTACTGACTGAATGCCCCAAAGGAAAGAAAAACAAACTAAATAAGAAGTCATGAGTATAAACAGCCCAAATTCCACATTAGAACTTCTTCAACTTTAGTGAGTGAATCACTTTCTGACTCTGAACTAGGGAGTATCCCAAGACTCAGCATCTTGAATCAATATTCTAGATGTTTCTGATGTACGTGGCCCTGAACCACATTGCCTGTACTCAATTACAGGGACAGGTTTTTGAGAGAGAGCAAAAGTGGGCACAGCTAGAGTACGAATCGTGTCCTCTTCATGGGATGAGGGAGCCAGGAGAAGAGGGTACATGGTGGGCTCCCCTCCCCTGACTCAGGAGATAGGGGCTCAGACCCTAATTTTGCATGAGTTAGCTGACTGAGCTCAGGGAAGTCATTTCCCCTCTCATGGTCTCAGTTTCCTCTTCTGTAAGGTGCGGGTTGGCCTGGGGTCCAACGATGACGTACACAACTGCCCGCGTCCTGCGTCCAAGGTGAACCCTGCTCACCCAGGGCACCACCTTTCCACTAAGCCCTGGTCTGTCCCCACAGTTCTCTTGTGCCAGCCACTTCCCACAGGCTGGAGTTAACACATGGGTCAAAACCAAATTTGGGGCCCTGGGAGAGCATCTCTGTGGTCTCCCCTCCCTCTTGTGTGGCTGTATTATGGTTTTGGAGGACCAGGTGGAAGGAAATCATGAAAGGTAGTTTTGGAAGAGCGGGAAGGGTTTGCAGGGAAGGAGCTATACAGAAATGGTGATGTGCCATCTGAGAATGGTGAGGGTGCCAAACACTCTGCCAGCCATCCCCGGGCCTGTCCTCATTATCAAGGTGACAGAGGTCTTGGTGTGTGTGGTTTCCTCCAGCAAATCCTGGTAGCTGGACACTGGGACAATGAGTGGGAGGGACAGGGTTGGCGTCAGCAAAAACAAAATAGTGGTCCGCACGAATATGAGCCCGGGAGTGCTTGCCTCCTTACATTTTGCACAAGACAACTCACTTGTCACATCGTATTAGGACAATGGAGTTGCCAGCTTGTTGAGGAGCTGTCATCTGAACTACAGACCCAGTGGGCACGATGGATGGAGTGGGAGCGGATGGTTGTAGAAGGGGGAAAAACAGATATATCAGGCCAAACCAGGCCAGAACTTCCATGGATTCATTTACTGAATGAAGGGCATTGGATGTAAAGGGCAAAGGTTTCTGATCTGTGTTGGGTTAGCTGTGCAACTTGGCCAAGTTACTTAAACTCTTTAAACCTCAGTTTTCCACTCTGTAAAATGGGAATAAGAGCACCTTCATGGCAGGGATGTTGTGAAGAAGAAGGATGTACATAGGGCAGCTGGCACATAGCATTCATTCAGGAAATGGAGATTTTTTCCTTCTTTCCAGCCTCCAGTCTGCCTTGAGTAACTGTCAGGAAAAGAAGCAAGCTAGGGACAGTGTCCTTCACACCAAAAATGGATGTGGAAATCCACGTTCCTGTGCAGAGCAAGCCAGGCAGGTCTTGAATGCATTGCTGATGTTCTGACTCACAGCTGCTTTCTCTTTTAACTTCTCCCATCCTGCTCAGGCTGGACCAGATGTGGGAAGGTTGACAGCACAATGCCAGGATCTCGCCCACCAGGAAAAGCCTTCCAGTGCTGCTTTGAGGCCAAAGTTCCAGGAAAAAATATTACAAACTCTGTGTCACAGGCTTGCTTAGTAAGAATCACAGCTAACATTTATTTAAGTGATTAGTACATGCATGGACCAGTGCCAGGCACTTACAAACAGTTTCTAAGTAGCCTTTTCAACACTGTAAGAGGTAGACATGACTATTCCCAGTTTATGGATGAGGAAATAGAAGCGAATTTAGCTCGCAAACTTTAGGAATAGGACAGGAACTGGATTTTTTCTGAGTTCTTAACAACTATTTACCATTGCACATTCATGACCCTGGAAACATGAAAAACCCAAGTAGAGTTCATTGCTCTCGGGGAGTTTAGAGATGTAGAGAAGAGTCAGTCCTAGCATGTGGGAAACAATAGTATAACAAGGTGTACAGCAGTTCAACTGAACAGTAAGCTCCTTTGAGGCAGGGACTTTGTTCCTTTTTCTTTTTTTTTCTTTTTTTGGTATCTATTTTCTAGTGCAATGAGTGGCTCTTAAATGGGAGCTCAATCATTGCACTGCATGTACAAGCCAAAAAAAAAAAAAAAAAGACAAGTGCAAAGATGTCTGCTAAAGACAGACATATTGGTGGGAATTCAAGGTCCAGCAGGGTCCGCAGGGGTGCAATGGACAAGGCCAGCTTCATGCAGAAGAAAGTAGGGCACAAGCTGGGAGGGACTTGGAGAGGTCCAAAAAGCACAGAGGACAGAAGATGCACATCAATGGAGGCTTGATGCACAATAATCTTGAGGTATTGAGATAGCGAGGAGGGCGAACTGCTTAGAGAATTATCTGTCTGCTGGTCAGCTTGGTAAGGAGCCAGCTAAACCAACTAATAATTGGGGGTTCTCAGCGCAGAGTGCCTTCTACCTGGAAACGGGTCAACAAGGGCTGCGAGAATAGGTCAAAGGAAATCAGGTCGGGCTGGTCTAGACACACGACGTTCAGGAAGGAAACAGGAGCGGGCTGGATGGCAGGAAGCACAGTCCCCCGCCCGCGGCAGAGGATACACCGATATAACTTCTGGCAGCTGTGAGAAACACAGAGGGCGAGTCAGCCATGAAGAATGTGGAGGAGAAAAGGTACTTGGAAGATCACACGCTGGGGCTGATCACCCTCTCCATTTGGTTCTTCATGCGCCATAGCAGCCTACCTGCTCTCGGGAGACCCTGGGAGCATCTGTTTTTTCTGTAAAACGAACTCAGAGGAATCATATTTGCCATGGGATAAGCCACAGGCTCAGCCACGAGGCTCAAAAAGCCATAAAGTCCCGTTAGTAGGGCTGTCTAACTAGGTGTATGAAAGAAATCATATGTACTATATAACTTTATATAATTCATTTTTACATAAAGGCTAATATGCCCTGGCTGGTGTGGCTCAGTTGATTGGCGTGCCATCCCGTAACCTGAAAGGCCGTGGGTTTGATTTCTGGTCAGGGAACACGTGCCTAGGTGGTGGATTTGGTCCCCGGTCAGAGCACGTATGAGAGGAAACTGATCGATGTTTCTCTCTCTCTCTCTCGCCTTCCCTCCCTCCCTTCCTTTCTCTCTAAAATCAATAAGCATGACCTTGGGTGAGGATAAAAATTAAAAAAAATCTTTATATAAATACATTTATATAAATGATGTTATCCTGGGCTAAATGGCTAAGCTTAAAAATGGGAGATCATAAAAGATGCCTGTGTCTTGAGGCTACTGGTTCCATCCTTACCATTCCTACCTGAGTGCTCTGAAAGAAAGATGAGATTATATCCGCAAGTTCTGCTCTGTTAGGATATATTTAATCTACGTGTCCCAGCCAGGAGGAAAGGTGTCACTTGGTCTTGACCTCCCTGTGGGCCTTAGGAACCCTAACTTTTCCACCAGAAAGCCCAAAGGGGTGATGTGGGGTGATCTCTGCCTCTAACCTGTGGGACTGAATAGCTTGCCACTGCCTATACTACATGCGTTAGAACCTCAGTGGTGCGTGAGATGCTGAAAAGGCATTGTGGAGAAAAGGATTTTGGTTGCGACAGGGATCCCTAGGAACATCCCCAGTGATTCCCAAGGTAGGACCCACAAGACTCATGACAGAGTTGTATTCACAGCTACAGTGTATTTTCCAGAAAATGGACACAAAGCAAGACCAGCAATGGAAAATACACGTGGCGCAAAGTCTGGAGCAAACCAGGCACAAACTTGCAAGAGGTCTCTCCCACTGGAGTCACACAGGATTCGTTTAATGCCTCCAGCAACAAGTGGTGACAACAGGCATGAAATGTCCACCAGGGATGCTCATCAGAGATGTGGAGCCCGTGGTTTTACTGGGGACTGATCACATGTGCACACTCTGCCTACCACGTGCCCGATTCCAGACTCACAGGAAGAAGGCCGGAGTTCAGCAGAAACGACACCATTTGTACAGTTCAGGTACATGAACCACCTGATCAAGAAGTGGGGAGACCCTCCTGGAATCCAAATTCCAGACACCTGCAGGGGCCACCCCTGGAAGCAGGACCTTCAAGAAAAGGTCCTTCAAGACACAGCAGCCTCAGGCCTGCTGGGTCGCCCTTCTCTATACAGTGATCTACAGAGTCCAGCACGTCCTGTGCACCACGGCCAATGTAGGGATATTATTGATGCCTTTGAGAAGCACTGCAATATGAAAGACCGTTCTTTTATTAAGCCAACATTTCCCAAACCTATTTGATCATTATCTCTCTATCTCTCTCTCTCTCCATCTATCTATCTCTCTCTCTCTCTCTCTATCTATCTATCTATCTATCTATCTATCTATAGATCATACACTTGGCCGAAGAATTACCGAGTTACAGAACATGCCTCAAATGGAGGGAGCTGGAGGAGGGATAAAGAAAAAGAGTTAAGGCATATTAAAAATTGGCTTTCTCCTGGTGGCAGTTTGTCATTTTTCAATTTGGCATCTTTCCCTGTTCCTTTTTCTGCCATGTAGAGATCTGCATGAGTCTTGATTCAGAGGGGATTTTCTCGTGAGGTGTCTGTCTTCAAACATATGGATTAAATTGCCAGGTTTAATTGAAGGAGGTTTAGAGTCTTGCTCTATTTACAGTCAAAAGTGGTTCGCTTCTGCTGTTGGCCTCGGTCCTAGACTCCCAGGAAATTAGTAATGTCCCGTGGCCTTTGACCTCTGCATCTACTTCCTGGAGTCGGGCTCTGGCTCTGCCTGGCCCCAGGTGTCAAGGCTTCCAGGGCTCTGGATGGAAGTCCCCCTGCAGCTGCTCTGGCTCCCGCAGGCCCCCTTATCGGACCACGTCCCCCCACAGGCCCTGAAGCCACAGGAGTCTATTGTCCATGCCTCGCTGTGATTCAGGGCACGGAGCGAGGGGTTGCAAGACAGTTATCTGAGCTGGAAAGAACTTCATGCACTTAAAATAATTCAACAAGCACATTGGTGGCACTCACTGTGTATTCAGCACTGTTCTCACTTTTCGGATAAGGAAATGGAGGTACACCAGGGTTCAGAAAGATGTCACAGAGCTGAGAACTGCCAAGGCCAGGAAACTAGCTCAGGCCCTGTAACTCGGGGTCTGCGCTCCCACCCCTGACTGCGCTGCTTTACCGTGCTCAGCAGTTACCCAGTCCCACCTCTTACTGATTCGGTGAGTCGCCACATGAAAAGCTCTAACACACAGCAAGAGCCACATATGTGGCAGCTGCTGTGATCAGTGCATTCCAGTAAACGGTGAGAGCCGAGGCCAGAGCAGTGACGGTAGCACACACATTCAGTTCAGGATTTCCCACGTGGTGGCTGTAATGACGCAGTTAAGTCATATGCACATATGGAGACTCGGCAGCATCATCCTGTTAAGTGAAGGGCAGTGGTATGTTTTGCAGTGTGCAGATGGACACAGGTGGGTGTAAAAAGTGCATCTGTGTGTACAACCCCTCGGTGCACGAGGGTGTGCTAAAACAGTTCCTTGAATGAAGAATTTTGGAAGGGCTTGGTGAAGAAATTCGGTTGATATCTCCTTGAGACAACCCTAGGTTTGTCATACCCATAATGGTTCTTACAGATAATTCCTTGGGGCCATTTTCTTAGGATTCATCCTTTGTTTTTTTTAAGTCAGGGCGCAGAACATTCCGTGTCCTCTGATAGCACCATGCCTATCTGTCCACAACTGACACTGGCTGGGTGCCCGGCACACAGTACATGGTCAGTAAATGTGTGTGGAATAAACAAAGTCATTTGTTCAAGGAAGGCTTCTTTAAATATCCAGTGTTTGCCTCCTTACCCAGCGTGAAAGCCTCTTTGCTCTCTGAATCCTGCCTGACTCCATCAAGGAGTACAAATTCCCACAGTACACAGTGCTTTGCGAATGGCAATAAAACATGTGGGAGTCTTTACTTTGTTCAGGCGCTGCTCCAGGACCTCTAGGTGCATCAACTCTTCCACTCCGCACAACCACCTATAAGGTAGGTCCTCTGGCAGGTACCGGGCAACGAAGCCCAGGGAAGAAAGGAGCTTACCCAAGGCTCCCTGCCTAGGAAGCGGCAGACGCCTGCTCTCCAGCTGCCCCAGGCACAGTGTTTACCACCCCATGTGTGGCTTATCACGGTCTAACCGTCCCTTGGTCCATGTCAGCGCTAGCCTGGGAGCTGTCTGTGATGGGGCAGGGTGTTCCTCAAGTCATTCTTCAAACAGTCAATAAGACAGGCTGAATAACCTAGGCAACACACCTCCAACACTGAAAAAATAAAACCAAGGGTTTTGTCGTCACACACACCTGGGTCTAGCTTCAGCCTCCCCAAACCTTAACCTTGTCGTCCTGACCATGTCACTTCATTCTCTCAGAACCTCAGTTTCCTCTCTATAAAATGGGAGAAACACTTGTGTTTCTTGTGAGAATTAAATGAGCTAAAGAACATCAAAGTGCTTACTCAAGTACCTAGCAAAGAACTTCATTCATACTAACTCTCACGTAAAGGTTTGTTTGATGAGCATTCTGCCTAAGGTTTGCCCGGGGGCCAGTGGGGACTAGTGGGTATTCAGCGATTAGATGAATGAGTGCATATATGTCTCAATTTGGGGACCCAGTGCAGTAAGAACCACACAGAAAGGCTAACTGTATTTTGGTCACTTCAAAACAGATCTTATTTGCAGGGTGCAGGCTTCATTAAATATGCATAGTGCCTAGACCACAGCGTAGTAGATTCTTAAATGTGGTACCAAAACAGTCATGTTCATTAAGGGAAACCAGCCTGTCTTATTGGCTGGTCCCTCCCTGTTTTCCTTTACTTGGTGTCATTCCTATGCCTGATGTTTTACTTCGGTTCCTTGGATCACATCCCATCATCTCCCAACACGTCTCTGTCACAATTTCTTAAGTGAAGAGCACAAAACGGCTCTTTCTTGCCATGTAGGAGAGAAGTCGTCAAAACCCACTTTTTTCCACTACCCCATCTTTCTAAGCTATATGCTTCTTCCTCTAAGTCCTGATGCAAACCATGTTAATTGGATAAGTTTATATGTCTGTCACTGATTAAGTTCAATTAAAGTATCCACTACATAATAACTGAGGCGTACACCTCTGAGGGTGCCTGACCACCTCACAACAACGACCACAGGGGATGACTCTGGACAACAAGGAAGGCAGAGTACAACGCTGCCACTGTCTGTGCCTGAGCGGATCAAGGCTGGGACGACCGGAGTCCCTGTCCAGGGCATACGGAGCTGGGACGAGGAGGGGCAGAAAATAGTTGGGAGCAGAAAGAGGAAACTGAGAAAGCACTTGAGAGAGGTCCGAGGTTTCCAGCCATAGTGAGCAAACTTGAACGCGGTGAGAAGCCACCTGCCAGTCCGTGACTTGAGGAACAGAGATATCGTGTATAGGAAATGGAGAGAGAAAAAAGGAGAAACAAGAAAGCCAGAGCAGAGCACCGTCTGGATTCTTGCTGGCTTTCCAGTTCACAGTTCTCCTCCTTCCTGAGGCCCTGCTGCGTCTGTGCTCTGAGCCCCATCAAAGACCCCTGTTTGTACCTCAGGAACACCCCACCAAGTGGTGCGGGATTGCTACAGCCACCTTCGGATTTCTGTTCTTTGGAACCACGAGAATCCTAACTTAACCCAAAGGCAGGACTACGATTACGATTAGGGTTATCGGCAGTAATCCTTACACACATTCAACACTGGGCACCTTTACAGACTGCTTATTATTAATATCTGCGACAAACATGTACTAGAGTAATGCTGCTGAAGCAGCCATCCAAGAACTAATGGCTGCATAGCATCTGGGGGTGGAAGAGCAAGCCAGGGAGAGGGAGTAGATTTACTGTAACTATAACTGGTATGAGAAGTCATCAAGTCATTGGCGATAATCCCATTTACAAGAGTCCATCAAGGTCAGATGACCGTACACCAGTAAGACAGTAGGTGGAAATGTTTTTCTATTGGGAAGGAATAAAACAATGAAACAGACGGATTGCTGTTTTTAAGGAGAAGATTGCAGGAGTACAAAAACTGGCTATGCTCAGGTGGCTCAGGGGAAAAAAAGAAATGGCTCCCATCTCCACGGTTCCTAAGAAATGTGCTTTATTCTTACAGATGCCAATAAGGCTTTATGCAACTGTCAATGTAATAATGCAAGTGCCACCAGAGATTCATATGTAACAGAGATCAAGTGTAACAGGCAATGGGGAAAGGTGGTTGGTGGGGATCTGAATTAATGAACGGTGCTTGAGAAAATGAGGCAATAAAAAGATCGATAGAAAGCCAGGCCATTCTGCAGGACCTAAGGGTTTCTCTGTGGAATATTTTAAAAGGAGAGCATTGTATTGACTCATCCCATTTTTAATACACTAAGAAGTGTAGCTCAGGTGCCTGTCGTCGCTGCAGAGATGGGGACTTAAGCTAACTGCCGAGCGAGTGGGTGACTGATCAAAAGGAACTTGGTCAGATAGCTCTCCCTCCTCAGCACAGCCTCGCAGCTACATCAAGAACAGAAACGCTGTTCCAGAAGAGAAAATGCAGTGATTATGTTGCTTTAGAAAATTTGGAAAACCCAGGAGAGACCCAAGAAGAAAATTAAAAACATCCTTAAGCCACTGCTACAATTTTGGTGCATTTCTCTCCAATTTTCTTTCTTTTTCTGAGTATGGATAGTCTTATATTTTACTATATATACACTATATAAAAATAACAATGTAATCCTACTATATATGGTGTTTTTGTTTCTTTTCACTTAATATCTAGCAAGAATTTTCTTTTGTCATTGCATTTAATTTCAATGCTGTATCCTATTCAATTGTGTGGTTTTGCCATAATTTAACCAACATTATTTATATGGGTTCCATTTTACTATTGGCTATGATGGACTAAATGTTTGTGTCTTTCTAAAATTCTGAAGCCCTAATCCCCAATGTGATGGTATTGGAAGGCAGGGCCTTTGGGAGGTCATGTGGGCGGAGCCTTCAGGGTTGGAGTTTGTGCCCTGATAGAGGAGCTTGCTTTCTCTCTCTCCCCATCACGTGAGCACACAGCGAGGAGGCAACCTTCTGCAAATCTGGACGAGAGTTTTCACCAGGAACCCAATCAGCTGGCGCCTTGATTTTGGACTTCCCAGCCTCTAGAACTGTAAAAAATACATTTCTGTTGCTTAACCCCCTCAGTCCCACTATAGTACTGTTGTTGTAGCAGCCTGAACTATGACACTCTTTGTTTTTTAAACATTAAAACAAAGAGAGCTATTTGTTTCCACTTCCTTCCATGCCCGATCCCCACAATCTATTCCCACCTTTTCTGCCCAGCTCTGCTAAGGCAGGCTGACCCCTGAGAGCTGCATTAGCTGTGATCGCTTGCCATCGAGCTTTGGGTTGTGTTTACCTAGCCAGAGGCAGCAGCAGGAGGCAGTAGGCAAGAGGTGTGTCTGTTCTTCTCTCCTTCCCTCCCTGCTCGGACCCGACGGTTCTGGCACTGGCTACACCTGTCTGCAAAGGTCCCTCCGTCAGCTGATCCCTCTCCCATGGCTCCTGCTCTGAGCAGACTCTGCTAACAAAGTCCCTCCCTTCGCTCCATCTGGTTTCTGCTGCTGTTAGTTCCTGGGTGACTGAACAACCCAGGTGTGTTCCTTTAACCTCTGCTAAGTAATTGTTTCTGCAAATACCCTGCAGATTCCCATCTGATTTGTATTGAAAGTTTCAATGAACTTGAGTATTACATGGTCTAACTCTGGGAACATTGTTCATTTATAAAAAGCATAACAGAATTATGTAATGCTCCATTCCAAATAACGAGAGGCTCGATGCAGGCAAAATACTCACACCAAACTTATGAAATAGAGGAATGGTATAGGTTCTAGAAACTTCTTCCCTGACATTTTCAGAAAGTCTCTCTCAATTCCCTCCCCTCTGTAATGTTCACAAACCACATATGTTCCCCTTCTTTGCAGCCTTTGCTCATGCTGTCACTATAGCTGGAGCGGTCCTGTAGTGTCCACCCGACCTCTAAGCTCAAGCTGAAGTTCTACTTCCTTCCTGAATTCCTGGAGCCCACACCACTTCTCCTTAGAATTATTGCAGCTGTGCTATTCAATACACTAGCCACAGATGGCTACTCAAATTACCATTAAATTACAAATCCAGTCCCTCAGTCTCACTAAGCAAATTTCAAGTGCTCAGTGGCTACATGGGCTCAGGCCACTGTACTGAACAATGCAGACCCAGCATGTGTCCTGCATTTCAGAAACTTGTACCGGACAGAGCCGTTCTAGAGCACTTAGTGATGAGCATCAAATTATGAATATTCTTCCCTTTTCCTCCAGTTGCAGAGTCAAAGTACAGTAAGACAGAGTCTGCCTTCTTCATCCTGAATCCAAACAGAGCTGGGCACACAAGGAGATGCCTAGTAAATGCACTTCATGACTTGAGTCATGACCGTGACTATTTGTCAGTTGAACATTAAACATTAAAAGACAAGAACTATTAATAATTGAAGCAAAGGTATAGCAGGAGCATAGACTGGGCAATTTGGAGGTAGTGATGGTGGGGACTCTTCCAGTCCCCACCACACTAAAGGCACAAGCTCTGTGTCCTATAGAATGTCCTCCATATGCGCTTGTAAAGAACCTGGGTAAAATCCTAGGGCTGATTCTCTAACAAGTTACGTACCCTGATCAAATGAAATCATTAAAAGGACACAAAGACACAGTTTTATATAGAAGCCCCCACACCATCTTCTAGACTAGTCCGCGGACGATGGTCCTGGTGCACCGTGACTGTGATTCTGCCTGACAAACCGGACTGTGTTAGAAGCGATCTCATGGAAGCGATGCAGCTCTCCCTCCTACACAGTGCCTTCTCTCATCTCTAGCTTGAGATGATTGCAGAATTTTAACAAAAACTCAGTATTTGACTTATTGGAATAGCCTTATAAAACACATATCTCAGCCTTCTACTTATCTCTGGAAAGAAGGTGTTTTTAGATATAGATCTACTTCTTATCTACCATGTATTCAGATCTGTGTTAATAATCACTTTGCAAAATCTCCTTTTAATTCTTATAGCAACTCTGTGGACTGGGCATTTTTGTTCTTATTTTATGATAGAAAAAGCTTACTTTCTGAGAGGATATGTCATTTGCATAGGTAGTGAGGGACAGAGCTGGGAGAGCAACTTAGATTCCTTAACTCCAAAGATCACGCTTTGGGCCGCTCTGTGAGAGTGTGTCCTATTAACAATGAAAGTAACGCTGGGGATGAAGGCTGGCCGGGACAGGGCATGATACAGCCTCACCATGCGCTCTCTCCCTCTCCCTCTCCCTCTCTCTCTCTGGACAGCTTCTTTCCACCACGAGGCCTTTTCCCGTATTTATTTGAATAAACCTTCATCAGAAGAGACTTGTGATACATACAACCACTGATGGGCAGGTTGGTGAAGGAGACTCTTGGAGCCTGTCCCTCTAGCTCTCACATTTGACATATAACAAGATTTAATGTGAACAACAGTTAGCAATGTTTAGTGGTCAAGTAACTGGACTTCTGCCAAGGCATACATAGATTCTGATAATTCCTAAATTTACATGTTCAGTGCCAATTCCCATTAGAACTCCATACTCAAGACATCTAGCTGCTTTCTTAAATGTTTCAAAGGGGCCTCAAACAGAATACGTTACTGCCAACGCCTTCATTCCCCAGTCCAGCTGCTGACTGTCACTCCTCAGCACAGGTTCCTCAGCCCTGGCCGGGAACCGGGACTCGCTCTTGATTCTCCCGCCCCGGGCCACATCCTGTCCATCATCAAGTCCCGCTGCTTCGACCTGCACACAGATTGTCCTCCGATCAGCTCAGTGGCCACCAGCCTAGTTCTAACCATCAGTTGTTCTCAGCTGGACTTCTGCAGAAGTCACTGCCTGGCCCCCCAGTTCCATCTCTGCCCTTGTCCAATCCATCCTCCACACAGCTGCCAGGGCGCTCCTCGAGAAATGCAAACAGTTAATAACAATTACACTGGTTTCAAGTGTCCCACTCTGGGATACGTCCTCTGTCTATTACATTGTGTGCTCAGAACCCAAAGTCAAATCTCCTTCTGTCACCGTATACTCGACCCCCTTTCCCCTTTCTACCTCTGCCCCCCACTCCTGTCCCTCCGGTAACCACCATACTGCTGCCTGTATCTGTGAGTTTTTGTTTGTCTTGTTTATTTGTTGTTTCAGTTTTATATTTTACATATGAGTGAAGTCATATTATTCTTGACTTTTTCTAACTAATTTATTTGGCTTAGCATGATATTTTCAAGATCCATCCTATATAATTTTATTAATGAATGTCACCCCAATAAATTTAGTAAATTTTAGAGATAATTTTAAAACTCAATAATTTTAATTATATTTAATATTTCATTTGAGATTTTCCTGTTATCTAATTTTGTTGACATGATTCAATAAAAATATTCGTGTAACGGGAAAAAGTATAAGTGAAATCTCACCACTTCTCTGCTTAAAACCCTTTAATGGCCTCTCCTTACACCGGATGAGACCCTATTCCACATTTTCAATGTGGCCTCGCAGCCCTGCGGGATCTGGCTCTTGCTGTGTCCAGGCCACGTGACTCTCCCTTGAGCTCTGCAGTCCAGCCTGTGGGTTTTTGCTCAGTTCCTAGATCATGCTAAATAAACTCTTCGATGCCTCTGAGTTTAGCACATGCTTTTCCCTCTGTCTGCTTGCTCTTCCCCCACCCTTTACCTGGCAACCCTCACATCTCCTTGTTACCACTTAAATGGCAGGGTAACCCCCCAGTTAGGACCTCTCATCCCACTTTATATTTTTCCTTCATTACCCTGAACACAGTTTTTCAGTACACACACACACACACAGACACACACACACACACACACCTCATTTCCGGTGGGTAGGACCAGACAAAAACGTGCTGACTGAGCTGTGCTGCAGGGGCTGTCACAGTGTCCCTGCTCCAGAGACCCCGCCCTGTCACTGGAGAGCGGTGGCCACTCTCTCGGATCACACGAAGTCTCACTGCAGGTTCTTTCCAACCACCAGTGGCCCATTTCATGATATTCCTGTTGGCGTTCATCGGATCCAGACAACCTCTAATACCTTCCCTTTATCCTCTGCTTCTTTGAACATCGGTTGAGTCTTTTTTTTTTTTTTAAAGATTTTACTTAATTAATTTTTTTAGAGAGAGGGGAAAGGAAGGAGAGAAACAGATCAGTTACCTCTCACATGTGACTCTTTATAGAAAGCAAATTGGAAACCTTGAAAGCGAATTTGATTCTCTATAGAACTTGACTTTTTACATCTATAATTATATGATCTTTTGGGTTTCTTTGCTGCTGTTCCAACACCTTCCCTTACGTGCCTTTTCCTTCTGCCTTTATAGTCAAAACCAGACGACAAACTAAGAGGCAGGAAGAGAGGCCAAAGCAGAATAAATATAAGCAAAGGGGCACAATTAACTGGGAACCTTCAGGAACACTGAGTGGCTGCCCATGCTCCAGGGTGGTACGACGGCGCTCACGGGCTGAAAGCGTGCACTAAGGGTGCTGTGCCAGCCCACGGGATGAGACACTCTGGGAGTGTTCAGAGAGCGGATAAAATGAAAGCTAAAATACACTGTTTTGAACAGACACAGATGCAAAACAATGTTTTGAGAAAACATTAAGAAAGAAGTAGTTATAATGAAGCCGTGCTGCAGCGGTGGCATTAAATGAGGCAGGACTAGCTGCTTCTCTTTGTGACAGCCGTCTCTTCTCTACGCCCTAAAATCAGTTAGGACAGGATTTCTACTGGGTGCCCTACTAGACCTCTAGTACCTGGCATGGAACTTGGCACAAAGCAGTGACAAAATTTACTGTAGCCAGAGTTACAGCAACAAACATAGCAAGATGCCTCAGGACGCGGGCTCTGAAGAGAATGCTTGCTCCATCACTTCTTAAACTGCGTGGCCTGGTTTGAGCCCCATGATTCTCTGTGCCTCAGTTCTTTGATCTGCCAAATAGGGGTAATAAGAGCGCCCATCCCATAGGGCATTTGTAAGGATAGAATGACAAGGCAGATACAGTGTTCGGAACACAGCTGATACCATAACACACACACAATAGATGGTGGTGATTATTGCTGCCACTGCCGCCATTTACCACGGCCTCATGTAGGGCTAAGGGTTCTGGGTCCATGGACCAATTCTGGTATGACTTAGAGAAGTTAAAAGCCCAAGTGTTTAGAATACTCATTGGTCTGAAGATCCTTGAAGGAAGGGACTGTCTTTGTCTAATACAGTATCTTGCTCAACATAGTAGATGCTCAATAAACGTTTATTCCATTGAATACTCTAAGCTGTCCTCATACAATCTGGAATGGGATCTCCCAACTTGAAGCCATTCTTCTACCTTTGGGGAAACCGGATTGCTTTTTTTTTACTCCTGGGCAGTGGGATTTCAGTCAGAGTCAACACTGTCAGCATCCATTTCAAGGGGCAAATAGGTCAACTCTTTCTCAACCTTTTCTTTCTAAGCCCAGGGCTTAAATAGGATGGGCTCCCTGGAGTCTAAGGAATAATTACTACAATTATCTTTACTGTCATAGTACTTAGTATCTACCAAGGAGCTATTTTAAGGATGAGAAAACTCAAGTACTGGCAATGCCTAACCCCAGTGCTGGATTAAACCAAGGGTCCCCCTGACTCCCAGTAGAATGGTCTCATACAATGGAAACTGTCAAGCTGTCATAATTTTAACTCCTACTCTGATGCACAGAAGACAACAAAAGGATAACTTATCTCAAGATTAAAACTGTGCTGATTTTATGGAATAACTCACTAAGCTTTTGGAAACTCAACTTTCAAGCCCTTTACACCCAGTTTTGTCTCCAGGCCATTTAAAGTTAAAAGCAAAAAACAAAGCCAGGTGCAGTGAAAAGCCTGCTCATATCGCAGAAGGAGAAACGGCAGGGTGTGTATGAGGGAGCTTGTGTTTAGCGCATCGCCTCAGACCTGCGCTTTGAACTTACAGGGATTTTACCACGGAGGGTGTTGGTGAGAGAGTTCCCATCTGGGGCTGTGAGATCAGCAGAAAGTCTAAATAAAAGTCTCTCCATGCCAGTTGGGCATCAGAGCCCATTTCTACCCTCTTAGTAAGACACAGAACTGCTCCGAAGGAAGCTTTTTTCTCGAGAAGTATTTAAGGTGACATTTCCCCCTTTCAGAATGTGTTCCGGAAGAGCAGAATAGAACTCCCAAGAACCAGTGCGTTAGCCTTCTGGAAAGTGAACACGATTCGCTCATGTGAAAAAGAACTCGCAGCTGGCCTACTTGTCAATTCCCAGGAATACGCGGTTTATCATTGAGCAAATATCTAGCTCAACACATAGTAGGTACGCAATAAAAGGTGTTCAATGAGTGAATGGTCAAGTATGCTCATTCTACTTTAGCATCCTAAAGCAGGTATTATAATGTTAGATACAGGCCTTACTCAATAAGTAACCCTCCAAAAAATCAGAAGGGAGAGAGGGGGTGGAGTTTAAATGCTGCTCCATCAATTCACATTTTGAAAGGCAAATAAAGACACACAGATGGTCAAAATATTGCCTGTGACACTTTCTTAAGTCCTGAGGGACTGCGGTGATGGGAATCCCCCACTGTCCTGCTCTCGCACGCACAGGGGACGTGTACACACAGACATCCCCAAACACGCGTTCCTCTATGTGCTAACATGTACACGGGAAGGTCACCATCTGCATATTTGTTAATCACGGCTTTGTTTACACAGCACTTCTATGGGGGGAGGAATAATCATTTGTGAGCTTTTTCAACCAACGTGAGAGACATTTTTTAGTTCATTCTGTGAGCAAATGTGATGAGCTCAATTCTCAAAGAAATTTGAGCCTGGAGAACTAGATAAATAAGTATAAATGAATTCATTTGACTGAGTGACATTTTCATTTAATTAAAGTGGAAAATCAGCTCTAAAACAAATGATTCTCCCTGACAAAAAAAGCAGAAACAGATCCTTAATTAATAAATTTCTACTAGTTCGTCTGAGGGCTGAGAGGCGTCGTTCGTGCAGGGGCAAATTGGGGAGGGGAGGAGGCGTCGGGGAGACACGGAGGAGAGAAAGGGAGAGAGGAAGCACAAAAGGTAATGCATATTTAAACTTCTAGAAACCGAGAGAAAATTAGAGACCATTTATTTACGCTTTAGTACATGCCAAATCCTGCCAGACCAAAATTATTATAGTAAAACTCTCTGCGTAACAAAACAAATACGCAAGTCTCAGGAGGGGATCAATTTAGAACAAAACCAAACCAAGCAAATTTAGGTCATTAAAATTCGCTCTGCTATTATTTCATTTCTTCCTCTTTTCCATGGTATGGTCTGAATTTTAGGGACACAAATGACAAAGCAAAAGTCAAATTTCCTGATACTTAGAACAATAAGTACTTGCATTTGCAGTTTACTGTCAACACGAATCAGGATGACCAGCCAACACGACAGAAATGGGATGAACTGAAATGTATATTCAAATGCTTCTCATATATTTTTAGACTCTCTGTATACTACCCTCGTCAACGTTCAATAGCTTTTAGTGCTATACCCAATTAATTTCTCTGCTATAACTCAGAAAGAGGGAGCCTTCAGATGTATAAATCAAAGCCACATCACCTCTTACACAGCAGACACTTGAAACCTTCGAGGTCACTGTTAATAATTTTCCATGCTCCCATTTATGCCAAATCAATTTCAGTTAAATCAATTAAAATGGCAACTAGCGAAATGTCAAGTCATTGATCTAACAAGATTAAGATTACTCAGGATATTTGGGGGCATCGGGAAATGCTACACTGGCATCTCTGCTTTATTATGATGTCAAGTTGGGAGAAAAACAAATCTGATTTCTTCATGCCCTGATATCTCGGGTATATGCAGGAGACAGTCCAGCAAAATTACACACCTCCCGTTCCTAGCAGCCCAAACTACTGGACAATGGATGATGGAGAGTGAGAACTCTGTGCGATAAGGAAGCTACTCAGAGTCATCTTAATGTTTACTGTTTCTTAATCTATCACCATAGGTTGCCTAGTCTCTTGAGTTGGCTTCTCTCTGTCCCTTCTTGCAACGACCCTCATCCAGGCTGTCACCGTCTCCAACACAGATTAACGTGACAGCTTCCTAACTAGATATCTGGCCTGTGTCATCCTTCTCCGGTGCACCTCCTTATCTTTCGTTGTACAAATCTAATCAGGATAGTCTCTGGTTCAAAACCTTTCACTGGCTCCCCACTGTCTTAAGGAACTTTCCATTCCTTAAGGAAAGTAGAAAAACGAGGCCTTCACTTCACCACTGGGCACTTCCCTTACCCTTCCAGCCTCACTTCCTGCCGTCTCCCCTCCCTTATCACTCACCCTTGACCCTCCAATCATACCAGCTACTACCTTCCTCATATTCCTGGAATGCACCACGCCTCCTCTTCCGTCTTGGCTTCAGACCACTGTTTCCTTCAGCTGGGACATCTTTCCCACCTGCCCTCATTACTGCCTCTTCCTCTTTCAGATCTGAGCCTCCTGAGGGAAATTTTCCTGATCCCTCAGTGTCAGGCAAGTCCCTCTGCTTACTCTCACTCCAAAGTATAATTAACATTCCCTTTCCCATCATCCACCACGCTACTAGGCTTCCTTGTTTGAGGAGGGTCTTCCTCATTAAAATGTAAAAGCCGTGTATCTGAGAACCGTTTCCAACTTGCTCAATGAATTTCACCAACACCAATAAGGGCCATGATTCACAGCAGAAACAGTAAACATACCCAGTTTTAGTAAACATACTTTTATGGCATGGTACACCTCTCCAAGGTTCTTGCTGTCCTGGCAAGTTTATACTTGATGACTAGGGAGAAATAAACACACTCTGCTAACTATAGTACCTGGCTCAATTCAGAGGTCACTTATTCTTGTAAACTTTCCTACTATATTCCTCGTGGATTGGATGCCATCCCTTCACAATCCCAGAATTCTACATTGACCTTTGTCTTTCCTTATGTCTCTTTCGCTTGACTTCAAGGGCAAAGACTGTCTTGTTCATCCCTGTATCCCTAACATATAACATACAGTGCTGGGTACACGGTAGGATCTTAATAAATGCTTGTTTGTTTGTTTTGACAAATTACTATGCAATTACTATTGTAAAGGAATAAACAAGAAAGGAGGAAACTAAGAATGGAGAGGTTATTTCAGAGAAGAGCAGATTTTAATTCCTGGCTGGGGCACAAGGCTGGTCCATTCACAGTGTAGTGTGTGGTGCCTTCTGGAATTGGCATGCAGAAACGTGGATACAAGGAGTGCCTTAAACATCTACACCGTGTAGAGCTTTATTCCAGGCACTGGGGATTGGTGACCTCCAAAAAGGCCACAGAGAAAGCAGATAATATGATATACTAGGGACAGGAATTCTAAGGCATGCAGATGACATACTTCTCTATTTCTTCTCAGAAAAGCTGAATGGGTTCAGCGTCTCCCTGAAAATGGGTTTGATTTTCTCTCCTCTAGTCCACCTGCCACTGTCCTATTACAGTTGCCTCTCCAAAAACTCCACAGGAGATTTGAACACCATAGAGCCCAGATTGCAGGGTGTAGATTTACCCTGAAGAAATCAATGAATGTCACTGTGGAAAACCCACATAAGTATCTGCCATTCAAGATCCTTCAAATCCACAGTCAAACCACAAGGTCAAGGTGACATAACAATGCAAACCCATGGCCATCTTAAACCGTTCAAACAAGAGGCATCAAATATATTGCTTATTTTACCTGCAACATTTAAATACAAAGGGATCAAGGGTGAAGAAGGCTGAGATTGGTGATTTTGGCAAGGTGGACACAAAAGCGTTTGGAATATTTGGGGTTTCCCTAACGGTTACTCTCCACCATTAAACTATCCCATTAAACACTGAGTTGCACGGAAGTAACGACGAGAATAATTCCTGATGGAATGTGTCCAAATTAGAAAAACGTGCTGCGCCTCTTGCACTTGCTGGTCGGCGGGCTGTCAGTGGCTGTGTGGAGAGGCAGGTGCTGCTCTGCCGTGAGGAACACAGCAGTCGAGAGCCAAGTGTCACTGTGAGCCCCACTTCAAACAGAACACCGTCCTGAGGGGACTGGCCACAGTGGACTCCCAGGGTGAAAGTGAAACAGGAGTGGGTGCTGGCTCGGGCGCCGGCGTCACAGTGCCAACTCCTACGGATCAACTGACATGGGCTGAACACCGCCCCCGAGGAGGCCATGTGCGGGCCTCCAAACACAAAACTTAGATGACAGGATATTTCAGTGAAGGCGCAGGTGCTTGATAAAGTCAGAAATATCCCTGGTCACGAACGCTGCACAACAGGGTGTGAAGATTTTGAAAAGCGTTGGGAGCAAGTTCAGAGGTGGCAGTTTGAGGAAATGCGATCTTCGATGCAACTGGGAAGAAATATTTGGTGGGCAGATCATAATCAAATAAGACTGAATGAAGAAGTGGTAATGAAAGACCCCAATCACGTATAAATAATCTGCACAAAACCCTATAAAATTACCGAGCTAATATCTTCATCCACCACAAGCCCCTGGGCAGTTAAATGGGTTTTAGGAGAAACCCATTTTATGTCACCGAGAGTATCTCTCAGAAGAATGTTTAAAAATTGGAAATATTAGGCAAGATGAGTCAAGGCAAGTGGGTGGCTTATATATTTCAGGGCTCTTGCCGAAGGCGTGGGTTGTGTTTGGGAGCCTTCGTCTTGACCGGTCGAGCCAACAGCAACAGCAACAACCACAACAACAAATCACGGGGAAGGACAAGGTCCTGCGTCATGTTGCTCATGGGGGAAGATTATCTCAAGTGGCTTTGCATGCAGCTCCTCTCATGCTTAAACTATGAACCCATACAAACTGATCTTGCATTCACTGCTTTGAGAAGATTAAGTTGAAAATGAATTAGAGTTACTATATAGTAAGAAGGGCAACAATTAAATTAAAATCAGGAAAAACAGAGGGACCACTCTCGGCTGGGTACAGTGCTAGGATGTAGGGATACACAGAAAGATCAGACGACAACTGAGGGGGTCTACGGCCTACAGGGGACACGGACAGTCACCGTCCTCCATGCCTTTGTGGAGGCTGCTGCTTCTGCCCCATGCCAGCCTTTGCCCATCCATCCAGACTTTCATCCTTCAGCATCTGGTTCATGTGGTCTACCCTTGGCCAGTCTTCCTTTATCCTCCCTCTTCCAGTTCTGTGCTATCACTGTCCATCTGTGCATCTCTACAATACGATGGCAGGCACAGCTTAGCCTCACTGCTAGACTGGGTACTCCTTTTTATCCCTAGTACCCCCCACACAGCCTCGTGTTCACTGGGTGGAAGAACAAAAAAGGACACTTTGTAAAGAATACAACACTATTGGAATGAACAAAGTGCTTAGCAATGCAGAAGAGGGAGCGATTGGTTCTGCCTGAGAGAGGAGCTAAGGTTTCTCAGAAGAGGTGCTATCTCATCAAGGCTAGGTCCTTCGTGAGTTCCATTACATCATATTCACAACGACTCTGTGAAATAGAGCCTATCCCCATTTTTACAACTGAGGAATCTTAATCTCTGATAAGTGACTTACCCAAAGTTAATACATCTATAAAATGCCCAGAATGGCTTTCTATGGGATGTTAAAGAGTTTAAATTTTATTCTGTAGGCAATTGGGAGATATCAAATGTTTTAAGGAAGAAAATAATGTGGTCAGAAATACATTTAAATGGTCTCTGGCAATAGAAGTAGGAAATTAATTAAAGGAGAATGAATGGGTCAGGGCAGAGACTAGAGATCAAATAATAATTAGCAGGTTACTCTAATGGCCTATGAAGGAGCAGAGGAGGAATGAACTAACAGTGGCAGGGGCGGTGCTGAAGCAAGGAAAGACTGGGAACCCATTTTACAAGCAGAATTCAGAGGATTTGGTCACTGATTACCTATGATTGGTGAAGGGAAAAGAGCAACACAGGTGACTCTGAGCTGCTATATTAGGTGTTAAAGTGAGTAATGGCATTATTAACCTTGAGAAGAAATATGTGGGGAGAATAGCCTAGGGAGATGGTGAGAAAAACAATGGGGTTAATTTGGGATATTTTTGAGATGTCAGTGGAATATCTAGGGGAGTTTAAAACGAGGAGCTGAAGCTTCAGAGACATCTGAGATGTGTTTGAGAGTCACTAGGAGGCAGGGGGTGGTTAAAGCAGTGGGAGTAGATGGGACTCCCCAGAGAGCATGGAAAAGGTGAGGACCCGTGGGCGGGGAACATCAACATTTGGGGAGTGGTAGGGGAAGGCAGCTTGCCACCAGCCTCCGAAGGAGACATCAGAAAGAGAAGGGGAACCAAGAGAGTCATTATCATGTTCGCGAATACAGAAGGAGGAAAAGCTCAAGGTAAACCCAACAAGAAAGCAGAGGGGCCACGCAGAAAGTGAACATCAGATTTGTAACACGGGTAGCACAACTACATAAAAGACAAGCAGCGGCCTGGAAGTTCAAATGGTGTGAGTTGAGCGACACTGGAAAACCCATCAGACATACTTCCATATGCATAGAAGGGAATCTGATTGCCCCAGGTTTTCTTCTGTAGAGTCGGGAAATATAAGATTTTCTTCCTTAGAGCAGAGACAAAGGGTGCATTTCTCAATGACGTTTGTGGAAAGCCATATCCTATTAACTGTACAAAGATGCTAAGAAATTTTTTTTATCAAATTAATGAGTAAACCATAAACATGCTTGACCTGAACTTATTTTGAGATAATTTACCACAAACTCTTAGGAAAAGAGGGGCTTCTTAATATGGTGGTGCCTCCAGAAAGTATGAGGTGGGACTTCTATAAAGACACAGTAATTTCCTGAAAACCTCCAGTACAATGTTAAAACATATTTTTATATGTATTAAAGCCACTCTCTAATATTGTTAATATACTTTTCTCATTTTAAGAAAACTGACCTGGCGGTTTTTTTATGAAGATAAACATATACATATGATATAATCCAGCAATTCCACTTCTAGGTGCTTCCCCACCGAAGTAAAAACTGATTTTACATAAACACCTGTATGTGAATGCTTATGATACCTTTGTATTTGCCCAGACTGGAGACAACCCAGGTGTCTCTCTGCTGGGGAACAGACAAACAAATTACGGTGCATTCGTGCAGTGGGACACTGCGCAATGACCACGGACGGCCGAGTGATGCGCACCGCCGCACTGAAAACCCTCAGTGCGCTGTCGTCAGTGAAGGAAGCCAGGCTCCGTGATTCCATTTATATGACATTCTGAAAAGGGAAAAGCTAAAGGGACAGAAAGCATATCCGTGGTTGCCAGAGGCTGGGAGCGGCGAGAAGGGTTGACAACAAAGGGGAACCAGGGAGAGCATTTTTTGCAGTATGGACCTTTTTTCTCTTGACTGTGGTGGTGGTTACACAAGTGTATGCTTTGTCCAAACTTGAAAAACTGAGCACTAAAAGTAAAAATTTTATCATATGCAAATTATACTTGAAACCGGTGAGGAAAAGAACACTTGTCTGGGAACTGGGAGAACTGGGATCTAACTGGCTGTCACGCCACTGGCTGGCTGCCTGTGTGACCATGGACGATCCTCTAATCCTCTTTGGGTCTTGGTGCCCAAATCTGTAAAATGAGACTGGAAAAGTTCCCCAAGAGTCTACTGCGATGTTTTAGAAAGACTTCCTTCTTTAAGCGAGGTGGTGGACCAGATGGCCTATTTCGATTCAGATGGACTGCTTCACTCGCTGAAGTATCGTTGCGGGGGCGATGGGACTGAAATACCCAGTCTGTACACGTGGTTCTGAAAAGTCTTCTTGGATTGGAAAGTCATGTCTCTAATTTGTGTTGCTTCAAAAGATGGAGCTTTGGGAAAGTCCATCTGGTCATGAAATTCGCAATTAAAATTTGACACATATATTTGGACAATGTGGAAAAAGTCTTTTGGGAAACACTAATGTTTAATGAGCTATAACTGGCTTGAGTAAACAATCATGCTCTTCTTTTTTTTTTCATTGTGTGGGCACTTATTAAAAAGGCATTTGAAGATGGATGTTTTTACTACCTTCATCTGCCTTACCCTCCAGGGGGAACACTGCTTTCTACTGCGTGCATTTACCGGACTCATAGTCCCTGTCCTATTTTCACACTGCCAATGGGCTTGCAGACGAGGAAGACACTGAAAAGGGGCCGGGAGTGGCTCCATACTCTAGTGCCCCTGGGGTTGAAGGAAGCATTTACCGCTCAAAAGGGAAGACATCAAGAATAAAAACAATCATCTTGATGACAATATCAAAAGTTTGTATTTTTAACCTTGTAAAGTAGGGTCCCACAAATCATGCCCAACAATTACGCTCCCACGTGATGTGTTGTTGGAACACGGCTTTGCCCAATTCATTTAGGGTTGTCTGGGGTTGCTTTCCCCTGACATGACCCACAGGGACTAAAATACTTAACTGTCTCACCTTTTATACAAGAAATCTCCCGGCCCACTTTCATAGAATATGTCATGAACTATGCTATATGGCTTCTACGTAATGTCTCATTTAATCATTAGCACCACCATGAAGCAGGAATTATTATTCTCATGTGACAGGTCAGAGGTGGTGAAGTTTAATGGATAAAAATTTGCTGTGGAGCTGACAGACCTGCACTATGCTTTTACTAGTTGTCTCACTCTGGGAGTATTGCTTAAATTCTCCGCCCTCAGTTTCCCCATGTTAAATTGGGGCCAATAACTGTGCTGATTACAGTAGGCCAAATGTCAGGAGTGGATGTGACAATTAGTGCAGTGCTTTGTATATTGTAAACATTTAACACTCATTAGCTACATGAGAAAAGCTTTCGGTATCCCTGGGGTGTTCTCTTCCTAGAAATATTGTCCATTAATAAAATGCTAATGATGCCCATCATACGGCTGGTTATAGATTAATTGGAAAGATCCCAAAATAGTTTGCACCACTGCTCTGCTCTGTGTTCCATAAGGCACCTTTCCCTCTGTCTCCCATGAATCAAGCAAAAGGAAAGTGTAATAATGACATTTTCAGCTCTGCACTGCATTTCCCAAGAGAGAACTGAAGGTGCCCTAACAAGGCGGAGTTTTCTACAAGAGCATGCAAGCAAGCTGGCCCCCCGCATCAACACCCCTGCGGCGCCAGGGATGGGGCACAGAAGACCAAATGGCGGCATGGAAGACGGAACCACTTCAAAGCCACCAAAGGAAACAACGTGAAAGCTGGGCCGAACATTGATTATGTTGCTGCAAATGTCAGGTAGTTACTGGGCCATTGTGAACAAAGGCAGGGAAATCAGAGGCCAGAATTTCAGCTAAAAGACAGCCCTGGCTGGAGATGACGAGCAGGTTCAGGAATTGCTGTCGGGATGCATGAATAGTGCCTATAAACAGATATATTTACTATGCATCCACCACACACATTTCTTGAATGCCTTATAGTTCTTGTCTTTTGCAGCATCCAGAAGGAGGAGAGCAAGCAAAAGGAGGGCAAATACTTGGTTTTCCCTGTGTGAGTTCGGGGAATGCACACAGGCTAGGGCCAGCTCTCCCGGTCTGTTTCTGACCATCTTGGTCCTGTTACTGGCCTGGGACTCCTGGCCAGCTGGGTGAGAATGACTGGTGTAGAATTAAAAGCTTAAGAGAAGTTTTAAAAGAGCAATCAAAAGTTGGAAAAGTTGGCTTAATTATCTATTATTTTATTTCCTCTAGAAACATGGCAAAATGAGCATTCAGATGGATGTATCTAATTTGGAGGTCTGATTACAAACTGATGCAACTGATTTGCTGTTTGTGTGTTTAATTTCTACATCCAAATTAATGTTGTTTCCTTGAGAGAAAATATTTAGAGTCTACTCATTTATTTCATTACAGAGTTGATTTCGAAGTTTGTGGCAGGTTCTTTCGAATGCCTCTGGAGGTAGCAAGACTTCATCCTTTGAGGATGGGGCTCCTCTTTGGAAATGGCAGCCACATATTTAGCTCTTGATCTCGTAAATAAAGTAGGTAATCAAGCATGGTAAAACATAGCAGGTCAAAAATAAAACTTGGAGAAAACAAACAATCCAATTAAAAAATAAGCAAAGGATCTGAATAGGTGTTTTTCCAAAGAACATACCCAAATGGTCAATAAGCACAGGAAAATGTGCTCAGCATGGTGAGCCATCAGGGAAATGCAAGTAAAAATCACAATGAGGTACCACTTCACACACATCAGAATGGTTATAATCAAAAAGACAATAACAAATGTTGGCAAGGATGTGCAGAAATTGGAACCCTCGTGCATTGCTTATGGGAATGTAAAATCATGCTGCTGCTTTGGAAAACAGTCTGGCAACTCCTCAAATGGTTGCATATGGAGTTATCATATGACTCAACAATTCCACTCCTAGGAATATGACCAAGAGAAATGAAAACAGGTCCACACAAAACTTGAGCCCAAATGTTGAAAACAGCATTATTGGTAATAGCCAAGATTCAGAAACAATCCAAATGTCGTCAATTAATTCACGGATAAATAAAACATTACATGCAGGCAAAGGAATATTACTCGGGAATAAAAAGAAGTGAACTGTGGACACAGGCTTACCACATGGGTCAACTTGAAAAACATTAGCCTAAGTCAAAGTAGCTGATCACAAATAACTGTGTATGAAATGATTCCATTTAGAGGAAAGGTCCAGAACAGGCAAAGAGACAGAAAGTAGATTAGAGGTTCCCAAGGGCTGGTGGTTGGCGGGTGTTGGGAGGAAATAAGGAATGACTTTAATGGGCAATTTTTTCTTTCTTTTTCTTAAAATTGAGGTAACACTATGGCTTATAATACTGTATAAGTTTCAGGTGTACATTATAATTCAGTATCTATATACACTACTGCATGCTCGCCACCCAAAGTCTATTTTCCATCCTTCAATTCTTATTATAGCAAACCTATACCCAAAATATTTTAAGGCAAACCCAGCTGTCTTTAGAATTTCTATTTTCAGTAAAAAAAAAAAAACCTTGCCAACTTTTTGTTTTATGTTTTAAAAAGAAACCATCTTTTTGATAAGGCTATGGATTTTGTAAAGGCTGCCTGACATAAAATGAGTTTCAACATTAACATGTAAAGGACAAGCAATAAGAAAGGCAATATGAGTGCAGACAAAATATCTGAGAGCTGGAGAATGCTACCTCTTCTAAAGGGAATAGAATGGAAGGGTTCACGATGCACAGCTTTTCAAGGCTAAAGGAAGTGACAACAACTGAATTGAAAAGGCTGAACTTAGCATTACCTTCCCAGAACACAAACATATATTTAGCTTAATAGACTTGAGTACTATCTCAGGAAAAATCTTATATATTATGCATCTAGGGCAATGAAAGCTGGAGAAAATGATTTTGCAAAGCAAACAGGCTTCAGGCTGACAGCAGCACAGATAAAGAAGAGTCTGAGGCACACGTGATACATTCAGGTCTGTTTTTTTTATGTATCATCACAGGAGGAAAACAGAAGAGCGGAGGAAACCTCAGATGCTGAACAGGGCCTGGCAGAGTGACGCCTATGATGGACGCTTACAAAATGTATGTTTTCCGATTATCACTGTAATACGCATTTGTACTAGGAAAACTGGAGAACACAGAGAGGACAAAGAAAAAATTAAAAGCACCCACAATCTCACCACCCGTAGAGAACTAATATTAAAATATTGGCATGTTCATTTGTAGCCCGTTTGCTATTTACATATAAAAATATGATTTTTCTAAACTTGGGCTCATATTATAAGCAAAATTATATATATATTGTTTTCAGCTACTTCCTACTATTTCTTGAATACTTTCTCATGGTACTATATATTCTTTGAAGATGGAGTGTAAATGACTGCATTACACTGGACCTTATGATTTTTTTTGTTTTATTTTAGAGAGAAGGGAAAGGAGGGAGAAAGAGAGGGAGAGAACCATCAATGTGTGGGAGAAACATCGATTGGTTGCCTTCCGTACAAGCCCTGACTGGGGATCGAACCTGCAACCCAGGCATGTGCCCTGACCAAGAACTGAACCAGTGATCCTTTGGTTCACAAGATGATGCCCAACCAACTGAGCCTCACTGGCCAGGGCTAGATCTTATGAACTGAAGCAGAACCACTTGATTCCTTCTATATTGCTGGACCTCCAGGTTGTTTCAAATTTTTCAGTTTTATAAATAGCACTGTGTTGGACTTTCTTGTGGGAAGTTTTTGAATCTCCATTTACTTCTCCAAAGAAAATGAAATGTATATCAATATGTCAAATGCAAATTTAACTTACTCAAAGTACCAGTACCTATAAATTTACCAGTGGGAGTCTCTGGAGACCAGTACCAATAATGCATAACAAATAAACAATACTATTTTCCTATCACTCGAAGTTTGCATTCACCGTCTGTAGCAGGCATGCTTTTAGGCAGTACATTACTTCCTCTAGGCAAATAGACTATTACTGGGTTAATCTAAATGCAATAACACGAAACTTGGCTGACCCAGATTTCTCCAATATCAGTATGCATGCAATTACAATATTCTATGGATTGAAAATACTCAAGGCTCAAAGATACATATTTTATTATCCTTTCATTTAAAGTGATATATAATGGGCATTAAAATAAAACAAAGGGTTACAGCCAACAGAGGTCAACAGCAATGACATCTTATGTGGACCTACACATTCCATATAGTGCCACTTAAGGTTTTCTTCAAATTCCAGCTGCACACTCTCACTGCCAGTGATAGGACGCTTAAGTGCTCTCAACATACTGAAGTTATTAACGGTTCTTGTTAGAATTACATGGTATCCACATTCCAGTTTTAAATTCCCTGTAGCCTATTTTTTAAAATGATTCTATTTTCAAGATTCTAAATAGTTTCTCACAAACTCTAAAGTGTATGTGTGTGCTTACATATATACATAGAGACACATTCCTCTAAAATGCTTTTCTCCCATCAGTCAGTGGGAAGCAGAGCAAAGCGAAACACAACTAAAATCTCACGTATGTCACTGGTCACAGGAACGATGGGATCACGCGGAGCCCAAGACCCTCTCGGCGCCAGCAGTCAGATGGAGATGGCCGGGGCCGCGGTGCACAGTTGTGCAGACGGCACCCCGGACGACTCCAGGGGTCCCGACCTCTGTGACTGGTCCTCTCTGGGGCTGTGCAGTGCACAACCTACATAGCTGTGTGTGATGACCTTGAAACTGGCTGAGACAACGCTGTTTGCCCATCCATTACTCATTTGTGCAACCTTCCCCCTAGTGAGCTATGAGAAAGAGGCGATTCAGGAAGAAAGTGGTCTCTAAATCTATACCCTTTTTTAAATAAAGAAAATGCTGCAAACAAACAAACAAACAACACCACAACAAAACAATGGCAGTGTCTCCCCGGCTCCCCTGTGTCACAACGGTCAGAGTTTCCACCCTCCAGTCTCCCCTTCCATCCGCCCACAGGAAGCAGCAGGGTACCTTGTGTGAGTAACTGTAGGTTTCTGACTTCTTCTCGCACCTTCAGCTGGAGCACCTGTTGTAGGATGTGCTGCCGGAGGTTTTCCTGGGCAATCCCCATTCGCTCAAGCTTTTTGTCAGTAAGTCTCAGCAAGGCTCGCCCTGCAGGGTTTCAAGAAATAAAAGGAAAAGCAAATGAACAAGGGCTGGAGGAGGGTTTCCGTCTTAGCCTTGGCTAATTGTGCCGTAGCAGAAGTTTTGTCTAAACACGGAGCCTTGAGGACACAGGGCCCCCCATTATTCTATCCGAGAGGAATGGATAATCTGGATGAAAAAAAACGCACCAATTAAAAAAAAGAAAAGCCTAATTTGTATCTAATATTGGCAATCCCCAACTGACCCACAGACTGAGTTAAATAAAACAGCAACATTTTAACCTGGGTATCTGGGTCACGGAGTGCAGGTTTCCATAGAAACAATGCTCTTCCTTGGGTGCTGGCTCTGAGGCTGGCCCGTGTCACTGACAAGGGAGCTGAAGACCTGGATGCTCTAACTGTGGTTGGAGAGAAACTCCAATGCCGTTGAACCCAGGTTACAATAACGTTTCTGGGAAATACACATTTAAAGTGCCAGTTTCAACCTGCAGCACGAACTTCCCTGCTGTACCGCTGGTGCTGGGTTGCACCTCCAGCTGGTGGGGGCTAAGCCTTCATCCCGATCACCGGCCTAAGGCAAGGGTTCCAGCAGTGGTGAGGGTGAGAGGAGGAGGGTGAGGGCGAGCATCTGCAGACTGCGAAACTAGGAGGCTCGCAGGTGAATGTCTGCAGTTTGCACACACCCCAGGCCCTAGACAGCCTGGTGAGGCTTCCTTTCAGCTCCTTTCTTTCCCTGGAAGGTCTGCATGCTTCCCTTGTTTCTGTGGCTTCCATCAGATTCCCAACTTTTCCCCTCCCTGTGCTTGCCTTGAAATAAGCGTGCTTCCATTGTGAGAGCTGAGACAAGAAATACAGAGAATGACTGTTGTCAAACGCCCGCAGCACCGCCCTGTGCTCTCGCCCCCAGTGCCCCAGTCATCACACTGCAGACGTTTTTCAGGTGATGAAGAATACACAGAGGCCACTACACGGGATCCACGGGAAGTCTTCGGGTACAACGGCACATGCGCTTCAGAAGATAAATGGTCTACCGCTTCACACGCGAAACCCAATAGTCAGAAGGTGGGGTCAACTGGCACACCGAGAATCTTACAGACAAAATCTGTCCCTGGTCCTTAGATGGCTTCTAGAGTGCCATCCAGGTCCTGATTTCTGGAAAACCTTCACAGGAATTAGATCATTTCCAGGAGCAAATGACCATCGACCTCCTATCCCACCCCCTCCTAATGACCACAAAATAAAAGAGTGTCCCCAATAAGTGTGGTACTGCTTTTGATGCAGGTATCAGGAGAGTGATAAGTACCCAGGTACCCAGTCAATTATCAGTCACATCCTTTTTGACAATTTATATGGTCACTTTTTGTTGTTTACCATAGAAACCCAACTATTCATTCAACAAACGTTTATTGAGCACTTACTACGTCCTACGTCCTAGGTTTACTCAGTATGCTCTGCAGGCTGCTGCCTACACAGGAAGGAATCAAGGAGGGGAAAATCAATTCAATCTCAAAAAAGCAGCACCACCTGGATTTCCTGAGACCCCGCACTGCTATTCCGGTGATCCAGGCTGCCGGGCCATTCATGGACTGCTGGATCCTGGAAGATGACAAAAGCATCGAGTCCTTCCAATGGACTGTAGTCCTGGCCTTTACTTCTTTCCTTTTTCAAGTGTTTATTGAGCACCATGAATGCCTGACACCGTTCTGAGTGCCGGGATTATGGAGACAAGTGGTGTCTTCTCTCTCCAGCGAGTTTACCATTTAGTTTGAGAGACAGGCAGTATACAAATGCATTGACACACAGGGGCAGACAGGGACCCCCACTGGCAGGATGGACTTATTAGAGTTTGGGTGTTAGAAGAGGCCTCTCAGAAGAGGTAACCCTGAAACATCTGCAAGTGTCATGCCAATTAGAGAAATGGCAGGAAGGCTAGTGTCACAAGGGCAGAGTGGGCAGGACAAGAGAAGGACAAGAAATGGGGTTTGAAAGATGAGGGGATGCCAGATCAGACAGGGCCTCCTTGGCCTTGCTGAAGAGTTCTGGCTTCATTCTGAACGTGGAAAGGTTTGTGCGAGGGATGGCTTGGGCCTGGTCCCCCTGTACTGACTGGAAGGTTCTCTGTGGTCACCACGTGGAGGACGGCTTAGGGGTCGGGAAGGGTTAGGAGTAGAGGCAACGAGAAGAGTCAGCACACTGCTGGGGTCATTGAAACAGGCAGTGATGGCGCCCCGGATGGACATGGGCGGAGGTGAAGGAGCACAAAGGAGCGGTGGGATCCTGGCCATATTCTGAATGACTGTGGGGTCCCTGGAAGTGGGCTGTGAAGGAAAGCCGACATCAGAAGTGACTTGGGTTTCCACCTGAGCCCCTGACGGCCAGCCGGGGGCGTGCTTTCAGTGCAGGAAGTGCAGCCACCGCCCCAGAGGATGAGTTGGAGGGAGGAAATCTGGTTAGTGTTACTGCTGCTTTTTTTTTTTTTCTCTTGAGAGCACTGGGGATCTGGAGAAGTAATGAAAAGGATAGAAATCGGCAAAGGAGGACAGTCAGAATATTCTACTTTCTTCCCCATACTGCTTTTGTTCCTTCCACATGCTCCTCAAAGCCCAGGGCTCTGAGCTGACTGGAGGGGCGAGGTGAGCATAGGCACACCGTAGCGGGATTTAGAGAAGTAAGAGGACCTTCTTATGACCCAAGCTCTGTATTCCTTCACCCCATTAGGTGTCTTCAGTGCTAAAAATATCTTCCAGGTCCCCTTGTAGAAGTTCCAGCCAGGGACTATTCTGTGAGGGAGTTCACCCAGCAGACACACAGATCTGGCGCTCTGCTAACAATCTTGGAAAACTAGAATTTTGCTGCAACTGAAGCTGGAATGCATATGCAAAAGCTTTATTGTCTGTGACCCACGACAATGCCAGCTCCATTAGAATAAGTACTTTTCCCATCAGGTTCCCTAGTGTCCCAAGTTCCCCATTGTCATCTATGTGCTGGTACGTATTAATGCTCAAGAAACACCTATCGATTGAACATGCTTAGTGCTAAGATGAATGTTGTCTTCGTTACTCACATACTGATGATCTCAAGGTCATCACATTACTGTTTTTTCTGATGTGAGACACTTGACTGAAAACTGACTCTCAGACAGGACGACAGCCATGAGGAATTGAGGGTAGCAGAGGGGGGAGGCTGCATTTCATCAGTGGCAACCACAGATACACATGCCAAGTGAGAGAACTGGAGAACTTCAGACAAAATGAGTACTTCACCTTCCTGCAGGCTTCAAGACAGACAAGTGTCTTGTTCTGTTTCTGAACAGGCACCAAGTGAGCCCATCAGCCTTGCTGGATGGATGGGCGGCAAGAACGGGTGAGAGGCCATCGACTCAGAGAGCAGTGGATTCGTTCCCTAGGGCTGCCATAACAAATCACAGCACGTGGTGGCTTAAACCAACAGGAATTTCTTCCACAGCATTCTGGAAGCCAGAGCTCAACATCAGGTTCATGGAGCTGCAGTCAAGGTGTCAGCTGGGCCCCCGCACTCCCTCTGGGGGCGGTAGGGGACATTCCTTCCTGGAAACTCCCAGCTTTTCCCGGCTGCCACTCTCCTTTGTAACTCTGTCACTGTATTCCCAGCCTCTGTTCCATGTGTGTGTAATCTCGCCCTGCCTCTCTCTTATAAAGACACTAGGGACTTGGTTTAGGGCCCGAGTAACTAATCCAGGATCACCTCCTCATATGAAGACCCTTAACTTAATCACAAATACAAAGATCCCTTTTCCTTATAGGGTGACATTTACAGGTTCAGAGATTAGGAGCTTGTATCTCCAGGTGGCCCTTATTCAGTCTGCCACCAGCTGGAAGGAACCTCTGAGATTTCTGAGCACAGCTCAGGACTCATGGTGCCTGCATGGAGAGCTGCGGTTCAGGGAAAGTGGCTTTCTAAAACCACACGAAATATGGGGGCAAGATTTAGGCTTCAACGTGTATCTCCAACCTTCACACCCAATGTGGTCTTTGGTCTTTAGTTCAGGTGCCCACCCCCACCCCCATCTTTTCAGCTCAGACAATTGTCACAAAAGCCCTGTCACAGCTTTTCAAGATGAAAGATCACATGCCATAAAGCACAGTTGGAAATTTCAGGGTTAGCTGGAGGACCTCCCTTCAGCCCGCCCCCTACTGGGAAGTCTTGGTACCACTGCAAGTGGTTGGGAGCCCACCTTTCCCAGAGAAGTGGCTGAATTTTCTGCTAGGAATAGAGGTTACTGTTCAGTTCCCCAAACAAATGGCCACTTGTTTACTGGGTCAGCTCCAAACCTGCACTCAGGTAAAGGCCAGCATCCTACTTCAGGCCTGGCTGGGCCAGAGAAACAGAGTGACAGGTGTTGGGCATAAAAGCAGTGTTCTACTGCCTGAACCTGTGTTTCTCCATCTCACCATTATTCCAAAATTGGAATTTCTAGAACAGAGAAATAAGGAGAGAGATGCAATTGCAAAAGCATGAGCTCCAGAGCTAAGAGGCAGAGATGCATGCCCAGAAAAGCACCTCTGAGTCTTAATTTCCTCATCTCCACAGTGGGGATGAAAATGACACTATCTCACAGGGTGACTATGAGGACCAAATGACATAACACACATGCCCTTAGCAAACTGGTGTCACTATGAGGACACAGTTTAGGTTGCACAGTTCTTTGGATGGCTGAGAATGCTTCCTTCTTCTCTTCTTCCTCCTCCTCCTCCTCATTATAACAATGAGTACAAGAGCAAACATTTATTAAGCAGTTACTATGTGCTAAACACTGCCCCAAGAGCTTTACATGGATTACCTCATTTTCACCAATTCTCTGCCGATACTATTATTAACTACAATTAATTAAGACCTAGTACTCACAGCTAAAGGTCATATGCATACGAAACTGCAGACCTGGGATGCAAATACACACAGAAGCCATGCCCTTAATCCCCTCCCTGAACTGCTGACCAGGGACTCTTCAAATAGACTTAACGTGCTCCCCAAGCCCACTTCTGCCAATTCTCACATGGGGATCCCCACCAGGGCAGGGGAGAGCCTGATGGCTCGGACAGGTCACTGTTTCTGATGACTTGAAGGCAAGCAGTGCAAGCTCTGGCATAACTTCACAATGCACAAGGCTGCGATGGCTCTGGGTCTTTGGTCTTCACTCAGTGGGGTATGACGGGGCACTGAGGGGTCTTCGAGAGCAGCCGGTGAACCGTGCACTCCTTCACTGTGCAGGCTACCCACATCTACAGCATGGGCTGAGCACGCCACGGTGCTAGGCAGTAGGGGAGACACTTTCCCTGCCAGAGGGACAAGCACACAGGCTCTCTGACAGCCCATAGATGGGGCACCTAAGTTAGCTGGGGCTCTTAGACAAAAAACAAACAAAACAAACAAACAAACAAAGAAAACAAGAGTCAGGAAGGAGGAAGTGCATTTGAGGCCCAGGGAATAGCACAGGCAAAGGCAGGGCCACGAAACCCAACGGTCCATTTGGGGAACTCCAGGAAACCGGACAGTGCGGAGCGTGAAGCGTGAGGCAGGGAGCATATTGCATGCTGTCTACCTGCCATTTCACGATGCCCACCTGGCAGGTGGACCCATCTTGCTCCTTTTCTCCCCGACCCCAAAGCACCACACGGAAGACACAGAGATGATCTTCACAGCCGTAAAACACTCCCATTTGTGGAACTAACATTATGACTGATTTTTGCTTATATGGCATCCCTGCCCATTTCTGGTCAAAGAATCCCCCCTTTGTCTTTTGAAAGCTGCTCCTCCTCACCTGGTGGGCATAGTAAAAATTAAAAAAAAATTTTTTTCCCCTGTAGCATTTTCACTTCTAAAATACTGTATCATTTTCTTGCTCATTATGTTTATTTTTTAGTTTGTGATTCCCTCCCGCCCTCTCCCACAAGGTAAGATCCACAGGAGCAGGGCCTGACTCGATGTAGGCACTAAGGAAATACTGTATTTGTTAAATTAATGCTGGCTGCGTGACCCAGACCCGGCAAATAAACACTCTTTACTAGAATCGCGATGGTTTCTCAGAGAGAAGTTGTCTTTCTTACTTAGATCACATCTCTAGGGACAACATAAGCCAAGACTTGCTGTCCGTGACTGTCTTCGCCACCATATGGAGGGATTTTTGCCAGAGAATTAAGACAACAGAGGGACAGAGCTGAGAGACAGAAAGGGAAAAGGAGGGTGAGGGACGGGGAGAGAGAGATGAGGTGGCATGATCTGATTTCCTGCGTGGAGCCGAGCTGGGCCTGCTGCAGTCAGACACCCCTGGGTTTCTCACTTTTATGTAAGTCAACACTGCGGGGAGGAGGTCAGTGAGCTGAGCTCACTCCCGGCACTTGCACCCAGGAGAACCTTGACTTACAGATCCAAGCTCGTGAGGGATTCTCAGCTGATTCGCTGTCCTGTCTGGCTTATCCCCTTTTCGAGAAAGCTCATCATGGGGTAGGAGAGTGAGAAAAATAGGAACCCATGGGAATTTGTTTTCAAAATACGAATCATTGGCAAAGTTTGGTATTTTAATTAGCAATCCTTACAAATGATTTGGAATACATCTTACTTCTGATTGCATGCTTCTGTAAGTTTGATGTACCGGGGGTAACCTCCTTACCCAGTTCCACCAGAGGTCACAAAGTCAGATGTCACCAGGATGACAGAAAGGTGTGAAGGGCACCACACTAAGGGAAGATGGGGTTAGGTGGACCACAGTGGACTAGTCAGTTTTATTTTCCTAAAATGAGGAATCCACAACTATGTTTGCTAGAATACAGGCTGAGTATTGCCACTGCTATTTTTAAGAACTGAAAATCCAGAAGTCTTATGAAATCTCCCAGTTTAAAATTTGCCCATGTTTTCCGTCCTCTGCAAGCCAAACAAATCGTGTATATGGGTCATACTTGGCCGACAAATGGCCTCTTTCAACATCTGACTTTCAACCCTCTCTCTGCCACGTCGTCCCTCCCACCTGCAATGGAAAGGGATGTGGGCAGTCTCGCCGCCAGAGTTCCAACTGACTTTAGGAATGGACTTCAGGCTCCGTGACTCCATTCTCTATAGCCTCTTCTAAATGAACAGCCCGAACTAGTCCTCTGTTTTTGATATCCTCAACGTGCATTGCAACTCCTTCCTCCTTACTAGCCCCCGCCCAGTGCCTAGCTTCCTAAAGGTGGCTGCGAGTCACCAGTACCAGGGCTAACGAGGACTCGGAGGTCAGCCAACCCATTGCCTCATTTCCTGGCAGGAATGTGCAGGAAACCTTCCAAGACCAACACGTCTCTTCTCACTTCCACCTGCGAGCACAGCCCGCTCTTCCCAGCCTGAGAGCCAAGGCTGGTCACTCACTTGGTTACTTTCAAATGACTAGCAGTTAACCGAAGGCCCTTCTCCGGGCCAAGGGGGAGAAGGGTTCATGGATATTTGTCTTGTGGTTACTGTAAGTAATGTACCATGCTGATGGGAACTGTACGCATTTGTTGATACTTTTTAATCAGATTTAGGTAAAAAGACTGTTTTAGACAATATAGTTTTTTGGCTGAATATATTTAAGTACTGATGATGTTAGTAGGAATAAACTGAAATGATGTTAATTCCCACCAGAAATAGAAATTCAGAAAGAAATTATATATCACCATGTTTTCGAACACAGTGAGAATGTGGTCATGCACTGTTTTTCTGCTCTTTAAGGAAGAACACACAGCTTCCAAACGGTAAATTCAAGGTTAAATCTTTTAGTGTAGTTGGTAGTACACAGAATGACCAAATCCCTCCAAAATTAATTTTTAAAAAAACCCCTAAAATGTTTTGTTTGGGGATTCTGTTTTCGTAGCTGGGAAAACTTGGTAATTACTTCCTTTGTACCTCAGAGCAGATTTTTTGAGCAAAGAAGTCTAGTAGCAACATCACACAGACTATAGCTGAAGATTTATGATATCATCAACAACCTTCAAGGTCTTTTCTGGTTTTGATAGGTGGAGCAAAGCTCTTGGTGTGCTGGCGCTTATTTGTCAGCATATTTATGCATTGTTTCGGGATTCTCTGCTCATTGCGTGTCACTAGGCGAGCAACCCACCGTGCATCAGACGGCTTCTAAAATTAATTACCAGGAAGCACGTGAGATGCCTACTGACAAGCCTCCTCCCCCGCCTCGATATTCTACTGATGGCCGTAACAGCCAACCGTGTGCGGTGTTCCCATGCCGGAGAGACAGGCACGGGCATGCCGGCTGCTGCACTCGAATTAATTCGAACTAGTGACCCACTGCCAAAGTATTGTTTAAAACGTTTCAAAGGTACCTTGACTTTCTCTTCCTGATGCCTAGTAATTGTTTTTCCTTAAACTTTTAAATGTTTAGCTTTATTAGTATCAGGGATTCCTTTAGCAGAAAAATTAGCAAGTGAGGACTCTCCTTGCTCCTAATATGTTCAGTAAAAGGGATGAAAACAGTGTTTCTGCTTTCGGGGAGCTAAAAAAAAATCACCTGCAGATATAAGATCAGCAAGCATGAAACAGCCTAAACGTGATTATAGTACAACCTCATTTAACGTCCTTGATAGGTTCTGTGACTTTAAGTGAAACAATGTACAATGAAACCAACTTTAGCACAGGCGAAAGGATATAAACAAGAGTTAAGTTCCTATGGCATCTCATCCATGTTATCATGAAATGATGTTGAACAAAATGATGTTACTCGAAAGCCTGTTATATGTGATAACACCTGCAGGCCAAAGACCATGAGGGCCATCAGATCTACTGCGAAGGCTTTGGAAAAAAGAAAGAGGTCTTGGGTTTGGAGCTGAAAGTCAGGGGCTGGATGAACCCGTTATTTGCTACATGGCTACTGTGCTGACCAGCTCCCTAGGCTTCGGTTTGTTCACGTGTACCTTGGGGATGAGATGACACCTTCTCTCCCAAGTTGTGCTGATTAAGCCCTCACCAAGCAAGCAGAATAGAAAGTAGCATTGGCACTTGTAGAAAACAGACCCAAAGAAAGATAAAGGGCCCAGCCAAAAGCCTATGAGCAGTGGTGCAGCTCACTCCAAAACTATGATGGGGGCACCGGAGAGGGTGGCGTCCTGATGGTAACAGTGGGAATCCTTTCTGGGGAGGGAAGGGTAGCAATGAGAAGGAAGTTATGTTTATTGCATGCCAAATTTCAAAAGTCATCAACATGATATGCAAGTAGAGTGGGACTTCCAGCTTAACTTTGCCCATTTGACACTATCAACATTTGAGGCTGGGTGGCTGTGGGCTGTCCCGTGCACTGCAGTATCCCTGGTCTCTACCTGTTCAACTCCAGGAGCACCCGCTCCCAGCTGTGCCTATCGAAACATCTCCAGCTTGTTGCCACGTGCCCACTGAAGGACAAATTGCCCCTGGTTGAGAAGCACTGATGTAGATGTTTGCTTTCAAACAACAGATTCTAAAAATGCTAATCCGAGAGGCAAACGAGCCCTCAGTATTGGAGGTTCACGGACCTCAGGTGAGTGAGGAAGCAAACCAGCACAAAACTTACTGTTGGGAAAAGCACCTACCGTGTGTCAGGCCCTTTCCCATCCACTGTCCTACTGAATGCACAAGTCAGCTCGGGAAGCATCTCTACCTCCACTTGTAAGTGGAGGAAACTGGCCTTCGTGAAGAGGAACTACCAAAGCATACAAGCAGCAGAACAGGAACTCCAACTCAGTTCTACAGGTAAAAGTCTCCACACGTTTGGTCCTGAAATGTCTTAAAACTCATAACTTAAATTGAGATTTAAGGGGCATCGTGAATGAAAGAGTAACGAGAGTTACTGTTTGATAAGTAACAAGGATTTGAGGGAACCAAGTCCAGAAACATTGGCGGACACTCTTTGGCATTGCTTAATGCTGAAGAGACAGTGAAAATGAATGTTGGCATAATGTCCCTTTCTGCCCTCAAAAAGGGGGTAAAAATAAGCTCATTAAGCTTGAAGTTCAAAATTTGATGTCAACAGGTCACCTCGCTAAAAGGTATGTTGGGGAAGATAAGCAACATGAACAGATTCTTTTCAGTGTTTCCTTCGCTGCGTCTCCCTAATGCTCTGCCTTCTAGCGTCTCTTCTCTCTTCTTGTCTGATGGGCAGCAAGGGCTGGCTCAGGTCTCTCTTTCTCAGTGAGTCACCCCTGACTCCCCTTGGAACCTACAGGTAAAGTACGAGGTGGTAAATGTTACGGTGAGAATGTCTACTTCCCTACTTAAATTAAAAGTCCTTAAAGCAAGGTGTGTCTTTCCATTTATATATTGCCAACATCCAGGATACTGCTTAATAAGCTAGAGAAATAATATATGACAGTGTCGAAATGAACTTTGTCTAGAAAAACCCAAGTTAGAGGGACGGGGCAGACCCTGAGGGTAGCAGTCCCGTGTTACATTTTCATGTACGTTTGAACTGATTGGCTTTGCCATGTCTTGGTGCCAATACCTTGGCTTTGCAAAAACACCTTGTTATAATGCTGGAGCAGGAGGAAGGTGGAAGGGACAGAATGAGAGGGAGAGGGGAAGAGCTCAGGCTGGGAAGAGCTGGGTCACCCCCGAAGGTTGCGGGCACAAGGGGAAGGGGGACCTAGATGGCCCTGACGGCACACACAACGGCTTTATGATGATGAACAGAATGCCCACGGAGTCGGATATTGCAGGGAAATCCCATCGCCACGAACTATATGTCATGCTGCCCTGAGCAAGTCACTGAACCCAATGTAAGTCCCCACCTACCCATCTTGCCAATGGGTGTGACAGCAGTACCTCTGTCCCAGGAGTGGTTGTGAAGATGAAGTGAGATGACCCATGGAAAGCACTTAGCACACTACCTGGCACATAATAAATAAGTTTTCAGTAGAAGTTAGCAATGAATGATGATAATGACGAGACCTAAGACTGGGGACTTGGCCCGGGTGAGTATATAATGCACAATATGGTCCCTCTGTTGCCAGAGATGAAACGTACAGGACATCTGGTACAGCCAGTTTGTATTTACAGAAACCACTGCCTACAGAGACTCCACTCACTGTTATGTTCAACCTCTGTTTGAGGGCTCAGGTCACTTAGCTGTCCTTCACGTCCCTTTGTATAATTCCATTATTACAGGGTGTGTATCTCAGCTATTTCAAGCAATCTCTGATTGAGCTTTCTCTAAAGAACTCTAAGTTTCCACGAGACATTTCAAGAATTGCTTGGCATGAAAGTGGAAGCTGGGGGTGGGTAGGACAGGAGAGAGTAATGGGGGGAAAATGGGGATGACTGTAACTGAACAACAATATAAAAAAGAATTGTGTGGAAAGAAAGCAAAGCAATGCCCACTTGGGTTTTCTCCAACAGCCACACACTAGGGACAGTATTCAAGGATCAATGCCACCACACACAAGAGGTTTCTTCAAACTGAAAAAGTTGCAAATCACTGTTGGAGAACTTTGTTCACTGTGGGTACAAATAAAAATATTCCATAACCAACAATTGACTCTTTCTATAATTGATCATAAATAATAACAAAATGTACCCAGAGAAATTTGGCAAGAGAGAGAGGACGATGAAAGGAAAAAGCGAGATTCTCTGGTGAGATAATGGGCCCAGAAAAGTGCAGGGACATGCCCAAAGACACACGGCCAGGAACTGGCCAAGAGCAGAACCAAGACATCTGATTCAAATCCATGCTGCCT
>CM052544.1:111549919-111579502 GCA_028533065.1 Trachops cirrhosus
CTGATTAGAAAGGCTACGTGCCCTTTAGTTCAGCGCTCACTTAATAAACAGTCAGTGCTCCTCTAATGCCAGCCATGAGGCTAGGGGCTGGGTGGAACCCGGGATGACAACCCATACGGTTTCTGTGCTCGGAGCTGCAGTTTAGTCAGGGAAGTGCACATTTAAAAATACCCAAATAAGTAATTTCAATACAGGAAAAGAACGAAAGAACAAAATGTTTTTCCTGAGAAAAATAGAGGAAACCCAAGACTGAGGTATGGAGAGAGGAAATGTGAAGGAATATTCAGGCTAAGACCTGAAGGATGAGAAAGGTGATGAGTCAGGTGAGTGAGTTGTGAGGCAGAAGAAACAATATATGCAAATGTATGTACAAAAAAGCACTTTCAGTGCAGGAAAGAGGACCGGTGAGGTGGACTTGTGGGAAGGGAGCAGGCCAGCGGCTTGAGATGAGGAGAGAGGAACAGGCAAGGGTAAGATCATTCACGGTCTTGGAGGCAAATCAACGATCCTGTCACTGACTCCAAATGTGACATGAGGCGATTTATATTTTAAAACTCTCTCTCTGGCTGCCTGTACAAAATCATCTCTGCTGAGGGTCTAGGTATGGAAGTAGAGAAGCTGGCAAGGAGACTGGAACTTTTGTTGAGCCCGTAGATGATGGTGGCTTCTACTAAACAGGAGGTGATGGGAAGATGTGCAGAGAGGAAATACTTTGCACGTAGCATCGAAAGGACTTGGTGACAGATGAGGTATCTGAGGCATGCATGAAGGGAATGTCAGGGAAGATCCCTGTGTTTCTGGTTTGGGCAATAAGATAAAAGAATCTGCAGTTGCTGACATGGGGAATACTGAGTGAGCAAATTCAGTGGAGAAGATACATCCTTTTGGTTAGGACTGCCTAGGAGACGATATTCAACAGAAATGTAACGCGGGCAAGTGCACATCCTGGAGCTCCAAACAGAAGTCAGGTCTGGAGCTTGGCTTGGGAGCCACCACCATACAGTTGGCATCCAAGTCCGTGGTCAAAAAGGAAGGGAACGAAACAGAGGAGAGGCCCTAGGACTGATCCTTTGAGGACCTCTAGTGAGTAGGTAGATCAGAGAGATAGGCCGACAGAGACGCTGCTAAGGAGTGGTTGGACATGCTGAAAGAAATCTCAGAGAATGAGGTGTCAGAAGGAGTGCTGGTTAAGAAAGAGAAGTGGCCATTTGTGCTGAACGCCGAGAAGCCTTGCAAGGTGTAGGCACTAGAACGTACCCGGCAACGTAAGGGCCTTGAGGAGTAAAAACCTGAGTGTAACAAAGTGTGAAGAGTGAAGAGTCTAACACTTCAGGTTCCTCAGTAACAGAACTTTTCTCCTGGATTAGATATCTTCTGTTTGACTCCTGTTCAAAGATACAGGAGTTACATGGAAATGGTCCCATGAGCCTCTGATAGCATCATCATTATGAATGAGAAAAACATCAACAACTTATTGGACAATTATGATGGGCTGGGAGTTGCTGTGAAAAATTTCTCAATCTTTAACTTATTCTTTGGGACAGTCCTCTGGGCAGGTTCAATTATTACCTCTGTTTCTAACAAATGGGCTTGGGAGCTTGGATGGCAACGATCACATAAATAGCAAGGGATGGCAGAATTCGGAATTATTAGTTTTCAATTCTAAAACTCATCTTGTCTATCCGTTCTGCTGCCAGGGTTTCTCTGCATATGAACAGAACTCTTGAAAAAGAGGAGAATATTTTAAAAATGTCTAGCCCTCCTTAGAGTGCCTGCCACAATGCAGGCCACCAATAAATGGTTCATGGCAGGGTGGGAGAGAGGAAGAAATAGAGAGAGAAACAGCAGAGAACACTAGAGATCAGGTAGCCTAGACCACCACACTTTGCAGGAGCAATCAGTTCTTCTGACTGGTATAGACTCGGTGCTGTGCCACTCAGATCCTCCTGAAGGACTGAAGAGCTTCCCACAGGCTGCGGTGAGTCTTTTCTGCTGACCGCTCTTAGCTGTCGACCCTTCTTTTCACCTGGGCTGAAAAGGTCCACCTCGTCCAAGGTCAGGCCTGTACCCAATGACTGGTGGGTGAGGCACGGAGGAGAAGGTACGAAGATCCAGCCCTCCAGGTACACTGGCCCCAGCTCAGGACAAGTCCTAAGGTCAGTCTCAGCTCCAGAAACACAGCCCGACTTCTCTTTCTGCCCAGTCCCGTGTCTTTCATTTCCTCCACAGGTGCTGAGCCTGAGGACACCACCCAACAAACGTCCAATGCGCAGATCTCCACTGAGCCCTGAACCCTGACAGTGCTGCCCTGGGCAAAGGGAGGCCCGGGCGATTCTCCGGCATAAACCCGCCCTGTTGCCTGTAGTGCCTCTGAACAGCCCGGGTGGCTTCCCTGTACCATCCAGCAGGCTTCCAGGTCACCTACCGTCATAGGCGTGTGTGCAGGGAATGAGGATGCATTTTAACAGTGACCTCTGCAATACCTGATTGGTAAGATAATTCTGCTGTTAACAATTCTGTGTGTATATCGTCAATTGATTTCATAAGTGTACCTCATTTCCATAAAACATGTAATCACAGTGTACCACGTATTGGAGCACTATGTAAATCATAAATAGATGTATGTGCACACACACATTTTTAAACACATATGAACATCTATGCATAATCTATCTTACTTTCCACCAGGCATGAATGAACTCATTGGATTCTCCAAGGGAGGCACACCTATTCCTGTTTGTTTTTTGGATGAGAAAACTGAAGCCTAGAGGGGCTAAGGATCCCGACAAAGACTCCCCAGCTAGAAGAGTTGATGCCTGGTGTCGAATCCAGGACCACCAGGCTTAACGCCTGTGCTTTTAACCACCACACCACGCTGCACATTAAGTGGAGCTAATTTCTTAGAAAAACCTATGAATTTGATGAGAGAATAACAAAAACAAAATGAGACTCACTAAGCTCTCATCTGATGTATTTGGGTTTTGTATAATGGGTTTCCTTAAATCAGGAGACACCCAGAAATACAAGTAGGTCGAAGTCACAAACGACAACGCCATAAGGAAATACAAAGCGTAGCCCTTTGCCCCTTGTAAGCGCTTCATCATCTTGACCATTGAGGTGACCCTGCCTTCACAACGGAAATGTTTTCCTTTCTGTGTGGAGTAATGGAGCACAGCTGCACACATGCCTCAGCTACAACGGTCTGTACACCAACACACACCCCACCAAGTTGGGACTGTGAGAACATTCGCTCTCAGAAGCCAGGAGATGGCCTCTGCCAAAGGGAGGGCCGATTCCAACGAATACTGATCAGCCACTAAAGACAGAAGTGAGGTCGGAAAAAACATCTCGTAACTGATAAATGTATGGCTATCATAACATCAACAGCTTGAATTCGATGAAAACTATATTGGTTAAATTAAGTCTTCTACATAAAGATGTCAAATGTTACAGCTTCACTATTTCAGTGAGTAATAGCTTCGGAGTGTGCCTAAAATGAAGAATTAGATGATACCATCCTTACGAATGACTTTATGGAACTGTTAGGTCCAAATCTCTCTGTGAGCATGAAAGTTCCGTTGGGTTGGGATGCATTTCCCAGCACCACATCATCCCAGCCCCAGCCATCCAGGCCATTTGCATACCAAGATTCTACCAAAAAGAACCTAAGTATGTGTCATAAATATTCCTACTCTCTTAGTCACAGAGTGATACGCAGGCTGGACGCAGGTGAAAATTAGAACTCACAACATTTCTTTCAGACTTTCTTTGATAATAAAATAGTAGTGTTCCAGGTTTCTTTTTGCCTTAGGTCCTGTGTATTTTCCGGATTGGATTATTACAGCTCTGGGCTTTATTTGAAATACTGAAACCTCAAAAACTCATGAGGACCTAGAAGTCAGATGCTATGCTAATTCATCTTTGCAGTGCGCTACGTCACGAGACTCACGGCTGGGATCAGTCACACACCCAAATACAGAGTGTCTGACGATGCTGGGGGCCGCTCGAGCATCTACCAACAGCACTTCTGCCTCTGGATTTTAACCTTGAGGTTTTATTTTCAGGATGCCTTTCCATCTCCTGCAACTGTATCCACATGGTCTCTTCAATCCAGCTTTTAAGATGAAAGTAAGCCTTTCTTGAGAGTGATTTACGTTTTCTTCATTTGTCCCCTACAAATTATACTTTAGGCACGATACTCTGATTTATGAAGCTTCATTTCCTTGTCTTTGCATAAGAAAAAGGCCCATGTTTCCAAGATTAGATTCTAAACAATCCACTGCATGTGATTATTAAAACCTCCGTAACACAGGAGAGATCAAGGAGAAGAAAATCATGCGCCCACAAGAAGAAATAATTCAGTCTTACAAAATCACTGAAATTAGAGATGGATAAGGCCTACTCGGTCATTTATCAAAAAAAGTCCATGCATTTGACACCCAGATTTACTGTGCCAGAGATACTGGGTCACCCAAGGTGCCTCGCATCTTTTGATAAAGTGGAGAGACTAAAAAAGAACACTTAAGGAGCAGAGACCTTAATCAAAGGTAAGTAAGTCCTCACAGATCAAAATATCAGGGAGAAATACGTGAGGTGGAGAGGAGAAGCAAATGGAGACACAGTAGGGAAATAACCAGGAGATAACACTTGAGTTTAAAGCTTTCTAGATAGAGAGGAAGTCATGTTCGACATCCATGATGTTTATGCTGACAATGTCCAGGGATGGGTTTATAAGGGACGTGTGGCAGACAGAAGAGCCAGAGGGGTCAAAGGTGGAAGGGTATTACTGTGTGTGAAACCCCAGCCTTTCATCTATGGAATGTAACAACCCTTAGAAATCTGCTCTGGTTTCCTGCTAGTACAGAGCTACAGTGAGTAGTAAACATTCTTCTGAGTGTGTGTGTTGGGGAGGGAGGAGGTCTGGGGGTAGGACTCTGGGCTGACAGAGGAAAAACATAAAGGATCAGATGCTGCCATTGACCAAGACAACCAGCAAAATTATCCAAAAACCTTATCCAAAAATCTTCACATTACACCGCATGACCTTTGATGATGCAGATCTTTGGTATGGCACAGTCTGATGGGTCTTTTACTGCATTTCATCATTAGAAACAGCCTGACACTAGTGACCGGTTGCTACACGCCACTTGAAAAAGCGAAGACTGCCAGAGTGCCTAGTGAAACGGGGTAAAACGAAGTAGCTGGTGAGCAATCGCTAAAATGTATCAGAATCCCATCACGAGCCCACCCCACACCCTGCGCTGTGAATTGGGTGCACGTTCAGTGCTGTCCTGATTTATCGCCTGTCTGCACACACACCGAGGCTGGCATTGGCCTGGGGGGCGGGGAGGGGGTCGCCTCTCCAGGCCAGCCTGCCCATTCCTCTACCCGACTGAGAATTCAAAAGTATTTGCTCATTTCAGCCAGGTCGCTGTTGCAACTGGGCTAGTGAAAACAAAGGTAAAGAGATAGCATGTACCCTAACCTGTTGAGCAAACTGGGCTATAATTCTCAGTGGAAATGGGGAATAAGGTCTGCTATACTTTTATATAAATGTTAGATGTAATATGTAACCTGTGTGTGTGTTTGGTTTTTAAATTGAGATACTAGATCAGAAACATTAAGAATAGGATATTTTTTCTTACATATACATATATACATATATCAAATATATACCAAATATATCAAAACCTCAAGTCATACATCTTAAATATACACAATTTTTATTTGACAATTATACCTCCATAAAAGTGGGAAAAAAAGAGTAGGAGTAATGGAGTCAGATTGCCTAGGTTTAAATTCTAGCCGTTTCACTTATTTGCCTAGCAAATTTGAACAATATTTTAAGTTCCTTTATCCCCAGTTTCTACATGTGCAAGGAAAAGAAAGGATAATAATAGTGCTATTTATATGATAAGGTTGCCAGGAGAACATTGACCCTAACAGGTCGGTTTCAAAGACTCACACACGACAGGCCTATCACGATATAAGACAGTCAAGTGCTGCACGAGAAACAAAGCAGAGCGGGAAGCTCAGGCGGGGGAGGGGGACGGCAGTGCCGTGCTCCTAAAGGAAGAGCCTGGGACTCGGATTCAGCAGGCCGCTGGTGGCTGACGACAAATGTGCGGCCGAGCCTCAGGGACACGGAGAACGGACTGCGTGGGACCTTCGGCGATGCGGTGAGCTTGGTGTGACGTGCTGTCTGTTTGATCGGTTTTTGGTCAAAGACGAATACTTCGTATTCTCTGTCCTTCTCGGGTCTGTGGTTTGGTGCCTGCACTGATTTTAAACCTTCTTGGCCTCTCACAGACAATTCAAAGATTTTCCTGGCTTCCCTTTCTCCTTCTGGAATTCCACATGCCACGGAGGGTGGCTGAGGTATCTGGCGGCTTTCCTGGTGTCAGAGCGCCTCAGCTGTGAGCTTGGGTACACAGTAAGTGGAGATTTAACCCGATGTTTTAGTTGCCGTTTGACGTTTCTGCCATTCAAACACGTACATAATGGTGTCCACGTGAACTTTAATGTTCATGAGAATCACCGAGGGAGTTTTGGTAATTCCCAGAAAGAGGAATTCTGACTTGGCGGATGCAGGGTGAGGTTGGGATGATGTGTACTTACCAAGCATCCAGGGTGGGGCCGACACAGGGGACCTGGTAATGTATTTAGAGAAGCACCATTCCCATAAATGGGAATATTCCCATAAATGCCTTACTATTTTGCACTTGTAGCACTCCAGTGAATTTTACAAAATTAATGGTGCTGTGTCTGAACCTACACTTTTATCTTAAAATTATCTTATTTCAAGAATGAACTGTTCTTACAGCTCTCCCACAATGGCTACAATTAAAAATACTGACAATACCAAGTGTGGAAAAGGATGTGGAAGAACTTGAAGCTATCATGAACTGCTGGTCAAAGTGTAAACTGGAATAATCACTTCTGAAAACTTCGGAGTATCTATTAAACTAAGCATACACGGCGCCCAGCAATTCTATTCCTAAGCATGGAAACAAGTGCTTCTTTCCACTGGAAGATGTGTACAAGAGTGTGCTTAGCAGCTTTATTCAAACTAGCCCCAAAGTGGGAATCATCCAAAGTCCCTCAGCAATGCAATACTGAAATTTAGGATGTATTCACCCAATGAAATAATATTCAACAACGAAAAACCACAGGCCACAGTTACACTCACTAACATGGATGAATCTCAGAAAATCTTGAGTGGAAAAAGCCAAGCGCAAAATATTTCTTTTTAAAGAATAAACCTGATCTACCATGGTAGAAGTCCGAACAGTGACTCACTCTGAAGATGACCCACTGGCAGGAGGCACAAGGCACTCTGTGGAAGGACGGAAACATTTCACGTAACGAGCTGAGAGGTTTACATGAGTGCGCGTGCACATGTGAAAATTTATTGAGTTGTACATTTGAAGTCTGTGCTCTTTACAGTAAGTAAACTACACCAGAATGAAAAAAGGAAGGAAGGAAGGGAGGAAGGAAGAGAAGGAGAAAGAGAGGAAGAGATAAACCAATTTGTCTTAAAACAGGGGTTTCAAACTCATTTGCACCAGGGGCCACATCAGCCTCACAGTTGTCTTCAAAGGGCTGAAATAATGTTAGGACTGTATAAATGTAACTACTCCTTAACTGTTAAGGAGTTGAATTCCATCCCATACTTTGAAGGCAACCATGAGGCTGATGTGGCCCCCAGTGAAAATGAGTCTGACACCCCTGTCCTAAAACTTGAAAATCTGAAGAACAGCCCTGGCTGGTGTAGATCAGTGGGTTGAGCACTGGCATGTGAACTGAAGGCCCCGGTTCGATTCCCAGTCAGAGCACATGTCTGGGTTGCAGGCCAGGTCTCCATTTAGGGGCATGAGAGTGACAACCAATCAATGCATCGCTCGTACGTTGATGTTTCTCTCCCTCTCTTTCTCCTTCCCTTCCCCTCTCTCTAAAAGTAAATAAAGTCTTTTAAAAAAGAAAAGAAAATCTGGAAAACAAGTTTGAAAGTCTTTCAGTCCTTGCCACTAATGACTTCACAGATTTTATTATGTTCCTTCTTAGCCATCATGGTCACAGACCATTAAGAAAGTCTAGATAAAGAAAATATTTCCTGTTAATAAATATTAACAGTCAATGGGAATCATATGTGTAAATAGATAGCAAGGAAATTCTTGCTGATTTTCTTTTGGCATTCTATGACCAGTCATAAAAATATTTTCCATGGATAAATATAACAAGGTTCAATAACTTCAGGAGGCTGGAGAATGTTGGTTTAACTAGATTACATAAGCTGGAATCAAGCAGATTTAAGTATTTCACTCTGACCAGAAAAGAGTCTTAATGAAGAAAAATACACAATGCCTTCCCTAACATGAGTCGGGTCCAATAATTCTTATGAGACAATTAGGTTAAAATAAACACTATGCATTCAGAAAAGAAAATAAATCACAAAACGATAAACTCAGAAAGGAAAATGTTTTGCATTTACTAAACTAGGAAGGACACTGCATGGATAAAAGTTTCACATTTGTTTTAAAATTTTTATTCTTTTATAAATAACAACTAGGAATGTCCTCCTTGTTGCCCCCTTGACAAATGTCACAGGAGAGACAGGCAGTGAAGTGGGTCCAGGGTGATGGTGAAAACAGTTTTCTGTTGCTGCTTCCAAATTATTACTCTGTTCTCGTTAACAGACCCTTTGCCTTTGATGCCCATGCCATCCTCCCACTGCATCTTTACCCCTTTTGCCCGTATCTGTCTTCTCATTCACCACATCCCTTGAGGAATATGGCGCCTGGGTCCCAGACTCATTTTCACTGCAAATCCTACTCTCTACCATACAAATGATTCCATTATCCTCCTATTACACCACTCCAATTACCCACCCTCACAGCCACACTCCAGAGACTTTGTTATCACTGTGAATTATTTGAGCTCTTCAAGTTTCAAACTTCATCACCAACCTCCTGTCTGCCCAGTTGTTCCCTCATTCCAGCTTCAACCTTATGCACGCTCAACTGCCTGCACCTTCCTTTCCCCCGTGTCCATAAATCCCCATGTGAGCCTGCTTTCTCACTCCATTCCCATACTTAGTTGCATACCACACTCCCCTGACCAAATCCTCAAATGCAGTGTACCTTGTGCTTATGCTGCGAAAGACTAGCTAGCTGTCAGAGATCGCGCTGACCCCCTGCCCTCTCAACCTACAGATCATGCAGAGAAGTTGCACCCTTGTGAAGACTACTGCCAATACAAGCTAAGCCACAGTCTCCATCTTCATCTGGACTCTCAGACCCACCAAACAGTTCTTTCTGTGAATCTCTTCTCAAGTCTGCACTGCTGCTATTCCAGATTCCCCAGTATCCCACCCTCCTTATCCAGCCACCACACAACATCGCTTAGAAGTGTTCTGCCTTGCAGACAAACCTGGATTGGCAGATGAGAACTCTCTCATTTTCCTGCTCTAACACCAGCTAGCAGACTGCTTTCAGGTGAAATGTAGAAAAGAGTTCACCTTACACCTTAGTAAAAACAAGTCTGGAAGAATCGAAGTAGTCCGCTACCTTGGTTTTTCCAATTTAACCGTTTGTTCTGTGGCAACTCTATTCCATAAACTATCATTCTTACTGAGTTTGCTAGGTTAACTGCTTTTAGTTTTGAAAGTGCCATTATTTGCTCTTTTAAAAGAAAGTCTACTTATTTAATCATCATGAATTCTTTTATTTCAAGCAAAAATCAAATGGCCATAGAGGCTCCAAGGCACATAGGTAAAGTCTCTGAGTAAAAAAGTTTAAATTGAATCCCAGCATGGTTACTGATGCTCTATGTGGCCTTGAGCAAGAATTTTCAATGCCACACTCTTTAGTTCTCCCATTAAAAAGAACAGAAAAGATATTAATACTGGAAACTCAGCTCGGCTAATTGTTAAAGAAAACTAAATCATTTAAGAGGCTGTTATGAAATGTAACACCCAAGGCATCAAGGTGAAATTACAAATGGAAAGGGTGTAAAGAGGAGGAAATATTGTTAATCTTCACTGATAAAGGAAGTTAATTTTTCAAGTCAGCCTGCAGGGGGAATGCATTTCATAAAAAGTAAGTTCTAGTCTTCCACAATGTATTGACTAAATCGTTGAGGAGATGAGTTGCTGCAAATGATGGAGATTTCTGCAACTTTCTTTTGGTTGTGGTTACAGCAATTTCATTCTGCGTTAAACAAATATTAGTGCCTACTTTGTGTTAGACTTTTAAAAAAACCAGTCATGCAACATGTATTTATTGAATGTCCTCTAGGTCAACTGCTTTCAGTGTGATGTGTTTGCACTCTACAGTGTGCCAGAGGACTCATTAGGGTGTGGTAAGAAAGTATCAGACTATATATCCATATTTATTTTTTTAATCTAAAAAAATAAGAATCCATTACTGAAAGTTCATGGGGCATCTAAAGCCCTTCCCCGGAGGACAGTGAGGGTCCCACCGGCTTGAGGAGGAGCCACGGTGCCCACACTCACCAGCTCCTGACCACTGTCCCAGGACACACACACAAGTGCCTGAGCAAACAGACGTGTAGCTTATAACATAAGTTCTAACTACACTGACTTACATAACATAGACAAGTTAAAACAGTTCTTGAGAGCCAATAAAATTGTGGAACTGGCACTTTTTACTCCAATAAAAAAAACCATTTAATTAGCTGCACCATGAAGTAAAAACAACAATAATATACTATTTTGACAAGAAAAATGGCCCCTGAATTAACAAGTATAAAAAAAGACTTTAAATATGTATTTATAGTCACTATAGTTAATTATGAATATCATCTTAAATATTTATTTTTGTCTTAATCAGCAAGGTATTTAAGGATGCTTTTATCAGATCTACTTTTATTTTCTGTCTCATCATGAGCACAATCACTGGGCTATTTGTTTATGAACGGCACATACAAGAACTTACACATACTGACCATACACGTTCAAAAGCGTTTTACACTGGGGTGTACAATCAACAAATTGGAAATGCATGGGCGCTAGTGTGGGCGATGAAGGCCGAAAGGAAGAGAGTGCTGCTAAGTCGGACTGAATACAGAGGGGCTGGGCAGTCCAAGGCCAAGGCCAAATGTTTCCACAAGGGTTAGGAAAAATGCCTCACACTGAATATTACTTGCATTAATGGTCCCTGTGGTAGTTTTACAATATGAACTGAGTATGTTAATACTGCTTTCATTGAGAGGTAGGAACTATGCCTGCTCCCCTTGGGTCTGGGTGAGTGTATGTCTGTTTTGACCAATAGCCTTTGTTGTCAATAAAAGCTATCATACTTTTCGGGCACGTGGGCTGTTGTCATGTAAGAAGTTCAACTACTCTAAGACGACCGTGTTGGAGAGGCCACATGTAGGTGAATGGTGCTGGCGGAGCCAAATCTTCTGGGCCACACATGTACGTGATGCCATCGCTGACCTTCTAGCCCGTCTCTCTGCCAGGTGAGGATCAGTGTGACCTCGACTGACATTACCAGGCACTGAGAGTCACCCAGCAGAACCTTTCCCAAATTCCTAAAGCATAAAATCTCTGATGTATGATAAAATGGTTCTTTACTGACGGCCACAAAATTTGAGGATTCTTTGTTATGCAGCAATAGATCACTGTAACAAAACTTGTTACCTGAAGTAAGGACCCACTATAGCAAAAATCTACTTTCACGGACTTTAGGAATAGGTGTTGGGTGAAACACGGAATGACCTCGAGGAAACTTTCAGGGAGGCAAGTGCACGCTGTTTTCAGAAAGAGAGAAAAATAAGTTGGAGGGAAGAAGACCCTTCTTACACAGTGCTGGAAATCTTAGAAAACCCGGTGCCTGCAGTATTTCATAAAACCTAAAATGTACTAATAAATGGAAGAATCTGGCTAAGAAAATTTCTTGCACAATTTCAAAAGTTTTAACTGGTTTCTTTGAACTGCATTTCATAACTTACTGATAAAGGGAGATGAGCTAAAAAAGGAAATGTGCTGTTTCAAGCAGATTTTAGAGAATATATAAAGGAGTCAGACTTGCTTAGTTCAAAAATAAAATTATTTCTCAACTCGTGTCTCTCGGCAGAGCCTTATCAGAGTAGGGAAGGGAGGGAGGGTATGGGGGCAACGATTGAATCTAGGACATTGTGAGGAAGGTGTGGTCAATGGGAACCTAGGGGGTGGCTCTACTTTTTGACACCTCAAAAGCTCGGAGGTGCTGTATCATAGGTCATTTTAGCAAAACAAAACAACAACAACAACGAAAAGCAAGTATCAGAAGGACCTAAAGAGTGTGCCTTATGGAATTGTCTTTGTTAAACATAGAACTTCTAAAAAATCTTAAGGGCCCACTTACTGTCCCATAGCAGTCTCACAGGGGCCTCATGATAGAGAAGGCCACATTTCAAAGACTTTAATGCCCGTGAATTTTGTCTAATAGAGTGAGTTCCAATAAGGATTCTAAAAAACCCACAAGATTTTTAAGAGAATTGTATTGGCAGAATACCTTGCCAGCGAGGACTACAATCGTCAAATAAAAGAGAGCTTTGCACTCTCAAGACTATGAGCTGAAAACAAGCTGAGACAACTACTCGGCTGGAGACATAGGCTATTTAAGTGGAGAGAAAAAATGACCCAAAGGGTAGTAACAGAAGATACACACTGCGGGGTGGCAAGCTCCGGCCTGCCGCTCCGATTTAGGTGGCGGCCTCCTGATTTTACATGTCCCATGAGCTGAGAATGCTTTTCACGTTCTGAAAAGATTGCTTTTAAAAAAAGAATAAAATTGGGTAAGCAAAGACTAAATATTTACTATCTATCTCTTTGTAGAAATCATGTACTGACCTTTACCTAGAGGATGAAGCCAAGACGCATGGAGGACATTCCCAGGGAGCGGGAGTGGGCCCCGATGATGGAACTGGAAGCGTGGTCCTGGCTATATTTCAGAACTGACGTGGACTTGTGTCAGCCGAGGTCAACCAATGCCTGCTCTACCGTTTTAGGTTGGAAGACACAGAACTAGCCTCTTTTGTGGACTGGTCTTCAGATCGAAAGGAACCACACCCAAGGAATAGCACCTGAGGTAGGAGTTTCATCTGCACTTGATTGAGATAAGATCCTGGACCTTGTGCCTGAGCCCAGTATCATAATGGGATGGGTCTCTGGGTGGCTGGTCTTCTTGAGGGGTTTAGTGTATTCACATGTCGGAAAAATGTAACTTGTTCTCTGTAGAATCACCATGGTGGTTTCAAAACATGCCTCCAAATTCTGTTATGCCTGTCCCATGAAGAGGTGGGATCTGTGTCCCCTCTCCTGGGACCTGGGAGTGCTTGTGTCTGCTCTGGCCTACAGAGTCTATCAGAGCTTACCGCATGAACTTCAAGGCTAGGTCGAAAAAGGTCATGCACTTTCTGTCTAGAAATCTTTTGGGAGGCTGACTCTGGGATTTTGGCTACCCTAAGGCCTCACCAAGCTGGTGTGGAGTTCAGCCACTCTTCTGGATAGTCCAGTTGAACCCAGACTTCTAGCCAAGACACCAGACATGTGAGTGAAGCTGTCTCGGGCCATCTGAACCAGTCCATCTACCAGCTGAGTTCCACTAACATCATGAGGATCCAAAGAATAGCTCAGCCAAGCCCTTCCTGAGCTCTTGTCCCAAGGACTCTGTGAGGCATAATAAACGTCGCTCTTTCAAGCAACTAATTTTGGAGTATTTTGTTAAGCAGCAGCAGATATCTGGAACAGCTCAGAGTATGTTTAGGATACTCAGGGCTGGCTTGGTGCTGGGGACCCGGCCAGGTGTCTTGCTTTGGTAAATGGGAGGTTTGTAAATGTGACACAAGCAAACGACTGATAGTACTTGCAAGATTGAATTCTCTTCCCCTGCGCCTCCGTCACCACTGTGAGACGGTATTGTCCGGCCGCGCTGCCAGCGGTGAGACAGGGCCGCAGAGCCGAGGTCCCGGTGGTTCCTGTCATCCGGTCAAGTCCGTCCTCCACAGAGGAACAGTGCGTGAACGCATCCAGGCAAGACCAGAAGGACCACTCACCAAACTGGGCCTCACTCACCAGGCTGTGAACTTCTAACCTAAATATTCATTATTTTAAGTCACTCATTTAAAGGGTATGTATGTGTGTTATGTATTTTGAGTAGCAATGCGATTTTTTATTTCAAGGTATTTCCCTGATAAAAACACTTTATTTCTAATTATACCGTTTTGTGCACAGTTCCTAAAACACTTGGAATATTCAACCTACCATTTTTTTTTCTGTTGCCCTTTCCTTCCAGAATGCCCTCTGCCCACTTTCTGCCTCCCTCATCCCCATTTTTTCCTAACAGCCTAGTTTGAATTCTGGAACCCTAGAATCAACCTGGGTCACTCCATCCCACAATGGCTTCACCTCTGATCCCTGTAGAATTCCCTTACCCAATCACTTCTTAATAATTACCTGTCTGTGCTTTGAGATGTTACTTCACTTACTTTTGTGCTTCCTCTCTCCCCATTTATGTTTTAAGATCTCTGAGGGTTGGTGTCTTGTGTCACGCTGCTCCCCACCCTTCACCCCAGGCTCTAGAGTGCGTAGCCCAGTTTCATGCACATGCGAGGTGTTTGACGAATTTAGGAAGAAAGCAGAGACTGCACCATAGCTTTTGAAAGGGTCTTAGACAGGTAGAAACGGCAGAATACCCATTTTATGACACAGCTTACAGTCACTTTCTATTACTTCAAATTTGAAAGAATAATAGAACTCTTTATGGAAGATAATTGAGCAATTTGGTGCAGGGTCAAGGGTGGGAGGAAAATCTGCTGAAATCTTAGATGTTTTCAGCGATTTGGAGTCTTTATGGGTAAAAAGGTATTAAACAGTCGCTGTCGGGCTTGACTATCTGCCAAGCGACTGATCATAATGGCGTAGCTGTATTTCCCAACTTGGAGGCTTTGCGAGTCATTAATAAACTGCGCAACATTTACCAGGTGTTTGGTTAAAGCACGCTTACATAAAAGGTTTGCAAATATTTATATTCCACAGATATCCTCCCACAGTATTTAGAGTTAAAACAGAAGAATCATTTTCGTTGAAAAGATTGTATTTCTTATGAAAGGGCATTCTATTTCCAAGAATCATAAAGAGAAATGTTATTCTGCATCTTCTCTCTGTCTCAACTTTTTCCCCAGGGAAATTACCTCTGAGGATAATGGGGAGGCTGAATTAGAACAAATAATCACCTGCCAAAAATCACATTTTAGTGACAACGTACCACATCTGAATTTTTTCTTTAAAAAAAATGCAAAGGGAAATAACTTTCTATCATTTGTTGGGAAAAAAATAAAAGTCTTCTTCATACTCAATTTCGACTGCAAGGAAGGTTAAGTACAGTCATTCATTTATCATTCCTCTTACCTTTGAAAAAGGAGCCTGATAGGACTTACATCTAGACATCAAAAATAAGGATACGTATGTATTCGTACCGAAGGAGATTTGTGTTGAAGGGGCAGGGCATGGAGGTGGGGTGGGGAATGCATACCCCCTGAGGCCCATCGCAGAATGAGCCCTCCCTTTCACACTCATCCTAAAACCGGGTTGGTATAGCTTCTGTATCGCTTCTGTGGCCGCAAGCAATGGTAGGTTTGCAGAACTCTATCCATAAGCAATGGTAGGTTTGCAGCACTCTATCCATAAGGATGTTCCAATGCAAGGCGAATGTCTAAGGCACAATTGCCATTGCCTTCTGGACCAAGTGGGGATACTGACCAAACTGACCTCTCCCATTACAGACAGCGGGACACCTAATATTGAAGGGGATGAACTTACATCCAAATACAACTTGATAGAGTTTTTCAAGAGACTGCAATCATGTCAATTAAAAGAACAAAATTTGCATACCAAAGGGGGACTCCTACCAGGACTGAAATGGATGGATAAGGGGGTGCCGGCTGAATGTCCACGTCCAACCTCAGAGGTGAGTCCACTACAGTTAGCTTGTGTGAAAGCTCCCCCTAGAGGAGCTCAAAAGAACTGCAACCCTCGACTGAAAAATTACACGAGCTGCTCTTGCTCTTGTCCTTGGGAAGAAAAGGTTAGGCACACTTTCAGGACAAAGGAGAAGACATCCCTCACAAACATTTTTGTCAAAGACTATTTTACCACTGTGTTTTCTTTTTCTGCCTCCATCTAAGATATTTTATTACTTAACTGGTATCTCTAACATGAAGTAAGACAGGTAATAAACCACACCGCCATGCCTACCCTGTCTCCAGCCATGACTCTTCTCCATCAACCAACTTCAGGGAAAGCCACGATTAAAAAAGGAAAGATAACTGTGTTCTAGTGTGTTTTCTGTGTAGATTGCTACCAATAATTAGTTACTGTTTGTACTGAGAATGGCATAAGGGGAAAAAAGGACACTTCTTAACGAAAGGTTATAATTAATTGAAAAGAATCCTTTGGCCGACTGAGAATTTGGAGACTGTGCGTTGTGTGCAAGACGAGCATGCCAGAAAGCTGACCCTTCCCGAGGCTGCGGGAGAAGCAGGAGGTCTGGTGCTAGTCTGGTCTGGTCTGCAGGGACCCTTCCCCTCTAGCAGAAACGGGTTGCCTTCCCCAGTAGGTTTTCAGAATGACTCTCTGTCTGCCCACAGACGTCAAATAAGCAAACCTCCAGGGCACATTCCACACCCAGAAATGGCAACGCACGAGTCGGGATCTGCCCGGTTTGTGCTAGAACCGCAGAGGGAGCTCCATCGGACTAATAGGGCCTGCGGCCTCGGGTGACTCACATGGACCAGCCATTACAGCTGTCTACAGATTCTCCTTTATCCCGCGTGGCTTTCCTGGTTTCCCTGTAAGGTTTTTGGAGACATTTCTCTCAGCACAATGAAGAACAGACATTAACGCTCAGTATTGCAAATGGAGACCTGGGTTTTCTTTCTCTCAGATGGAGGAAGCTCAGTTCTGGCACCAGTTTAATAGTCCCTGCTTTGGTGGAATCACTTTGTGGTTTCAATGTGTATTGTCCATCGGAACCACCAAATGACAGCATCAAATGTGGATGTAGGGAAAGATACCAAGAAAATACTGTGTGAAGTGATGAACTTGTATTATTGACTGTATTAGCTATTATCATTAACCATAATTATAGGAAGTTAATGAAACCAGGAAAAAGATTTAAGCCAAGAGGGATTAATAGCTTTTTTCTTTTTCCTTTTTTCTGGGATACGCTACTCAAATTCTGGCAAAGGATCATCAATGACATTACACTTTTAGTTAGTATATCTTTAACATGCCCTAGGGAGTCAGTTGAAATAAAGAAAATTTTTAAACTAGGGCAGCATCAAATAACAAAGACTTGGTTTCATCTAAAATAACATTTAGTTTCTTGAACTGAGTGTTGCAGTTGCCAAAATCCCAGATTGGAGGAATCGTCCTATGTGCAAACCAAACCACATGGCGATATACAATTTACTCATTTGGGCTTGATTAGACTGACCAGTATTACCAGTGACAATTGGCACAGGGGACTCGCAGGCTAATCCTTAAGCCCCATTAACTCCCCCAAGCTTGTCCGCAGTATCTTTAGTCATCTGTCTTATTTCACCCCTCAAATACTTAACATCTATATTTATCTGATGAGCAATAGGTGTATATTATTTGTAACTGTATGCTACAAAACTCTGATTTGGGTGATTCGATTACCTTTGCTCATTTTGATTTTGCAGGATTCCCAGATTATCAAAGAGTCTTTTCACTTGGTCAGTCTTGGAAAGATGTGTAGCTGATAAAAGTTTCTACAGAGCGTCCTTTTCTGGCTTTTTAAAAATGGAGCTAAAGAGAATGAGGTCGACAAAGAGACGTTGGGAACACACGTGTTTGTGCCACAGAAGGTCCAGTTTCCTGGAAGCCACAGTGAACTCCTTCCAGAAGGAGCCCAGCTCCCTTCTCCGCCCGCCTCTGTCTCGGCTCTGCCAGCGCTGGCCATCGAGTAATTGCTCAGCAAATGTTTATTGAGTAAATTAATGAGCACTAATTTAAAGGTAATTGAACAATTAGTAGGTAATGAATGATTTGTAAATTAGCAACTTATGATAAATTACAAATTATTTAGTTAATCAGTAAATAATTAAACTTCAATAGAGACCATGATAAAATATTCAGTAAGTAAGCAAATTATTGGGATCCAAAGGGAAGCCCTAAAAATTAAAGTTCTAAACTACAGGATATCTGCAACAGAAGGAAATGCTGTCATTATCAAACACTGTAAGTTATACGGGGCACTGAAACAAAAGTGGATAAATTAATGAGCAGCGCAATCCACGGTGCTGCCTGGCATAATAACCTGTGATTAACAAAGATTTCTTTAATATTCAACTGCTAAAAGCCCAATTTAGAATCTCGCTGTTAAAATACACTTGAGGAGTTTTCTATCCAAACCCCATTGTTTTGCAAATGAGGAAATGGAGCCCCGGCTCAGATGTGCGACCGGCCAGGTTTCCTTGGCTAGCGCTGCTGGCCTCCTTGGCGGTTTTTTTTTTCTTTTCTTCTGTCCTTTGTGCCCACTAACACGAACCCAATCCCTGTCTCCTCAGGGCTGACTGGGTCACTTTTATGAGCTCGGCCAATTTTGGGGAATTAGGAGGTCGTGGTCCCCAGTATACAAAGGTATCTTTGCAACACTTAGCCTTTTAAGTTGCAAGGAGGCTCGGCGCCCTGCTATGGGTCACCTTCTGAACCTGACATGGTTTTACCCTCGGCGGAGCGGGGAATAACCGCTTCTATTGTCGCTGCTTCCGAGAAACAGAGCAGACCTGTCTGTAGGCTCTATGTCTTTCCTAGCCTCTCTTTTTAAGTGTGCTAAGGAAATCCAACTTAAATGCCTACAGTCAGAGGTGATGAAGAGGGAGGGGCACAAAGGACAGAAACTGCCAAGAGGAAGCCAGCCAGTTTCTTAAATAAAAAGCAGACAAAATGATAAAGGATACTTTTCCAACCAGGAAACAGGTCTGTGCCACTATAGCACCCAACCCATGCTCAGAGAGAAATAGTAAAACATCCGTTTTTCCACAGTTTCTAGTCCACCTGTCCCTGTGTCTCTGACATTTTGCTAATCATCTAGAAAAAGGGGGGAGGGTTTCAGTATAATTTTTCTCCCTTCTATTTCTAGTTAAAGGTTCCAATCAATATCTTTTGGTGAATGATAGCTTCAGTGTTAAATGATCTTCAACAACCACGCTTGGGATATATATCATTGTAGAGTTCTGAGTCTGCTAAGACAATGTTTTCCTGGTTGAAAAAATTTTCCCCCATAGTCTGCATGCTCTGTGGCGTAACAGCCAAATATGACTGGGCTGAGCATTTCGTTAACAAGGGCCAAATGCACGGGAGTAAGAAAGGCGGAACTTGCCTGGGAAGGGAGTTACAAGTGGAGAGGCAGGTGTCCGAGGAGCTGAGCACTGCCACCTGCTGGCTGTGCAGGCTGGGTCAGTATTCTTAACTTCCCGAGCTTTCCATTCCTCATCTGCTATTATTACATCAGTGGGGTTCTGAGGTTGGATTATGTGTGTGAGATATCACTTTATAAATTTCAAACATGATACAAATATCAGTGGGAAATTTCTTCTGAGTAATAACATCTGTAAGGTTCTGGAGACATCCTCAGAGTACTTAACACATTCAGGAAATTGTTTAGAGAAACAGAGGTCTGTCTCCATTTTCCATTCTACAGCAGCACTTCCTGTGTCTGTACCCAGCTACAACTGCACCCTTTCCCCTGTAACCATCTGTATTTGTTGGAAGAGAGGCTAGTCTTTGACTTGAATGCACTGTGACCATATCTGGTAAAAAAAAACAGGTAAGTCTATCTTGTCCTCCCTCTTCCCATGTGCTCATCCAGATCATCGCCATGGATTCACTACCAAATGGCAGATTTGGGGTTAAGATCCTTCCAGAACGACTACAGCAGTCCCAGCTTTCTGCCTCTAGATCCGCCCCACCATCGTCTGAAAGATTTTATAAAGAAGGACACTGGGCCAATGCTCGAGCTTGTGAAACTGCTCCCAGTTTCTCTCTCCCAGGGAGGGGTTCTCATGTCCTCCTGTCCTGTGTTACCTGAGGTGTCCCAACCCCTGGGAAAGACACCGAACATGTAATGAATTTAAGGAAGGCTGCGCAAGCCTCCCTTTTGGAGGAGTCTTGGGGAAAGCTGCCCCCTTAGGGCCTCTTCTACAGAGGACGATGACAGGGATTTGAAGATACATCACTTTTCTGGTGCCCATTCGCCCCGCCTGCGGCTGGCCACAGCTGGGGCAAAGGTGAAGGAATCTGATCAGTGTGGGAGGTACAAACGCTAGGGAAAGACAGAGACTCTCACAGCTCAGGGCCGTCGACATGGAGATCACAGGGCTCGAGGGTGCTGTTTTGAGTCTCTGTGTGTTAGAGTATGAGGTAGGAGAACTCCGAACACAGCTAAGAATACAGGACGGCCACAGGCAGGGAAGGAAGGGTGGAGTGTAGAATGGAGAAGCATACGGCCCCCGATATACAATTTATCTGGAAAGTAGAAATACACGCAACATCCAGAGAATAACTACTAACAGCCAAAGAAAATATTTTGCATCTAACAACTGCCATGGAAATGCATTTGCCACATGGCTTTCTGTGGAAAGAGGTCATTCTGCTCCCTAAGGTATGATGCCACCCCGAAACGCACATGGGCACGACGACAGCATGAAAGCCCGCACGTCCACACGTCTGTGCCAGTCGTCATTTCTGGATGTTGGGGGATTTTACATGTTTTCCTCTTTTGTGTATGTATATTCTCTACATTTTCTAATCTACAAAACAGGGGGGAAAAGTAATACATGTTTTTAAAAACTATGACTTCTAAATTCCTTTCATAACCATTGCTGAGAAAACACATTTGGGCAGAGCGAGGACCGTCTGTTTTTGTAAATAAAGTTTTATTGGAACACAGCCACCACATTCGTTTGCATGCTCCACAGGCGGAGTTCAGTAGTTGGGACAAAGGCCATATGGCCTGCCTAATCAAACGTCCCTATCTGGCCCCTTACGAAAAGGGTTTGCCAACACGTGAGTTAGACAAACTCTCCCCCGATAGTGGGCTGTCTGTCCATCGTGCCTGCTGACTCTTGGGCTTCAGGAAGCCATTCCCTCTGTGTCTCGGTCTGAGTACAAAGAAAAGGATAACGCATCTCAGCACTGTGCACAAGTCCTTAACACGGTGCCTCAGCAGGAAACATTAGGAAACTCTCGAAAACATTATCCTAGTTATCATCTACCCCCTTTACACAAGATACAGCATTCCACTATTGCGTGAAACCTAATGAAAGTGCCCTTTCTGTTGGTGAAAACTGTTCAGTACAAGCAATTTTATACACTGGCCGCTCACGGCTCTCGTTTCTCCTGTGTAAACTGTCGTCTCTGACACAGTGTCAGCGTCGTGAAGGTAGTTTTGGGTTAGCCCATTTGCCATGAAGGGCTGCGAATAATCCAGGCATTTGGAGGTCTGCAGTCCGTGTTGTTCCTTGTGAAACACGGGCAGACTGGCGCAGCTGTCCCTGCGGTGTGACGGATTCTGTGCTCCTGCTCTGCTGCCATCAACAGAGGCTTTGCAGATGAACGGTGTTCTTTCCACCCTACAAAGTTAACACCTGTCTCTCGGAGCGCAGTGGGCCCAGCAAGCTGCCACGACACGGGGGCACTCGCTCTTGGCGCTGAGCAGAGCGCCAGGCACAACCTGCCAACCCCCCGCCCCGCCCCGCCCCGCCCAGAAAACCTTCCCGAAGGGGCCATAGGACTCCGAATCCTGCAAAATTTCAAGAACGTGTCATTTAAGTAAGTGTAGAGATGGCATTGTGGGGCTTAGCACAGCTGCCAAACAGGAGCTCTTGAAAAAAGTGAAAGGCTTCTCCAAGATGGAGACAGGCAGACCGATGTGAACATCAATGGCATATAATCCTAAGAAGCCGCAGACAGGAAAGTACAGGATAAGCTCATGAAAAGGAGGCAAATCAGGAAACTGAAGGACTAATCAAAGAATTCTTATCAACGGAAATGAAGAAAGGCCAAGTTCAGTGCTAAGCCTATCAAAAGAAGAACAAACTGCATTTAATCCAATCAACACTGACTAAAATGGCTATAATATGCCAGGCACTGGGTTAACACAGAAAAGAGACAGTACGATAAATCAGATGCTATTTCTACCTTAGAGGAGTTTCTGGGCTGGTAGAAGGAAGACAAACATGTAACCAAATAATGCTAATATAATGTGGTAAGTGTTACAATATTATAGCTGCCAGTCACTTGTTGCAAATAATGTACAAAAAAACATAGAACAGGGAAATCAATTCTGCTTGGGAACGCCCGGGGTGGGGTAGGGAAGGAAGAACAAATTGAGTTAGACCTTGAGAAATGAACCAAACATGAACGCAGTGGGTATGGGGGCGAGGATGGGAGTGGTCTCCTGCAGTGTCTGCGTAGGACGGACCTGAGAAACGGCTACAACCAAGCTGAGGCACGTTTATGAAGGGCCTCACACGCATCACCATCTGCTCAAAAGTGAATTCCTGGCCCCCACTGACCATTTTTTGGCTGTGGGACCTGGGCAAAACTTTCCCTTTGGTCTTGGTTTCCCAAACTACAAAATCAATAAAAGCGGCGAGGGGAGGAGAATATCACCCAAGAGAAAACTGAATCGTGGGCGATGGGGACCCCCACCTGCCTTGATTACAATGAGTCTGCAGCGGGCAGTCAGCAGATGTTAGAGGGGATGCACGGGGGTGTGTTGGAGTCGGATTTGAGGGTAAAACAAATATTCCTGCTGTTTCAGCTCTCTGACCTGTGAACCAACCAACAGTTCATTTGGGGATGACTTCCACTCTTATCCTGTCAAATGTCATCACTAATAGGAAACACATACTATATTTAGGATATCAATAAATGTCCCCTTTGAGCAATAGTTTCCTTACGCTAGCCTCTACAGTGGTGCTGTGCTGTGATAAAAGGGGAAGAAATAAGAACAATGTATTTTTTCTTAAAGTGCAATTTATTCCATTTTTAAATCATGAGATTTTTTGTTGGTGTTAATATTTGTTGGTTTATAAAATGATGGTGAGGGTAGTTTTTAATTTAAAAACTATCAATGTGTAAAAGACAAAGGCGGCAACTATTTGCAGTGTCAAAATACTTTCTGAAACTACACTCATCTGCGAGAGCCAAGTCCCGCTGCGCTGGTGCAGGCTCAGACACGCGGGGTCTCGGCGCAACTACATACATTGTCTTTCTGTCAGGAGTCATCTTCCGACAACAGGTGAAACTGTACCTGTCTGGAAAAACGTTCTGATACCTGCAGATTATTCTCCCAGTGAAAAATGCATAAAGGGCATTTTCAAACTTCAATGCTTTCTATCTACATAAGTATCTATAGATAGTAGAAGAATATAAAACCACATCTAGGTATCCATCCACCTGCCTCATCTATCGTCTTTAATGTAAATGAGGTGACAGTTAGTATGGAAAGATGTAGAATGACATTTTCACTTTTTCCTTTTAGAAAACAGCATGCCATTTTACAAAATTTGGAAAGCACATAAGTTATTAAAATGACTTTACTGAGTTATAATTCACGTACAATAAATTTTAAACACTTGAAAAATAGACGCCATTTGACAGAGACATAAAGCATTTTCTTTAGGACAGAAAGCTCCTCTGCCCCTCTGTGCCGCCCATCTCCCGCCCACCCCCGATGCCCGGCACCCGCTGGGCCTGACTGTCGCCGAGGTTAATGTCACCCGTCGCACGACCGCGCACCTCCAGAACCACACAGCGTGCGCGCTCTGGTTTCCAATTTCTCCCACTCGGCACAACGCCGGGTTCAGTGGTGCGGCTGGGACACGTCAGTCATCTGGCTCCTTTCTGCTGCTGAGCGGTGGTTTTGGTAGAGCATCCTTGTTCGCCCAGGCTACCCCTGATGGGCCCGACGACTGTATAGACCTTTACCTACTCGGAATACAGCTCCGTTGGAGATGAGCGAACTGGAATTCTTATGAACATATGTTTCCAAGTCTCTTGGGTAAATACCTCAGAGCAGAAATGCAGGAACATTTAATAAGCATGTGATTAACTACAAGAGGTGCGCAGTTTTTAGATCAGGTGGCAGCGTATGGTGCAACCAAGTGCGAGAGATCCGGCTGCTGCACCTTTTAGCAACACTTGGTCTTGCCAGGCATGTGGGTTTTAGCCCTTCTGCTCGGGGTAAAGTGACACCTCATTGTGGCTTTACTTGCATTTTCCTGATGACTTAATATTGCCGAGCACAATGTCACGTGTTTATTAGCCATTTTTAAACCTTCTCGGTGAAAGGTCCAAATCTGTCGCCCAGCGTCATGGCGTTGGTTTCTGCTCTCGCTAAGCAAATCTTCAGGGCTGCATCTCCTGCACGTGCCCCTGCTCTCCAGGTTCCAGGGCAGCTGTTTGTCTCCTGACGTCAATTCTCTGCCGGAGAACCGCCCCTGCACTGCCTACAAAAGTCTCTAAGATATCTACCCGTAGAAAGGAACAAGGCCGTGATTTCTGAAGCAAGAGGAAGGAGAAGACAGACGAAACAGTGGGTACAAAGTTTAGGGAAATCTCATCAGACGGTTCATGACTTCTCAGTGCAACAGAAGAAAGACATGCACTAGAGATGAAGGGGGAGCTTGGAAGGGAACATTCTGGGATATCCATTCACCAGGCCACCGGGGACGAAGGACAGCGGGGCGGAGGGAGGGAAGGGCCCCATGGCTCCACTGAGGTCTGGCAGCAAGAGCGGGGGGACGGGGGCCAACAAGGGCTTTTTTCAGCAAAGGTTTCTAACCTGCCTGTGTAAACAGGACCTAGGGGTGGGTGGGTTTCAGTTAAACCTCAGCAGAACTTCTGAGACTTCAACGTTTCAACTCCAACCTGATGTGGCAAGTCCTACCGAGGGCCTGTCCTGGGAGCTGCACGGTGGGTTACTCAGCGCAGATGAGGAGGAGAAAGAAATGCTTTCTGTAGGAGGTGGTATCTGAACTAGAGGCTGAAGGCAACTTGGGATCATTCAGGAAACGGGTGGGTTTGGGGGTTGAGGACGCGAGGAAAGAGCATGGCACTGCAGAGCCCTGCCCGGCAGATCCCCGGGCCTGCAACTTAGAGGAGGAAGGAGTCAGGAGAAGGAAACGCTGTAACCACCACCACAAATTTTAGATGGAAAAACAGTTTGCTTTAAAAAGTTATGAAACGCTCATCCTGGAGACGTTCGAGCGCAGGCTGGCGGCTGGTCGGGCAGAAATGTCGGAGAGGACGCATGGGGAGACTTTCGGCTGAACTGGGGGGGAGACACGTGCTCCCCTTCTTCTTTGTGGACGGACTTCCCTGGCCAATGCTGCTGGCCGCTGTCTGGTGCCGGTGGGAGCAGGGACTGGGCCTGCTTAGCCCCGTCTCCTGTTCCGCCTGCTCCTGTGACCCGCAGGCCTCACGCAGCCGGCTCTCTGCCACCAGGCGCAGGGGCCGGGGCCCTGCTGTGCCAGCGAGCAGAATGCCTAAATTAGGGGAGAGTATTCTTAGCAAATCGATTTGTCTGGAGACCTAAGTGACATTCTCCCAAAAAGCTTTATCAGGGACGAAGCTGATATTTTGATCTTCATTCATGCTTCTCATTGAAAGGGGTATTTTTTTATTGACCCCATAAAATCTTGGATGACATTCTAACGGAAGTCCTTTCCAACACCCAGAAGCTTATGACCCTGAATCATCCAGGCAACCGCATTCAGCACCTTTGGTTTAAGAATGCTGAGGGGCATAAAAATGACGTTTGTATATACATTCCATCAAACGAGCTTAAAAACAAAGAATAAATTCTGCTCCTGGAAAATTAGATTATGGAAAACGTGGGCCCTGATGATGACAGAAACTTTCCTATGCAGATAAAAAATGCTGCCTGAGGTTCAATAACAAATGTAGAGCAGTTCATACCAAAGAGAAATACCACAAAATACAATGATGGAGAAAAGTAGAACATCATATCCAGAGGGAAAACCAATGAAGACAAGAAAACTCACAGAGGAGGCACACTGGTAGTTAAATATACCCACATTTTATCTGGCTAACCTGGATTCTATAAGTAGTATTCTCATAGGTATGTCACATAAAGTAATTATTCCACTTCTTTTGACACCTGTTAGCGACACACCCCACTGGTCCCTGGGAGCTCTAGCCGTAATAAAAGACAACAGAAGGATAGAGGGGTGGGGAGCTCCGGGGAAGTCCCCAGTGAAGGGAGTGATGTTAGCTAATACCCAGAGCCACAGACCGAAGGTCTGGAAGAGAGGAAGAGGCCCCCGCTTTGTTCCACAGCACAGGCGGAACCGTCAGATTTCAGGAGCTCCATCTCAGCAGAGCATTTTGAAAAGGGGGGGAAGAGAGGTATAAATGGGCAGTGCCTGAGGCACCGAAAGGACGGAAGTATTCATCTCTTTTGCAGGAGACCATTGAGAAACAGGTCAAACCAATACTGACCATTTGCAGGGGAGACACATATGATCACTATTTATTCGTGTATATACGCATCTGGACATCCATAGGACGCCTGTTGCTGGTCCACAAAGCAGCCAACATGAACACATTTTACACATTCAAAATAGCTTTTAAAGACATGTTTTGTATTCTGGGGCGGTCTGAGAGTTTCCCCCCTGAACATAAATCTTTCAAGTTGGCAAGGGAAAGAACGCTTTCCAGACGCGGACTTGCCGCTGGGGGAGGTGAGCGGACTGATCAGCCACCAGAGGAGGAGGCCGGGCACAGTCAGGGCGGAGCTCCTCAAACCTGAAAGACGTCCAGCTGTGCGTAAAAGAGAATCGGGAAAGTGGTCTGTGACTTCACACCTGTGCCCAGTGGAGCTTCCTCATCAGCATTCTAAGCCGGGCCTCAGAAAGCTGGGGAGAGAAGTCTTGCAAGCACAGGAAAATAGACAAATTTCTTTCCTTGGAGCCTAATCTGATGATTTAAATCTGTCTATCCTAATGCCTCTCAGGTGTTCTAACCGGCTTAGGCCTTTCTAAGAGCTCTTCTGCAGGGAGTTAACACTAGCAGCTTCTCTTCTGATTAAACACATCTGCCACAAAATAGCAGGGACCTTCTGGACACAATGAAATTCTCAGAACTTTTAATAGGAAATTTGCAAAAGATTTTCCATGCTGATGGGTTAAAATGTATCTTCTTCGACTTTGGAGAAACTGGGATGGGGGGAGTTTGTTTAGGATTTAATGTCCTTTAAACAAAGGCATCAGCAAATGTTAATATAGTGAAATTACTGGCTAAAACATAAATTAAAAAATTAAACTGCCAAGGCGAAAGTTTACATTTGCAAAAAATCTTTGGATCATGACTATCATCAATGCAAAGATGAGCACGTTTGAAGGTTTTCTGTAATTCATTAATGAGGAAAATGATAGCACGTTGCACCCAAACAGCACACGCATTCACACACCAGGAAGAGCGAAACACATGTGTCAATGGGAGGCAAAACCCAGCTTTGTCACAGCAGCTATGGAAGACACGTGAAACTCTGTGGGGCAGGATTTACACGTCTACCACAAGAATTATTTCGCATTGCTATCAGTTATCGAGGGATTTACAGAGTTGTAAACCAGCTCTGTAGAAACAGAATTAGATAACCCAAAACAGCGCGCTGTGGATGATGCACAGTTTCCTACGGAAGCACCAAGTTTTACCTACACAGATCCCTGACCATCTTATTTATTGCTGTATTCCCAAAACCTGGTACAGGGTAGATGCTTCATAAATACTTGCTAAGTGGATAAATGTCTATTATGCATTGAGCTAGGCCCTTCACATGCATCATCCCATTTAATTTCCCCAGAAACACTTTAAGATAAATATTGTCACTTCACTGATGAGAAACTTGGGACATGTCCAAGAGTGGGGGTGGAGGACAAGGTGGGAGGATTTGACCCAGATGTGAGATCAGAAAGCCCAACGCTTTTCCTTTCCATTTAATACGTATCCTTTTTATTTACACTCACTGTACCATGTGCCTCTAAATTACGGGGCTGTTTATATGTTACATTGATGTACCGTGCCTCGTTGATGAGCATTATATCGGAGATCCTTGCTTTCAGGAAGATAAATGAATGGCAGTACTAGGAGAATCTAAGAATAAACCAGAGACACACCTTTGCTGCAGCCTTGCTGACAAGCTCGGCATGTTTACTGGGCCCAGATGTTCCCCTGCCCTCCTCGTAGATGCTCCCAATTTTCATAAAAATAAAGGTAGATGAATTTAACCTGTTTATGTGCTGTTTATGTGTAGAAATCAGGACAGCACCTCAGAAAACAGCAGCAGCTCAAGTTCACTGCATGCTGACTGTGACCATGAACGCCTGTCCCAGCAACCCTATCAGGTGCAGACTGTGATCACCCGCCTCATACAGCTGAGGAAGGATGCAGGGCATCAAGTAACCTTCCCAAAATCACACAGTGCAGACGCAGCTCTGGGCTTCTTTGACCTGGCACTTGTACCCAGTGCGCTGACCGTCGTCTAAGTCACTCTGCTGCCTGCAGAGGCTGTTCAGGCGAGCTCTGTCACCACACCTTGGTATTTTATAAGCCTCTTTGCTTTTGCTGATTACAGCCTGCAAGGGTACCAGGACTCCCACCGCTTCCAGCTTCACAGAGCTGATAACGGCAGGCCAGCCCAAGTTCTGAGAGCTATCTTCTGGCCGCTTGACCCTTGTGATCATTTGGGTATTTTACATTCTATCTTGGGCCAGAGAACCTGGGAAGAAAGTGACCTCAGATAGGTGAGTGTTGAAAAGGAGTGGACCCAATGTTTATCTGAAATCATTCTCTCTGATTCCTAAGTCCCCAGATGATTCCCTGCTTTCTTTTCTTGCCAGAAAACAGACTGCCCCATAGGGTGAAGTAATAGTATGTTAAATACCTCCCCACGAGTCTTGACATACCGCATTTTTTGGACTGTAAGGTGCACCTTCCCTCCACCCCTCTGCCAAATTTGGGAGGAATAATGGTTGTTAGTGCTGCTTTTGAGTTCTGTTTACATTTATTGGTGAAATATTATGTTATTTATGTTATTAAATATTTTACCACATTTTTTGCTTCAAAAATTTTTTTCTATTTTCCTCCTCTAAAACATAGGCGCATCTTATGGTCCAAAATGCGGTAAATAATAACGCAATGCTGACATACAAAAGGTGTCAATACTAGGCTGACTTACTTGTTTACTCATTGCTTTAATTTTCACAATAACCCTTCGAGATGGGTATTATTATTATCTCTAGTTTTGAGATGAGGAAGTGTGGTTAAATAACTTGCTCAGCGTCCTAGCCAGCATCTCACCCGAGGTCCCCAGGAGGCTGCAGCTGACTGACGCCAGCAGTGTTCCACGGAGACCGAGTGCCCCACCCAAAGCGAAACAACGGCTGTTGGGAACCGCAGCCCCTTCCCGCATGCCCTTTCCTCGCGTCTCTCAGCATGGATGGAGCTAGAAAGCATTATGCTAA
>CM052544.1:111579602-111654198 GCA_028533065.1 Trachops cirrhosus
CGGGATGTCAGTGACCAGAGGGGAGAGGGGAGGGAATTTCAGGGGAGAAGGGAAGGGTTTACAGGAACAAATATAGAGGACACATGGACAAAACTACGGGGCTTGGAAATGGAAGGGAGGTTGGGAGGGAAGGGTGGGTGGGCTGGAATGGGAGTAAAAGATTGAAACTGTACTGAATAATCTAAAATAAAAAAAAATAGCAAAAAAAAGAAAGCCTTGGGAAGTGGTACCGTTTGCTCCACAAGCATCGAAGCACAGAGATCTTCATTTCTGTGGAGCAAAAGGCTCATCCTCTTCAAACCATTGTAAACGCTTACCCTTCCCTCAAGGGAATCTCACAATCTCCCCCACCCCCCAATGAGAGGTAACGCCACTGGCAAATACGATCACAAGAAGAAGGCTTCGCCCTCACTATCTCAGGCAGTAAGAAGTATTAGGCAGTCGTTGTCTGATGAAGGCTACCATGATCAGCCAAATGGTTCCCAACTGATCGATCCCTTTTAGGGGTGGGATAACTGACCTGATGCAGGATGTTCTTATATTCTTAGGGAGGGACTGAGAAATAAAATCTGACACCTGGAACCTGAGCAAAGTTCCAACTCTGCCCTCAGGATTTCAGGAATTTCATACGGTGGGCCCTTACCTCTGGTTGGTGGGGGGTAGAAGAAGTGAATTAAAGACTTTTTTATGTTTAAGTTAGGAATGTTTCAGGGTCTGAGTAGTCAGCTTGAGCTACACTTGGGTGTGTTCTTTATATACTTTAACATTATCAGCTTGGTCTGCAGGACTCTACGATAACTTAGCTTAGTGGTTTTTTAAAACTCAAGGTTATTCCAAATCAAGTTTTCTGTATAATTCAAATACACAAAACAGACAGGCAACCTCCAGAGAACACACTTCAAAACCACCTACCGAGACCTGCCCTAGGGAGGCAGGATCTGCCCCAGGTCTCAGAGTTACAGGGCAGAAACTGAACTGTGACAGGAAGTACTTTCTGCTCAACACGCCCCTTTGCAAACTAATAGGAGTGAACAGAATAGAGAGAGAGCTTAGGATGTCGGCAGATAGAAAGTACAAGTTTGGAAAGAGGCTGAGCATCTAGAGCAAGTCACTTTCCCACTGGAATATCAGTTTTCTCTCAGTACCAGGGAAGGTTCTGCACTAGAACCAGGACTTTTGACACTGTTTTTCCTCCTGCAGCACAGGTGTGGTGCACAGAGCGTATTCCTCGGCCCTAGCTTTGGTGACGGTGTTTGCAGGGGACGAGGAAGGGAGGCAGCTGGCGGGTTAAGCAGACCCAGGGCGCCAGGGCAGGTGGGGTCTGGAAGAGACCCCCTTACTCTGATGGCCTCCCACAGAAGGCCTGTCCTCTCCCCTCGCCCACCCCATTCTACAACTGAGAGACTTGACCCATAGGGTTTTTACAGCTCATTATACCATCATATTTCATGCTCCCGAGTGCTTCTTGACCACCACATACAGTGCTCAAAGCCCCTTGATCTAAATGGAGTCTTAATTTGTGCTTTGAAGTATTGTGAAGGTAACTTACTTAGGGGCAGTGAGTTAGTATTATAGTCACTTCGGAATTTTCCTATTTAGAAATCTTTTCTACTTAGAATATCTACCTATTGATCTTGTAACCAATTTGATTTGAAAGACTTCCTCCCTTTCTTTTCTCTAGGATTGCTTTTATTTTCTCTAGACTCCCCCAACCCCTTGCCCTGATTTCCACCATGGTCCTCTGTAATGATGACTTCTGCTTGTTAAGAAGCATGGCTCACCCAGGTGTGGAATTGATCATCCCTTTTAAAGCACACCCATGCCAGAGAACTTCAGCAGGAAGACGCCGTCTCGTTGCACGGGTATGGGAAAGGCCATCGCGGTGGGGAGAGGGAATGCAATGTTTTGGATACTGCATACTTTACCAGTTATGTCGTGCTGTCTGAATGACTCGCTGTAGATCTGATACTGATTTGGACAGTGCTTCTTCAACCACTTGCAGACATCCTGCTGAGTCCACAGAGCCACCGGTTTTGACAGCTTCACCGTAGCTGACTACAAATAAAGAAAGCAAAGAAGGTCGGTTACTGCCAGCCCCGTGCCTAGAAAGGCACTATTATTAGAAGTCATAGAACGCGGTAAGGGATACAGGCTGGATTCCTCAGGGATAAATACCTGGCTGTTCTCTTCCTAACCTCTGCAGACCTTCTCCAAACCCCTGAAAACCGGAAAGAAACGCTCCAGGTGGAGAAGCCCATGACAATGACTCTCCCCTCCAGTTACCATCTCCACTGGGGAAACCTCCAGGGAGCAGTGTTGTCTGATGGATGCTCTAACAACAAGGCAATGGGGTTGCTAGGCAATTAACTAGATTTTAGAGGGGGGGAATAGCTACTCCCAACTGGCCTTGCACTGTCTTCCAAGAAAGTGTCCATCGTTTTTCCTCTGATATCTTCAGGGCCTAGTACAACAACACTGGTACTGGCAGATGCTCATAATTATTTTTAAAACGAATGTTACAGGATTCAGATACCGCATACCAAAAAGTGCAAGTCAGCCTGGGAGCTCTGGACTGAGGGCGGTTCTATAAAGTGTGGGGACATTAGTTCTGCCGCAGTGGGGAAGCCAGAAGTCAATCCCCCCAGCATGTGGGGAACTGTCGTAAGATAACGGGGGTAGTTAAACCTTCTGCGGAAGCCAACGAGCCAAGGCCCTTTATTGCTCCCTGGAACTTTCAAGGAGGTGTTTATAAAGTCAAACGTAACAGAGGTATGAGGACCCAGCCTCTGACAGATGGCGGGTTACAAAGACATGTGTTAATTGAAAACAGTCAACTGTGCTAGGTGCGGGTCTTCCTCATACATCCCGGGAACTTGGTTGAACCTAGCTAGATACAAGCTTAGCTCTCTATACTTTTTACCACTCGGGCGTCAGTGTTTGCCAGCAAGTAGGATTATAAGGTTGATAGTTCTTTAAAAGATGTTGGGAGGCACACAGACGTGGCTGTAAATATCCCTGACCTTCTCGCTAGGGCACGCTCCCTTTCACTTCTGTTTCAGTCTTACCCATTAAGTCAAGGGGAGAGCCTCAGTTTTGTGTGTGATTTATCATCTTTCTAACACCTGCTACCATGTTTTTCTGACAGAAGTCCCTTCAGCATCAGCTCCTTCAAAAGACAGTATATTTAGTGTCTAATAACTTGTTTTAATTTTATTAGATTTAAAGTTGCTTTTATTTTATGGCAAATAAATGACGGTGAAAAATAAATATTATTTTCAGAAGTACTATCTAGTTTGCTTTTTAAAACAAATGAGTAAAAAACCCAGTAGGTCAATTTTAAGAAAAATACCATAAATCAAGGAAACAATCCTGCAGATAATAAGATAATAGTCAAAATAATGGAAGTGACACACAGGAGATTCAAGTTTGGAAAACATAGTGCTTGGGTATTATTTTTCATCACTGTATTTTCAGGGGTAAGATTTTTTGTGCCATCATTCAGAAAATAATCACAAACTGTACTGAGATCAGTTTTTACTTTGTGGTGTGGTAACCTTTTTCTTCCAGCCTTACGAAGTATGATAGATTACATAAATGTGCATATACATGCACATGTATGTGCGTGTGTCCATATCTGCTTTTCCTGTGTTGGGGCTGGCCTTCCTCCACTGGCATTTGGGGTCAGTGCTCCTCCCTCCCACTGAAGCTCTCCAGAGTCCGCAGCGGTTCGACCAATGCAGCACTGCACATTTGGGGCCAGTATCTGTGTGACCCTGAGACTAGGTGACATGAAAGATACAGTGTCTGCCAGGCTCACCCTCTCTGGCGCTCGGCTTTGGAATGCAGCCCCCATACTGTGAGGAAGCCCAGACCACCCGAAGAGACCACGTGTAGGAGTTGGGGCCAATCGCTGAGCTAAAATCTCAGCTTGCAGCAACCACCAACCCCAAACGTCAGACAGATGTGCACAAGCTCCAGATGACTCGAGCCACCAGCCTTCGAGTCCTCCCGCTGAGGCCCCCAGACACCAGGATCCAGAGACCAGCTGTTCCTGCTGAGCCTGGAGCGAATTCCTGACCCACATAATCCGTGAGCATCGTGCACGGCTGTCTTCCACCACTAAGTTTTGGGTTATTTGTTTTGCAACCCTAGTAACTGGAACACTAAGTTATTTGCTCAGCGGAGACAGAACTGTTATAACTGCTCTCCAGAGTGCCCTGCACTGAATAGCTGCTCTGTACAAGCCACAGCGAATAAGTGAATGAATTAATGAAATGAAACCGTCCTCACTGAGTCTGCGCTCACAGATCTACTTCTCTTCAGTGTGCAGTGAATTGCAGGTCCAGCCCTCGACACACCTGAGCTGTGCTCACCTGGCTCCTAATCAAACGTGGCCTCTTCCTTCCACCCTACCTCTCCCAGTCAGATGTTTCCCCTCGGCTTTCCTGGCCTGGATGAGAGACGAGGGCCTCTGGCAGGGATGGTACAAATGAGGGAATGTTTTGCTGTTCAGTCTTTCCCTTTATTGTCCGTCACTACCACCTTTCCTTTGAATGATTAGGAAGCTAGAATTTTGGCTCTTTTAGCTAGAAATGAACTTACCACCACATTCCACAAGACAGCACCTCTGAGCCTGGCTCTTTCCTGCTCTAAACATCGCCTTCAGATTAGCTGAGTGAGTGTGTAGCTGACACATCATTACCCCGAAACTCTCTGCAAGTTCCCTGCAAGTCAAGCTAATCACAGCTCTCGAAAACTCCTATAAACCAGTCACAGAAGGCTGTAAATTAGGAGGGGAAAGGCAAGAGGATAAAACTGCTTACACATCAATATACTCAACTTCCTGGAGGGTCATTCTTTAACCTGCGCATTTCCTAAGAAAGACAGCACTCTCAGCCCCAGCGCCGGCCCATTCTCCTGGAGACTCAGATGGAGATGAACTCAAACACGACCGCACCTGCCCACCGTGTATGCTTTTGTTACAAATATTCCTGTTATCGTAAATCCAGGTGGTCTGAGGCTAGCACTTAAAAAGCCGATTCATTTTTCCTTCAGAATATATACTCTTGCTAAGCAGTCATTTGGTAATTGCTTGCTGGGACAGCAAAAATTACAAAGCTTTGGGCATAGATTTGTTTAAGGCTATAGGAATAGGCCTCCATGAATACTGGTATAGCAAACAAAATGGGGAGGGGTAACAACTCCTACCCTGAATAAGCCCTGTTCATTTGTCCTTAATCGGTGGCAATACAAGTATTGGCCCCATGGATCAGCTGACCCTTTGCCTTAGCTTTATCATGAAATTGTTATCAGTTTGCTCCACGTTAAGAGCCAGGGAGACTCCAGCTGCCCCAGGCTGCTGCTGCTTTCTGGATTCTTGGAGGGGCACACTTTCCTTGGCTCTGCCTGAATTTTCCTTTGCAGCACCTTCGGCAGCCTCAGGATTTCTCCTTCTATTGTGATGCCCCATCCCCCAAAGCAACCAGGTCTGGGGAGTGGATATCATAACCTGACTCCTTTAGAGACCTCACCCTTTATTTCCATGTGTAATTCAAAACAACAAGCATCTGTTCAACTCACACCAATCTATTTATCACACCGTCCCACTGGGCAGCGCGGAGTTGTCAAATCTCAGTGCAGTCATTTTAACTGCTCTCCTTTCTCCGGCCGCCCAACACTCACGCCTCTGTTTACACCCAATAGATGAGTACTTTCTCTGATATGCTGTGTTTTTTTTTCCCAAAATGTGAGCCTAAACCAAAGTAATAATAGTTTATAAAACAAAGAGACAACATTTCATATTCATTAGAAACAGTAAACTAATACAAGAAAATTCCTGCGCAGAGGCAAAGGTTAAAAAACACTCGCCCCAGTTCTTTCCCTCCGTGCTCGGGCTGCTACAGCATCCACAGCTCTGGAGATGATTTTGGTGGCTTTTGCTGCCCTGAGAGAGGCCGGAGGCAGTTGGTTATTTTAACCTCTGTGCATCCTGACACCAAGCAGGACTGCAGGCGCTGCCTTTCTGAGTCGGTCCCGGCCCTTCCCTAGACAGGCTAAAAGTGACTTTGCTTTCTATTTTATAATGAAGACCCCACTTTATGCCAAAGACAAGTCTTTGAGGGTAAGTTCATTTGCAAATTGCCTTTTTATTTTTTTTGCAAATGATTCTATTTTAGACAATAACTTCAGCTATTCTGCTTTATAGTAATTTCTGCTTTGTATTTAACTGGAAAAAAGGCTGAACTTTCAAGTTCTTTAAGGTAAACTTGAAGCTCTTCTGCTAATAAAATAGTCATGCTTTAAAGAAGTTTGTGCCCTGACTAGTGTGGCTCAGTGAGTTAAACATTGTCCTGAAAGGTTGCTGGTTCGATTCCCAATCAGTGCACATGCCTGGGTTGCAGGCCAGGTCCCAGGTTGGGGGCATGTGAGAGGCAATCTATCAATGTTTCTCTTGCCCACCTATGTTTCTCTCCCTCTTTCTGCCTCCCTTCCCCTCTCTCTAAAAATAAATAAATAAAATCTTTTAAAAAATGAAGTTTGTTATTGAAAGAATATATACAAAACACTTTTAAAGTTACATCTTATTGTATAATCCAATTATCCCTTATCTGTTTTGCAATATAAATTCCCCTTTAATTTACTGGGTTTTGATTTAAAGAGAACACTGCAACTTTAAGCTCCCGATGGCTGTACAAACTCTTCACTGGGTAAGCTTACATGAGGCCCATCGAGTTGACTGTGAGAAAGTAGAGAAAACACAGGGTGTTTATACCCACTAGGAGGACAAAGGGAGCTTTATGGCCACATATCAGAGAGTGGCAAACATATTTGCAGTGTCTCATCTATAAGCAAGATTTGCAAGCTCTAACTTTGCTTTTTCCTTTCCTGACCATCTCGCAATGCTTTTTCTTTAGCTCCCAATGTACCATTTAATTGGCTTTCATTGTGCCATCTGACTCAAGAATGAAAAAAGAAAGGGGGCGGGGCAGAGCATACACACAACTCATCAAAGTCTATTTCCAGCAGTGTTTCATGGACTATGATGAATATATTAAGGGGTGTGTGTGAACAACTTTACTTGAATAAAGACTAAATATAATTACTATTTTTTTCTTTTCTCTTTTTTTTGGGGGGTGGAGGTTGGAGGGAAGGAGAATGGCACAAATTTTGGAAAAACAATGATCTAGATTCAAGACTCTTCCTGAAAATTTGCAGTATCGGAAAACGCATCCTGTGAAATAGGCCACTCTATTGCTATTGAGCTCTAGTGGTTTCAAACAGTCTCTGATACTGAAGCCAAAATCAGACTCTGTCATCTTCCTCACTGATTCTTGAGTCCTGTCTTTGGAGCAACACAACTTTCACCATCATTGCACCGACTTCCAGTACGCCGACTTCCGCTGCACACATCGTATCAGCTCTCTCTGTTAGGTCTCGTGCCTTTTTTTTTTTTAAGCCATGGTACATAGTCTTCTCTCTAAACTACTTACCCATACATACAGCTGATGACTTGTGACATTTGCAAACCCAGTAAAACATTTCAAACTCAACATGTCCGAAACTGACCTTCTATTCTCCAAACTGCCCTCCTCTCACCAGAAACTCACAGCCTCCTCTCTTTCTTGTGCGTTCCACATCTCATCTACAGGACAGTCTGGGGCCAGGGGGTCTTGAAGGGTGTATTCACACTCCAATCGCTTGTCATCACTGACATTGCTACAATCTTGATCAGAAAGAGACGCTAGCATGCTGCACCTAGGTTACTTCATCCAAGTACCTAACATGCCTAAGGCCATTCTGTTTTTACCTTGCCCTTATTTTAAATCTTTAAAATAGTTTACACAGCCTCGAGCAACCTGTCTTCCCAGTATCTGGTGTCAGCTTTACTGCTCTTTCCCTAACACGTTCTGCTCCCACTGTTCCTTGCCCTCCCTCACAATGCCAACTATGCCCACTTCTTATTTTGCCTGGAATGCTTTTCTCCCAGATATCTACATGGCTAATTCTCTCACTTCCTTCAGGCCTATACTCAAATATTACCCTGACCTCCGTATTGAACAAATGCCACCCTCCTCTTCTGGAGCTTCTAATACTTACTATCTTGCTCTGTTGTCTCCATCTCCACATCAGGTATCATGTAATGCACGATGCAGCTCACTTACTTTGTCTATTGTTTATCATCTGTCTCTTCCCATGTCCTTGCACCCTCTGCAAAGGCAGGGATCTTTCTTATGCTGTGCAGAATCCCAAACTTCAGGACAGTGCCTGGCACACAGCCGGCACTCGATAATTATTCAACGAACGAATGAGAGAACTGTCTGGTTGGTCGTGTATCACAGCCCCTCTCTCCTGGAGTGTCAGAAAACAGGTTCAAGTCCCAGCTGTGTTCGTGACATTCCCAGGTTGGGAATAAAACAGCCTTTCCTCTGATTAGATTTCTCTTATACTGAGCCAAAAAAGCAGAGTCATTCTAGTGCTACAATTCTTAGCAAGACAGTTCACAATTTCTGAGCCTCTTTTTACATGGACACAGGAGTGATGTAAGGAAAAAGGGTTGGCATGTGGAAGCATGCAGACCTGACCTGAAGGCCAGCTGTGGCATTCACCTTGGGCCACTGGACCTGTCTGCACATGGTCCTCAGTACACTGGGTACAATGCCTATCTTGTCCTTTGCGGAAGGATTAGAAATGGTTTACCTAAAGCACTTTAAAAGTGCTTGCCACATACTGTGTTCACATCTCTTTTTTTCTTTTTAAGGATTTTTATTTTTTAAATATTTTATTTATTTATTTTTAAAGAGAGGGGAAAGGAAGGAGAAAGAGAGGAAGAGAAATATCAATCTGTGGTTGCCTCTCACACGCCCCCTACTGGGGACCTGTGAGGCATGTGCCCTGACTGGGAATCAAACCTGTGACCATTTGGTTCACAGGCCGGCACTCATTCCACTGAGACACACCAGCCAGGGCTGTGTTCACCTCTCCTGAATGGCACAAATCTGCTCTCTGGCTGGACTTCCAAGCCTGATTTGAGGAAGCAATAGTGCAGCACACTTAGGTTGCTTTGCAGGCATTGTGAGATGGTGTTAGTTGTAGAGTGCTAAGACTCAAAGAAAACAACTGAAAAGGAAGGCACCAGTGGAAAAGGTGGGTAGAAGAACAAGAAACAAGTGAGAAAATAGAGAAACAGGGAAGAAAAGAAAGATGGAAAGACAAAGATACCTAATTAGGAGAGGTAGAGGGATGCTCGTCCTTGCCCAGACTGGGCTTTACTGCACTAGACAAATATCCCCTCCCGTCTTCCAGTGACAGGCCACGCCAGTGGTTTCCCTCTGGCTCAGAGCCCACTCCTTCCTGTCTGCAGAGACCACCATCGGCAAAGTTTCCTGATCCCATGTCAGACGTTCATCCCACATTCCCCAGGCTCCTGATGGAACTATTTATAAAGGAGGGCCATCCAGATGTACGGATGCGACTGCTCACAAGCTGTGAAGTGAACGCTTGCATGTAATGCTGGTAAGATCTGCTGCTTCCCAAATGCATGCTGCTGGGTGTCAGGGTTTCTAACAGTAAAACCTCAGAGTGGGAATGCGGAGACGTGCGGAGGCAGTGAACAGGAAACACGCTGTCTCTGGCATCCCAGATGGCTCTGGGTACCAAGACCTGCTCTTCCCATCAGCCCAGATTGTTGCACCTGTCACGAGAAATATGGAGGGGGAGGATCACACTGCACTCTGTGTCTGCTCTGTCGCAGTACAGCAGAATACCCACCACTCGTCTGCACAGATAAGCACACTCCTCAGGAGGTGCCGTGCGCGCCAAGTGCAAAACTGCACATGCGCGGTGAGCACGTACCTTACGGGCAAACCCCCGGGCGCGTGCTGGGTGAGTGAAAGCACGACAAAAGCACAACTGGAAACAAATAGGAATCATAAAAATGGCTATTGATCATCATCATCATTTCACATCTCTACAACAATTCCTTTGGAATAACAATGGGCTAGATCAATACCAAAGATGTTCTCAGCGCAAAATGACCCTCTGCAATATGACCTGAGACCTGTCAGTCACAGGGTGGCATCTATTTCTCTGTTGCTTGGGTCTGGGGGTGGGGGAGATGGAAGGGGAGCCCCGTGGCCTGCTTTGAGCAAAGGAAGGTGCAGGTGATTTCTCAAGAGGCCTCTGTGCTTGTGTATTCCTTCTTGCTCCTCTGAAATTACTAAGAGAACACACCTGGGAGAACCTGAGCAAATGAGGCTTGGACATGTGGCATGCAAGGTCATGAATGCCATTCCAGAAACCCATACACAATCCCGGACATCCATACACAATCCCAGACATCCATACAAAATCCCGGGCATCCATATGTAATCCCAGACATCCAAACATAATCCTGGACATCCATACACGATCCCAGACATCCATACAAAATCCTGGACAGCCATACATAATCCCGGACATCCATACAAAATCCTGGACATCCATATGTAATCCCAGACATCCATACGTAATCCCGGACATCCATACACAATCCCAGACATCCATACAAAATCCTGGACATCCATATGTAATCCCAGACATCCATACGTAATCCCAGACATCCATACACAATCCCAGACATCCATACAAAATCCTGGACATCCATATGTAATCCCAGACATCCATACATAATCCTGGACATCCACATGTAATTCCAGACATACATAATTTGTTAGATACAATTTTGTAACACAACACATGGAAAGAATTGTTTTAAATACAACACTTCAGATAAATCACCTTTAATCTTCCCAACAAGCTACAACATCATTATTTCTTCCAGTTCACACAGACACAGGCTGAGAGTGGTAAAGTAACTCATCCAAGGCCACACTGCTGGTGAGTTCAAACTCCATGCTTACTTCATGATATCACTCTGGCTCGACGGACACAGGGAGAAAAAACATGTGAGCTATCTCACTGAGGTCTCCAATGCTAGAATTCTTCCTTAATTGAATCAAGTAAGATAAATCTGATCCAAAACAACCCTGCCTCTGGCCTAAGCTGGGTATGCCAGGCATGGAGCTCATCTAACCCAGGCCCAGGGCTGTTTCCACTCTCCTGTCATGGAAGCACGCACATGTTCTTCTCGGTACAATGGGACAGTGCTAATCTCTGCCTTTCAATTGCATCTCCAGCAAAATGTGAACAAAAACACCCCTGTCCACCTTGCAAATTTCTGTGAAGATCAAATGAAACAATCAAAAACCTGAGTATTCCTATCATTTGACAGAAAAGAGAAGGCTGATGGGTCCTAGGGAAGTTGGGGACACCGTGCTGTAGGCACTCAGGAGAAAACCAAAGCAGTAGGAAAACGTTGCCGCAATTGTAAGTAGCAGGGGCAGGGTGGTGGCTCTGGGGTTTGGAGAGCCTAAAAGTTCTAGAATCTGTGACAGTAGGGGTCAGTTTATGCAAAACTCCAACACCAGTGTTCTGGGGCTTTAAAAGGCAAGCCTACATGAAGAGTAGTTACCGCCCAGCTCCGTGACTTCTCCGTGGTCAATTTGTCCACACATTCAATGCAACCGAGTGACAAAGTAATTCAGTGGGGGCTGCTGCAGACTGAATATTCGTCTTCTCCCAAAGCACAGAGGTTGACACTGTGACCCCCACTGTGACTGCATGTGGAGACAGGGTCTTTGTGGAAGCAATTAAGGTTAAGTGAGGTCATAAGGTGGGACCTTGGCCCAACAGGGTCAGTGTTCTTGTACAAGGACAGACAGCAGAGAGCTCTTTGTCCCTGTCCCTCCCCCCCCAGGTGAGGACGCAGGAAGAAAGTGGCTGTCTGCAAACAAGGGAGCTCTCACCAGAGTCCGACTGGGCTGGGATACCCTGCCTGACCTTGGACTTTCAGCCTCCAAAGCTGTGGACAAATAAATGTCTGTCGCTTAAACCCTGCAGTTGAAGGTGTATTTGTTGTGACTAATACAGGGGCAAACTCTACTTCGATAAGTGGTAAATCTGGCCGAACAATCTGACCATCCAGGACTGAGACAGCTTTGAAAATCTCACCACACACGGATAGTAGGGAAGAGGATAAAATGGAGGTGAGGTGAATGATAAGACAACCAAAAACCCCCCATACTTTTCTTGTATATTTACATTTCAAATACTGACTTTTACACAATTAAAGAAAATTGTGCTCATTGACAAAATTACCTTCATTTTTATAAACTGTTTTTCCAGAATCCATGTCTACGCACAGGTCTTCACAGCCACATACCCCTCTGAAGAAAAAAATCTGCTTAACAAGTAATTTTTATGCTTCTATAATCTTCCTATTTTTAATCTTATGGTTGGCAAATAAAGTGCACACACTATTTAAAAGTGTTATACAAAAAGGAATCGTAGTGAAAAACACCAGTGTCTCTTCCCATTTCTTCACACTGGAAAGTATGATTATTTTGTAAGTCAAACATACATGGTCTGGTCTAACTCAAATATCTCCCCCATCGGGGTAACCCCTTAGTCGTGCCTCTCTTTAGTCTCTTGAATTTATCAGACCGAGAGCATTATTTGTGGACACCTTGATGAGAATGCTCTGGAATTAGCACACATATACTAGCCCCCTCCTCCCTTCTCCTTGGTCTACTCTTGGTAGCATTAATTTTAATTCTTAATTGGTTATTTTTTGCTGTGCGATTTATTTTTTTCAATATTATTTTGTATTGGCCCTAGGTGTACAGCACAGTGGTGGGACAATCACGTTTTATAAAGGTTCCCCCGGTATTTCAGTACCCACCTTCCACCACACACAGTTATCACGATACTACTCCGCTGTACGGAGTACGTTCCCTCCGCTGCACTTCACATCCGTGACCACCCTGTAACCACCAATCAGTCCTTCTCAGTCCCTTCAGCTTTCACCCAGCCTCCCAATCCCCCTCCCATCCAGCACCCACTAGTTTGCTGTGTCTATGGGTCTGTTCCAATTTTGTTTGTTTATTCTGTTATTTAGATTCCATGTAAGATCATATGGTATTTGTCTTTTTCGGACTGACTGATTGCACTTAGCATAATACCCTCTTCAGGGGAGTCCAAACTTTTGGCATCCCTGGGCCACACTAGAAGAAGAGTTATCTTGGGCCACACATTAAATACACTGTGACACATAATCACAAAAAAAGTCTCATAATGTTTTAAGTAAATTTACGATTTTGTGTCGGGCCCCATTTATAGCCATCCTGGACAGCATGCGGCCCGTGGGTCACAGCTGGACACCCCTGCTAGGTCCATGCACACTGCAGCAAATGGTAAGACTCCATTCTTTTTTATGGCTGAGCAATATTTCATTGTATACATGTACCACCACTTTTTTATTCACTTGTGTATCTGATGGGCATTTGGGTTGCTTCTATATCTTCACTATTGTAACTAATGCTGCAATGAACACACGGGTGCATATATTCTTTCCAATTAGTGTAATGGTTTCTTCGAATATATTTCCAGAAGTGGAATCACGGGGTCATAAGGCAGATCTATTTTCAATTTTTTGATGAACCTCCATACTGTTTCCCTAGTGGCTGCACCCGTTGCATTCCCACCAACAGTGCACGAGGGTTTCCTTTTCTCCACGTCCTCGCCAACATTCACTGATTTATTAAGGAGAGCCAGTCTGACCAATGTGAGACGGTACCTCATGGTGGTTTTAATGCATGTGTCTCTGACAATCAGTGACACCGAGCATCTCTTCGTGTGACTATTGGCCATCTGTGTGTCCGCCTTGCAGAAGTGTTCATACAGGTTCTCCCATTTTTTATTTTTACAACCTTAAGTGATACTAATATTACATATTAAATCTGTATATCTTCCAAATAACCACTTTTTATTTTTTCTATACATGTTTATTTGCTTTTTATGTTTTTTATACTTTTTCTTCTCCTTCCACATCCCACCTTCTGTTACCCACAGTACTGTTTTAATATGGTCGAAGTTAACAACATATATTTTCTGTTCTACACCCTCTACTTTATTTGCTATATTATGACTGAATTGTTTCAAAGTTAAAAAATCAATACGTTGCATTTACCTTATAATGACTGTGTAAAAACCGTTCAAACACTGAGCCAATTAGCCTGGTCTGGATTATTTTTTCTTGTACTACATTCTCAGAAGCCCATTGCCACATGTGCTGAGAATTTCAAAGAAGGTTCCCAACTTGAAAACCAAATAGATTTTCTTTTCTTCGATGTCAGCAGTTGCTTCGGCTCAGGCCACAACTCAGTGTCCCTTTCCTAGGCCTCGCCTGTGCTTTCATCAACGGGCGGGGCCCATGAACTATGGCCCCGTGGGCCAAATCAAGTCCACGGCCTTTTTTTTTATGGTCCATACAGTAAATAATACTGGGTTTTACATTTTTAAATGGCTAAAAAATTAGAAGAAATATTTTATGAAGTGTAAAAATAGGCACAACTGAAAATTCCGTGTTTACAAAGCTTTCCTGGCACCCGGCCACGCCCATTTGCATGCCTGTTACAGCGCCTGAGGGAAGGGTTATGACAGAGACCGACTGGCTTGCAAAACTGAAAGTATCTACTACCTCGCTCTTTACAGAAAAAGTCTGCCAGCCCCTGCTCGACATGGTGAAAGAGTTTTGTCAATCTCACCTGCCAAATCATCTATTACATCTTAAAATTTGTTTCAAAACTTGCATTTTAACTTCGGTGGACTGTCTTTTTCTCTGATGTGTTCCTATTTCAAAGCATCTGGGACATTTTTTATTTTAAAGAGAAGGAATTTTTAAATGAATGCAGTAGGATTTTTTCATTTCTTTGAGGATACTGAAGTTTTTCAAAGGAGGGTTGTTATTTTTAAAACATTCTCTTTGCTCACATTTGATTTATCTGTAAATTTCCTGCCAATATCTGGCTTACGTCTTTGTCTCTTAACTTTTTAAAAACCCAGGCAATGGAGGCCAGACTTGATTTCTGGGTATTTGCACTGGGCTTGCTGCCTGAGTGGCCTGCTGCTCAGAGCGCCCCCCAAATGCCACAAGGAAGATGACGTCACTCTGGAGTGCGACTATCCGCACAATATGCTCCCATTGATCCCAGTCACTTAATACAAAAGAAAACAACACTTTTCATGGACAGACATCTCTCTTTTGCCTTTCTCGCCCGAGGCGTACGGAACAGACTTTTGGATCAACATCCCTTTCCTTACTCCCTGTCTGTGTCCTGTTCTTCACTCGGGGTCCCAAGTCTGCAGCCTCCAACATTTTACAGCCCACGTCGCCGACCCCCTCCCATCCACTCTAACGGCCATCGCCACCTGTGCTTATATTCCCTCAGCCTGATCTCCCAGTGGAGCTCACTGAGGAGGAGGGGAAGCAGATGACTGTGCTGTTTGCCGTCTGCACGTGCCATCTCCACGTCTGCTGACCTTTACGACGTGTTGCCGAGGTGTATGTCATCCATATGAAAGGACAGACGTCCATACGCGCGCACACACACACTGGCATCCCACTGAAAAGCTAGTAATCGAACCATTCCCCTATTAGCAGACAGCTGCTCACACTGTTTCCAGTTTTTGCCACTGTGGATTTTGAACACCCTTACCCTCCCCGCCCCATTTCCACCTCCGCTGCTGTCCCAGGTCTCTGCTCTCTTCACACAATACATCCGTAAAAAATCACCTCGGGTCTGTTTCAGCACCTCGCTGTCCCTCCAGGAAGGTTTCCCTCCCCGCTTTGCCACTGAACTTGCTCTTGTCACGGCCACTGAGGCATGCAGGTGGCTAATTCCAACAGCACTTTTCCCGTATCACACCTTCCCTCACGTGGCCTCTCGGGAGCCGCTGGCACAACGGGACACACTTTGTTGTTGAAACACTCCCTTCTCCTGGCTTCTGTACATCTCGCTCTAATGGTTCTCTATCTCACTAGTCACTTCCCTTCTTTTTCTCCTCCTCCTCCTTTTGCCTGCTTCTCTTCCTCTACACAGTGTTTCAGGGTTTGGCCCTGGGACCCCTTTTACTCTCTCTCTCCTCTCTCCTGTAGCCATTTCAAGTCCCAGTGGCTTTAAGTATTGTCAACAAATCAATGCTGCTCGAGCTTACACACTCCCTCAGTCTCTCTGCGGCTCTCACAAGCTGCCTACTGGGTATGTCACGTAGGTGTCTAAGAGGACTTTCAAACTTACCATGCCCAAAACAGAATCCGTGACTTCCCTCCCAGCTGCTCTCCCAGCAGTGTCTCCACCTCTTGGTGGCAGGTACTGCACAAAGTCGTAGTCACCATCCTTCCATCCCCTTGCCCTCCCTGACCCCACTCCTCTCACACACACACACACACCATTCATGCCAGGGCTGTCGGACCTGCATGGGGAACGTGTTCAGGATCCACACACTTACCTCCGCCATTAGTCTTCCCAGCCCAGTTCAGAAGGCAAGCTAGACTCAGGCAGCGGTCCCCCTACCTGATTTCCCACATCCACACTTGCCACCCATAATCTATCCTCCATAGCTCAAGCAGAGTAAACTTTTTTTTAAGTTTATTTATTTTTAGAGAGAGGGGGAAGGGAGGGAGAAAGAGAGGGAGAGAAACATCAATGTGTGGTTGCCTCTCTCGTGCCCCTTACTGGGGACCTGGCCTGCAACCCAGGCACGTGCCCTGACTGGAAATCGAACTTCGATCCCTGGGTTCGCAGGCCCGTGCTCAATCCACTGAGCCACACCAGCCAGGGCCAGAGTAAACTTTTAAATGCGTAAATATGATTGTGTGCAGTCAACTCAGAAGCCCACCAATGGCATTCTCCACTTCTGTTACAATGTTTCTGAGTGCTACCATTTTTTTTGTTCTTTCCTAAAATTCTCAGCTGTCCACTCACGTTGCCCGTCTGGTGCTGCAAGTTGTCTACTTTATCCCTTAAAGGTCTTATCACACCCACCATCATTGTTTTAAACTCCTGGTTTGATCATTCTAGTATCCCTGCCAGCTGTGAGTGTGGTTCTGATGCTTTTTAGTCTCTTGAAACTGGTTTCTGCCGAGAGTTTCTATCTCCGAGTTTCTCTCTCAGTTGCCCACACTGAGCCTTCAGTAATTCATCAATTGCAGGTCAGGTTTTCCCAGCCGGGCTGATTCCCATGAAGGTTTCTGCCCTGGTGAGTCTCCACACACACCTATCTCTCCAATTTGGGGGGCAGCAGTTTGCTCTGACATCACTTCTCTCCCAGATCTGAGTTACTGATTTTTCAGCTTCCCCATATTGTTAGAATGGAGCAGCAACTTCCAAGCGTCTTACCTGCTGGACCAGAGACCAGAAGTCCTCCTTGAGTCTTGTCCCAATTTGACAGTAGAGCAAGGTTTTGGGATAAGACAAAAGGAAGCAAGGAAGGAACCTACAGAGCCCAGGAGCAGCACTATACATCTGATGGGAAAGTAGTCAGGGTTCGGCCCTGTCTGATTCATTCATTCATTCATTCATTCATTCACATGTATTTACTGGCTACTTGTTCAAAGCCTAGTATCATATTAGGGGTGGAGTACTGAGCACCGAATACACAGAAGAGGCTTTTCTTCATAGCACATTTAATATTCACAAGGACAAGCCTGATAGGCCGAGAGATCTAAATAAGAAAGGCTGACATTGTGAACAGCCACTCAGCCCGACTCTGCTCCAGGAACCTGGGTCTGCACCTTGGTTCTTCCACTTACTAGCCACAACTGTAAGCAGGTAACTTAATTTCTCTACACCTCTGCTTCCCCGTAAAAGAAAGGCTGACAATAGATTTGCCTCACAGGTTTGCTATGATGACTTGATGAGAAAATAAACTTGAAACATCATTGAGTTCCTGGTACTAAGGATAATTAATGATAATTCATAAATGGTTGCCTTTTACATGATTTTTATTTTATTATTACTTGTAAGGCTGCTAGAGGTGCTACTCCTGCTACTGTTACTACTTACCATTATTGAAGAATTTTGGGTCAGGTACAAATCAGGGTTAAAACATGTTTCTAGATATATTTGTTGACAGCTACACAATAAACCATCTCATTTATTTCCCAGTGGCATAATTTCCTCCAGGCCCGAAGAAAGGCCAAATGCAAAGGATCTGATGGTTCTTTCCAGAAAAAAGCATGAAAAGGCAAGAAACACAGCATCTTACCCCAGTCATTCCTTAGATCTAGGCATGGAGGTGGCACTTACTTTCCGTAAGAGAAATCTCATAATCCTCACTGGCCACAGATATCCAACGGAACATGGATTCCAGCTCCCAGTCAGTGCCTGCACCCTTTGGCCCAGGGAAGCATTTTCACTTTCTCAGTCCTTCTTCCAACCTGTCTTATCTGTTTGCTCTGTGTGGCTGACTGGCATTCTCTTGGGGGGATCCTTTGGGGCCATAAATAGAAATCTGGACTCTCACTGAGCAACACTGGCTTGGCTCATGAATCTTATCTGCGACCATGAAATCTGGGATCCTGCGTGAATGCCTGACAAACACGAAGCAAGAGGAACTTGGCCGCTCAGCAAGCCTCGCCCAGAGCCTGCAGGCGTGAATGACGGCAATAAGAAATGCACCACAAACGGAGCCGGTGTGCTTGACTAGAGCTGCATTTCCTCGCAAGTCGTCATCAAAAAGCCTCTTCTATGGCTTCACTTTTCCTCTCTCCTGTGTATTCCCTTCTAATAAGCTCCCCTTTTTATTTTTTATTCCATGTCCATTTTTTCCCTGAAATTATACAGGTTGTTGGATTTAAAAACCTTCACCCTCTGCCCTCACATATACATCATTTTTTGTTCCCATTCTGGGGCCTTAATCCCACTCTTTTAGCCGTTTGGCATTCTGAGCAGGTGCAGAAGGAGGCTGGAGGTGCAAAGGTTTCTTCTGCATTTCTTGACGCCTTTTGATTTGAAAGCACGCTGCCTTAATAATAAAAGCATCTTGGTTACACATTTGACGTACAGGCCAGAGAGAATTGAGGGCAGGACGTTTCCCTGATCCTTAGAGAAAAGCCCAAGAAAGGATTACAAACTAATTTTCCACTGATTCTCTATTTCTCTATTACATTATTTTCTCCACCTTTTATACATCAGTGAAGCCCTTCAGAGCCATTTGGGATTATTGATTATGAAGCAGCAAAGTCTTTCAGGCTGTAAGCAGGGTGGTTCCAGCCTCTCTCTCGGCTACCCCTTCCATCATATTATTTCTACTCATCAAACCTATTTCATTCCCTAATACTTCTGAGAGCCAGACTAGTTTTCGAGTTACTATTACTGATTGAAAAGTGACCATATCAAAAGTTTAAAATCTGTAGATTTCACGTGTCCAACACTTAATTTTATGCTCTGTTTGCCACACTGTTCAAACCAAATAGTGGAGTCTCCAGCCAGATAAATGTGTGTGTGTGTGTGTGTGTGTGTGTGTGTGTGTGTTCAGCTCATGGCACTAGTTGTGACAATAATAACATAGCGCTCTTTAAAAAAAAATCTGCTACACAGCAAAGGTGCCAAATAATAATTCATAATCTATCACATGAGTGTTGCTGTTCCTATTGGCAAAGCTTTCTGATTCCATGGTTTACATATTCGGTAGCAGCTCTGTGTTATTTTTTATCTTCTACTTTAAACAAATCAGCTGCCCATCCAGATGACGAAGGACTGGGCAGCGGGGCAGCACTGAAAGAAGAGAAAATGCCTCTGCATAATATCGAATTAGTTAAAAACCACTTAAAACAAGCAAACAATTATTAATAACTATGGGTGACTATTTGATAGTGTCTGGTGCACACAAAGGTTTTTACATCTACAGAATAAGTGGCCCTTGCTAACTCCTCAGGCCTCGGAAAAAAAACTTAAATACGATGAAATTTTAATATCGGGCAGAAGGCAAATGGTTCGATAGATTCTTCTATAGAATAATGAGAAGATTCATTCAGGCATGGAATATTTAATCAAGCACCCACTGCAGGCCAGGCACTTTAAGATAGACGGGTGAGAAAGCGTAAAGAGACATCTGCCCACAATGACTTCTGTTCTGGCGTGGGACACAGACACCGACGAGTCAACAGCCACATGGTGACACAGGCCACAAAGACGACAAAGCTGGGTCTGGAGAGAACCTGGGGCCAGGACAAGGGGAGGGCCACTGCGAGAAGACGCTATCTCAGATGGGGCGCTTGGGTTTATTTCACATCCCAGCTGGTCATGAAAAGAAACGCTCAGATGAGTTAGAGGTATTCGAAAAACTTCCCATACAGAAACCTCAGCGTGAGAACATGAAAATTAAAATTGTGTTATGCAACACTGATTTTATTGAAAAGCTTCGACTTTTCAACAGAAAAGTGTTTTTCAATAATAAGATGGCTTCCAATCTGCTCTGAATTCTCATGGTATCACTCCCCTCACATTTTCTTCTGTGAATGAGCACGGCTTACATCGTCCTATAACCACACAGTTACATTGTCCAATAAGCACACGTGACATTGTGCTGTGTGATGGGCCAGGCATAAAAACACACATTCACAATCAACCTAAATGGTAACGGGAAAAAACACAATTAAAAAATGGAAAAAAAAACCACCAACTCAGGGTTAAGTGGAAGAAAACTCATTTAGTCAATTCATTTGGTCAACACTTAGTGAGCACTTACTACATGCCAAGCATTGTGCTGTCTCCAGGGGATACAAAAATGAAAAATGAGAGCTTGAGGCCAAGGGTTTAAAGAGAGACAGAAGAACAGAGGAAGAGGATTGGGTAAGGGCAGTAGGTGGCAGGAGTGTGAGAGAGATGTGCAGTGGGTGGCTCCCGCCCCCACAGAGGGGCCCTGCGTGAGTGAAGGTGACATGGAGCCAGTGAGGAGGGAGAGCCAGCGCTGGTATTTTTAGGACAGAGGCACACGAGGGTATTCATGTGATGAGAAGAAGAAACCAGAAGGCAGAGAGCGTTGGACGATTCTGAGAAAGGACCACCACTGATGAAGAAATGCGCAGGAGGATGGGGGAAGGGCTGGGGCAGACGAGGGATGATGGAGCCACGAGCAGGGATGCGGTTTTGTTCCCACGTGCAGCAGTGATGCCCGTGTGCACACACTCACACCTTCTCCGGGCTGGGCGCTGGTGAATCGAGAGTGAAAGAGCCGTCTCACTAGTCCCACCTGGAAACCTGACTAGATTAACACTCAGCTTTCCAGCTTCATCGCTCATCATTTCCCCAGATCTACTTCTCCGGCCACATGCACGCCTGCCCCTTCTCATGCTTCTGCACCCTCACACATAAGGTTTTGTCTTGCAAGGATGTCCCTTCCACCTTCCTAACCTGCAGAATTCCTGCGCACCTTTCAACACCCAAAGCAAATAGAACCTCGCCTGGAGGATCCCCCAACCCTCCCTGCCTTGTTCTTGGCAACACTCTCCAATGAGAGTCCCTCACCCAGTGAGGCTTCATTTCCTGCCCCACTGTCCACTCCCAGGCTGTGCATCACTCACAGTGCCGGCACATGTCTGCCACGTAGTAGGGACTGAAGATATAAACATTTGCTTCCATATATTTTGTCATCCCGGCAGTCATTTAACAAAGCCTCCAACACCCAAGACAGGAGACATTGTACTATGGGTGCGCTCATTAATTTTTAAAAATTGTTCATGGTGACCCTTCAACGATTCTCACTGTAAACAATTCCAACAAAACAGACACATTAAGAGCCACACACTCTTTTCCTACCATTTTCCCAGTTCCACTCTTCCCTGTGTTGCTGGAGGTTCAGCCTCGCACGCATGCCTTTCCTATGTATTTTACACAGGCATTGTATATATTCAGAACAGGAATATATAGATTACTAGCGGCCTGGCCCACCCCCACACATGGGACAGTACCCTATGCCTTGCTTTTCAACTTTTTTACTTAACGATGGATTTCAGAGATAGTGTCTACCCTGCAATATATAGATTCGCCTCATTCTCTTCCACTGCTGCGCAGTGTTCACTAGCAAACAGAGACAGGCGAAGGAAAACCGGGGCCGAGTTTTCACCCAGGAACATGTAAGCACTGAGAAGCCCGACAAGGCCCGGTGGGAGCAGTGCCCTCTCCTACACTGGCTTCGCCTTTCTGAACTGCGAATCGCTGTTTCTAGAAGTTTACAGGTGCAACCCACTCCGAGGTCTCTATGCTGTGGAAGCACAGACGCGCTCGGACAAAAGGGGAGAGAGCCGTGAGCGCCGCTCTGGGCTTTGTCAGCGTGGCAAACAGAAACACCTAAAGTGTCCATCATTTTAATTTAAAAATTACAGTAAATTCAATACACTGTGAGCTACATGAATTCTGTCCTGTCTTGGGTCCGTGGTATTAAATGAATTTAACTTTACTCCAGTTCCATGTCTGCCACGTTCTAAGGCTGCTTTATAAAATCTCTCATTTCTAATTTTCAAATACTGCAGCTCAGGTGTATGGGCGCACTGATGATCGGATTCCTTTAATTATTTCCATGGCCTTGTCTTGCTTCCCTCCCTGTACAAAGGGAAAAATATGGCTATCCTGGTAAACTTGCACAAGGCTCTCCTTCAATCCAACACCAAGCCTGAACCTGGCCAGGCACCGGTATTGGCTTTATTATTAATAATAGGCACGTGTTGAGTGCTAACCACTATACGGGACGGTGGAGGGGACAGTGATAAAGCACAAAGACCCCCACCCAGCGTCACACACATCAGATGCTCTGAGCGTGGTGACCACAGATCGGGAAGGAAGAAGTGAGCAGAGTGTCTGCGCGTCTGTTTGTCCACCTGTCCGTCACCCATCCGCTGGCTGGCTAGATCGATGCCGTTTGAGAGGGAGCAGAGGGAGCTCTGCACAAGGAAAGAGAGAAAGGCAAGAGAGAAACCAGACCTGGCACCGGGGCTGCAAGTAAGGACAATGAGAAACGAGGACAATTTACAAAATCAAAAGCAGAGAGCAGACACCACTGGGAAAGACAAAAGACAACCACTGGTGACACCCAGAGGCCAGGATAAAGGGTTAAATCCTATAAAAAATAAAATAAAGGGTGGAGGGTAGTGCTGAGTCCACAAGGAATCTTCAGCGGGTACAAGGTATGGATGGCTCCTTTCCAGACCAAGACACGGGACTTCACAAATGGTGGGGTAAGACGAGAGCCTTGAGCCTGGACAGGCTCACGGAGGCGAGGCAGACGCAGCTGTGGCAGGCAGGCCAGCGCAGCTGCCAGGTGTATGGTGAGACACAGTGGTTCAGGCAGGCGATAACAGACGAGGAGGTCTAGAATAAAGGTCAAGTTGCATCCAGGAACCTCAGGGAACGAGGGCACGAGAAAGCCAGCCTCATGGGGGCGGGCGAGCAGATGGTGAGTGGGCAGGAGAAACCAGGGCTCCCGCTGTTTGGCAAAGGCTCGGAGAAAGAACATGGGCATGGGTTTGCAGGCCAGGCACCAGGACAGGGCTTCCCGTCTCGCGGGAACTGGAGGACAAATGGGAGACTCCAACCGAGGGGAACAGAAAAGCGATCCTACCCATTACCAGTGCTGGGTTACACTACGGGGCTGCGTCACTGCCACAAAGGTCAAGACCTGCCTCCCGGGGAAGGTTCCTCAAATTCCCTCTGGTTACCCGACCACTAATCGCCCTACGCCCTGGCCTGGGACGGACCCTTACATGTGGTCAAATGGCTTCGGCTGTGGGCATCGGAAGGCCTCCGGGGCAGGGGGCCAAGCAAGCCTTCATACCCCATTACTGGGTTTGGCAGGAGAGGGAGGGAAAAGTGTGGTTTTGGCAACACTGCTGAAATTATAAGGCCTCAATTAGATTACTGGATCAACCTCTGACTAGCAATGAGTGTCCTTGTGGAGGCCGTTTAATCTTTCCATGACACTGTGAATTTCCACGTCTAAAAGACTGAAAATAATATTTCAGAGGCAGCTTACAGAAGAAGCCCTAAACAGCAGCGGGGCTGCTAAAAGGATTAGGACATCAGCTGATTCCTTCATTACATAATGCCCTTCACCCTCCGGCCTTGCAGGAAAAACAAAGGAGACGTGGGAGAAGTCCCCTCAGATAACCCGTGCGAAGAAATGCACTTGCTTTGTACTTATGCTAGGTGAAGGAGTTCACTTTGTTGAACCCAAACTGGTTGTGTTGTAAATAGTTTAATAAAATTGCACCATTTACCTCAAAGAAACCTGCAAATGAGAAACAGCAAGGGCAACGCGACTTTGTATTTCCCAAAGAGGCCCAAAAGTTGGATCAGAACCAGTACAGGTAACGCTTCGGAGAAAAGACGACTTCAGAAAAAGGGGTAGTTGAGGCTGACAATAGTTAGAACCCAGGAAAGAATCTGATTAATTAGAGAGCTGTTTATATTTGGGGAAGCGGTGTTAGCACGGAGTCTGGCCCGTGGAGCACTGACTGTTTAGCTAAGAATGAAAGGCTTCTCCCAAAAGTTTCCAAAGGCAAGTGAAGAAGGAACAGACTCATCTCTGTAACAAACAGTACTTAAAAGGCAGTTATTGTATTTCAAAGGGAATAATTGATTTCTATTTTTTACTGGGGCAAAATAATTACATGTAAACAGGATGTGAGGTATACATTCTTGACTGCCTTGGTTGTCTTCTTTTATTTTTATTGTTGACACTATTGTAGGTGTCCCCATTACCCCTCACCCCCACTCTTTGCCCCTCCTCCCAGCCTCCGCACCCCCTTCCCCCTGGCCTTCACTGCACTGTTGTCTGTGTCCATGGGTCATGCATTGCCTTGGTCCTCTCCACCTCGGATGACCAACGTCCCTGTTTGCATGAGACCCAAGAGGTTCTTGGAAACTGGGACTTTCAGCTTTATAGCTTGAGACAGTCCTGGGGAAACTGTCCCTTAGCAGGTTCCTGGGACTCAAGACCATCGTCTCTGAGTCTGGAATAAGCTGGTGACCCCATGAACACCCCTCTTTTTCTAAGGCATGCCTACTTTATAAAAGAGGTTCCACGGACCACCTAGGGGTCACCAAAGGGAAACAAGCAGATCTGAGGAGGAAATAAAGATGTTCTCAATCTCACATCTCAACTCTTCAACACTAACAATGAGAAACCAGCCAACACTCCATGGCACAGCTCGGAGTTAATACCCACCGCCGTGTTTCTACGGGTGCAGTCTCGGTATAGGATTGAAACAGTCACAGTTCGGGCACTGGCAGGTTAGAAAGAGAACACGGGAGTTTCAGCACAGGCCTGGGGGCTTGGAGAGCAAGGGAAGTCTTGGACAGGGCAGCCAGCTGGTTCTGGCCACAGAATCAGAGACCAGGAAGCCGTGTGGCTCTAGCTAACACGTACTGAGTACTTAGATCAAGACAGTCACACAGATTATATAATTTAATCAGAACTCTATGAAATAAATCTAATGATTTTACATCTGAGAAAACAAAAGCTGTAGTATAGATTTTATTCACTTTTGTATTTCCTCCACGTCTAGCCCGTAGTAGACACACAAATCGCACAAAATTATTAACCACAAAAAAATTCAGTGTGGGAATTTTAAGTCTTTTAAAGAGCAATTGAATAAAAATCTTTGGCTATTTGAGATATTCTGCAAAACGGCTGACACATTTAAGCAGGGCTGTAACTGACCATGTTTTACAAATTACTCAAAATAAGGATAATAAGAATGGAGCGGACTCAGATTGATATCATCAACCCCTCAGTCCAGTAAAGGAAAACGACAAGTTATGTGTTCTGGCTGGCAGTAACAGGGAGAGAGAGAATGAGGGAAAACGGAGCTGTGGGTGTTAGGAAGGGAAATTAAAAAACCAAAAATTAGATTCTCTGCCCACAAATTTTGACAAAACCTAAAGGAAATTAATCAACCACTTTACACTTGGCTTTGCCGATCACGGAAGGGCTCTGGCCCCACTTGACATGAGCAAATAAAGATGGTAACAGCTGACACGCGATTCTTGCCTCGCTTAATTGGATTGCTTCACAAACCGTTTTCGGTGATCAATGATTCCTAGCAGAGATCACAGAAGAAGACACCAGGCTGTTGGGAACAGAAGGCGACAGGACCGCACTTTCTGGGGTCGTCTATTCAGACGCAACTGGCCAGCCATCAAATGCTTCTGTGTCCACTTCCCTGTTCACATGGCTACTCCTGGGCCCCTCAGAACCTTGTCATCCATTGTAGCCCATGGGCCAGACCCTAAGGTCAGACTGCCTGGGTTCGAGTCGCCACTGGATTGCCGGATGACCCAGAGCACATGACCTTAGCACACCTCTGCCTCCTTACCTGTGAAGCGGGGATGACTGTACCTAGCTCATAAAGAGGACTGCTGAGAGATTAAGTGGAGAGGATCCACATAGAGTGCCTGGAGTAATGTCTCCTACATGGAAAACTGATGTGAATAATTATTATTTTTATTAGTGTTTTTTTTTTAATGATGCCCCAAATGCTGGGCCTCCCTCTGCTTTACAGTTAGAATCTCTGACCTGGGCTCAGTGAGAAAGTGGTGGGGCCATCTTGTGTGCTCCCTTCCAGAAAAGCACGTGGCTGTGGTCCTTGCTGCAGTGTAGACTCAGTGAAAACTAGGTAATATCAAGCCACTTAGACCACAGCCATTTACCGCACAGGCTTGTTGACCATCCACTCTAGGACAGCCTTGGGTCCAGCAGCTCCTGACCAGTTTGGAGCATGGCATAGTCCAAACGTGCTAGCTGGCAAGGGTCTGCTCAAATCCCGCCTTGTCAATTCCTGCCTGAGACAAAAAGGCAGAGTTGGTGGCTCTCAATCGAATATGACGATGCTGGTCTGTCTATGACCCAGGGTGGCTCCTGAGACTACACAGTCAAATCACCAAGACACTGTTCCAATTCAAGCGCCCAAAAGTCCTTGAGGAGATCAGGAAAGCTGTGGCTTTCAGAGCGCCCCCCCCCCCAGTGCAGCAGGATTGGGGCCAGTGTGGCACCATTGTGCAGGTCACTCTACCTGCCCGGTAGGACACTGGGACCTGCTACAAGCCACAACCTCTTCCTCCTTCAGTAATGCCATCCCTGTAAACCACAGTTCTTTCTTTGCCAATAGTACAAATGTGGAAACCAGTGACTAGTAACACATAGCACAGTAGCCGAGTACAGGAAGCGTGCACTGACATACACCTACCCCCTCCTCGCCCTGCGAGGCCTGACTCCTGACAATATGAAATGGATGTAGACGGTGGGCACAGAGCTGCAGCAAGCAGACCAAAACATGCATCATCGTGACCTTTGGTAGAGTCGCCAGGTGGTCACATGAACTAGCAAGGAGGGCTGGGTTTTAGCCAACTGTCTCTGAAAACCAACCCCACCTTCACATGCTTGCAAAACCCTACCCTCATTGGCAGCAGCATCCTCCTTAAAAACGCCCAGATGTCTCTCAGCTACCTTGCAATCATTTCTCAGAAATGCCTTCAGAAAGCAACTTGTTGCAAAGGGAGATTCCAATGAGGCCCTTGGTGCTTCCTAGGGCTTTGCTGATATGAAACAAAATTCTGTTTCTACTGTGAAAGCTTTCAGTGGGTTGGGAGCTGGCTTTATAACCTCTTTGTCCCCTCCACTTTCTTCCCTTCACTCCTTGCCTAGCAGAATGCTGGACACAGAGCAGCGCAGGTGACTTGAACTGAAATGTAGCTTCATAACAGCAACAGACTAGGTTTTGTACTCCAGTCCCAACTGTGTCATTGAACTTTTTATGAACACCATTCTCTACTAGAGGAATATGCGGGACCTTCCATAGCCTATCCATGGGTGTATAATTCTTGTCACTGCGCAGAGAAGTAAGGTGTAAAAAGCAATGGCCAAACTGAGGAGACAAAGCAAAGTGGCTTAACTTCCTGCATGACTAATGAGATGCAAAGCAGAAGTTCTAATCCCAACAGTGGGAGGCTGCAGCTCCATCAGACCACGTAAGATTTGGCCAGATTTCCCACTCATCCCTCCTTGCTGTGCCTTGGTCCACGCTACCGTCTGCCGAAAAAGTTGCAGCCTAGGGTGTTTGTACCCATCTGCTGGGCAGGCCAAGGTGTCCTGCGCTCCCATCCCACAGCAGCTGGAAATCTTACTGTCTTCTTCTGACCTTTTAAAACCAGCCCCACCATCCAGATGCCCTTGGCATTGGCTGCCTTGTTGTGTCCTATTTTTGTGAGTCTGTCTTGTCCGTGAAAAGGGGTGAAATCCTGCAGGGTGGCTATTATTACTCTGTCCCAACTCTTATTTTGCAGGATTTTCTGTAGAACTCTCTAATATTCCCTTCCTTTTATACATGAAAAAAAAAAAGTTTCATGGAGATTCAGTTTGTTCACTCTGACACACCGTTGTTTTAGCTTCCTTGGTGGACAGTTAGGCAAAACCACGCCCGTTCTAACTCTCCCTCTAGGAAACTAGCCCACAAGGATACATACTGGAGCAGACAGGCATGAGCTATGTTTTATTTTTCTTGTAGCATTCATTGTAGTTGAAGTTACATCGCACACAAGCCAAATGTCCAGGGACAGGGGCCACCACTTATATACAATTTACTTAATAACTTACGGTAAGCACACAGAAGGGAATATTCTTTATTGATTAAAAGGGAGAGAAAACTGCATATAATGATGTGAGAGTTTCTGGGTGCTGAGAACTGCTTGGATTTGTTGAACAAATGACTAGATCTCCAGGAGAGACTTTAAATCAGAGAAGCAAGTCACCAAACACTGTATATAGCGTGACTCCACTCACGCCGAAAGGCTGCCAGCACACAGATGCACACGCAAACGCAGTGCGTGCTAAAAAGGGGCAGTGGTGTGCGGGCGCTTTACTTTTACTGCATGTTATTCCTTTTTTAAGAAACAGGCTTATGTTCGTGTATTTCTTATGCAATTAAAACTAACATGGGATAAAAGGTCGCCTGGATGTTAGAACGTGGGGAAAAGGCAGCATAGATATTCGATGGCAGAGAGGACACTGGACGCAGGCCCAGCTGCTCCGGGAGCCCCCGCTCTCTCCTCAGCCTTCCCCTCCCTTTGAAAGGGAAAGACTGGACTTGGAGTGGGGAGACGCAGGGAGGCAATGGCTCTGTCCTGACTGCCCTGGGCAGCCTTAGCTGAGTCACCCACCCTCCCGGAGGCCTGTAGCGGATTCCTTAGCCAGAAGGCAGGAATGATGTTTGTATTCCAAGGCAACTCTGAGAATAAATATGATGATGCCTGTAACAGCCCCTTAAATGCTGTGAAGCACTATCCAAACACAGAAGATATTGTACTATTTATCACTGTGATTATTACTCCCGTGAAATACCCACAGTGTTTCACACAGATAAGGCACACAGTATAAATTAGAAAAATGAATGAATATTAGAATATGTGAATTTGGTCTTGTGCATTAGCTCCTTCCAAAGTTCTTTTAGTCTTTCCAGGATATCTCACTGGAAAATAAAAAATGTAAAGGTCTGAATTCCTATTTCATCTAAGATGCCACAGGTTTTAAGATATGCATTTATCGATATACCACTAAGACAGAAAAAGGTGCCAAGCAAAACTACATCACACAGTGATGCCTGACTTTGAAAAGTAAAAATGTGAAAGAAAATATGCATTTAAGAAACTATGAATTGTGGTATTTAAATGAAAGGCTTCAGGAGAAATTAGCTGATCAAGTATATACATCGTGTCTTTCAAAGGAAATTACTAATTATGATGATTGTCTGGCTCTCCCACACCAGCAATGTTTTATCGTGCCTTTCCCCCTTTGGATGTGCCGGCCACGGCATTTTTTTCATGTGTTAAAAAATCAAAGAGAATAGATAATTGCGAGTGAATGTTGACCTTTTCCTTATTATGAGTAATTATGCTATTAAAAGCATCATTTGGACCTTAATTTGGTACACAAATTATTCAGTTACCTAGCCTGCCATTGTGAGGACTTTCAGCAGCCATCATCTGGGGAGAGAACAGAAGGACGGCCTCATCCTGCGCTATGTCGCAGGCATCTTAGTGGCTTCAAAATAGTATGAAAATAGCGGCTGAACCAATAATTCCATCGAAATGCTTCACGGCACCAAATGACAGCCAATATGTCACCACGGAACGCCTCTGCAGGAAGACACCTGCTAAAGTCCCTTCCCAAAGTCAAAATCAGAGCCTGTCATTAAAACAACAAAACCAGAGCTAAGGGAAAATACCTCTTCCTCAAGATGTTCGGGCTTAGTGTCCATAACACTTGCCCCTGGCCGTGTGTGTCTATTTGTGGCTGTTGCTTTGCTGGTGGCGGTGACGATGATGATGTTGGCAGTGGTGGAGTGGAGACAATGGTGGTGGTGACAGTAAGGACAGTGGAGACCCAGGTGCCCAGTGTCTTTCCTGAAGCACGGCGGTACACCTACCGAAGGCAGTGGGGTATGGACAAAAACCAAAACTGAATTTGAATCCCAGTTTCATTATCTCTAGCTGTGGTGTTATCGGAAAACCACTGCGTCCATTTCCTTATTTGTAAACTGTGAATAACAGGGTGAAGCACCTTCCAGACGCTGTAAAGACCAGGGATCAGTCTCCAGAGCCTGGCGCACAGATGGGTTTCGGTAAGCAGGAGGAAAGAGGGGCGGTATCGCACTCCTCCTGTGGTTTCCCATTACAGCGCCCTGATGGAGGAATGTCACTGATGATGGCAGAACAGCTTCGTACACCTTTCCGACTCAGGAGAGGAAGGTGCTTTGAAAAGTTTCACCAATTCCAATCTTGCCCACAGCTATTGTCTTACGGTGGATGTTGCCAGGGGCGGGGGGAAGACTTGAAATAGTCTCAGAAAGGTCTGTCCTGAGAGAGGGGCTGGTTGTCCCCCACTTTCTCGCTGCGTCTATTCTCAGCCCTTCCCTGGGCCCAGGAGGCTGAGCAGGGACACTGCTTTCCTGCTTCTGGGTCAGTGACGGGAGGCATGGCCAGGAGGTGGCAGGGTGAGGAAAGGGAGAGCACAGGGGATCTCACTCTTGTGCCCCAGCGTCAGCTGTGAACCAGGCTCTGTCACGTTGTGTCCCCCTCACGGCCCCTCCTTCTCCACTCTAGAGCTATGCCCTGGGCCCCTCACCATGCCTAGTGGTTTTCTCAATCCTACCCCTGCCTCCGAATGAGCCCCTCCCTTAGCATCGATTTTCAAGGCTCCTGGTGGAGCACAGCGTCTGTTTCCTGCCTTGCTGGCAGAGAATCCAAAGAGGATGCCCTGTCCATTGGTTCTGAGCTGGCGAGCACGGTGGAGACCCTCACACCCTTCGGTCCCAGAGCCCTGGTTTTACAGATGAGGAAACTCGACACGCGTTAGGGGTCACTGAAGTTTTCATCTTGCTTTGATTTTTCAGTTCGCTGCCTCCTGGGCTCTGTCATTCCCTTGCTTCAGACCGTCCAGATTAAACCCAGTTCCCCATAAAGACTTAGGAGCCCACTGGTGATATAGCTCCGCCTTCTTTCTTCACCTTAAGCCCCACCCCCCTCTCAAATGCACTCCGAGTGTTAACTAACATGCCAAACTAACCGTGCTCCTCGAAGCCATCACACGCAGGTCCTTCTTCCTGGAGGGCACTGCGCTCACCTCTCTTCCCAGCGAGTCCCCGCTGCCTGCTTGAGACACCCGGCACATCATACCCTCCAGAGAGTTCTTCCCACCGCCACACTCCACCTCCCCTCCGTACTCGTGCGCTACTGCACACATCTGTCCAAGCGCTTCCCAGATCTGTGATGAACTCCTCCTCACTGACTTGGCTGCACCCCCACCCAAGATTGCTAGCCTCTTGATAGCATTCTCAGCTTAAAAACAAAATCATCATCATCATCATCATCATCATCACCATCGCCGTCAGAGTCATAACCGTCATCATCATCGCCATCCTCCAACAAGCTCCTAAAAAGTGCTTATTAAATCATAAAATGCATTATTACTCCTTTTGATAGAGTGATTCATTTACTGTTCCCGTCAACTCAATAATACAGATATTAATTTTACCCCCACTTTATGGACGCAGAAACTCAGCACAGAATGATTAAATAAACTGACCAGATCAGAAAAGTAGCAAGTTGCAGAGCCAGGACTGAAATGTGGGTGCTCCAGGTCTTGAGTCTACCGTCTTAGCCTCCATCCCCAGCTACCTCCCATGAGTACTGAACGGCTGTTGGGTTATTTAATAAATGCCAGCAGGTTTACTAGATGTCAGATTGTATGTAAAGAAGATATGGCTAAGTCCTAGTTATAGAAGACTTTCAGGAAGACCCTAGATGAGGCTTGAGATCCACTAACATCACCCTGTGACTCTCCCCGCTGCTCACAGAAAGCAGACGGAATTTCAAATGGACAAATTAGTCAGTGTTCTCCAGCGAGGTGCTGCTAGGGTCTTCCCTTCCTAGCTGTCCCTTCCCACAAGACTACCTGGATCTGCATCAAGGTAGGCTGTGACAATGGAAAGTTTGCAGATTTCCTGAGAAAAGTCTTTCCCTTTTGCATAAATCATCCCTTTAAGGAGGAGAATAAAACATATGCCACTTGGTATCTCGAATAGTGTGAAAAGAGTGTGCCTGAGTGTCACTATCAAGCCTGCTCCCAAAGCAGCAAGAAAATTGACGTGCCACCAGTGGTCCACAGCTCGATCCCCGTCCTGAGCAGAGTGGACCAGGAGTCAAAACGGCTCCCCACACCGGAACGACCGAGCACACCACGCGCCGGCCAGCACGGTCTCAGCGGCGTGTGCAGGTGGGCCCCCTGCCGTTCCCCCAAAGCCTGGGGGAGCGGACCCAATTCTCGTGGCCTAGACCATGCAGGCAACAGAGGATTCTCACCTGGACACACAGGGCCGGAGCAGTGTGGTCATTCTGGGTTTTGCTGGGCATTCTAGCTTTTAACAGGGAACACTGGGAGAATAAATGTTTTGGATGTTTTCTATCTCTTGGTACCTGAAATTCTCATCTCAGCAGAGTCCAGCCCAGAAAAGCAAGACATCTTTAATTATGTCAAAGCCCCCAACAGTTCCAAAGCTCCTGGACTGCAGTTTGGTCCACTCCATGGCTGATCATTTTTTCCAACGAGGTGCTCCTCTTACTGGAGAGCCAGTGTTCCATTGTTGGGACAGGAGGACAGCCCTGAACTATTGTTTAACTGCAGAGCCGTCAACCATCAAAGACACAGCGGAAACACAGGACCCAGGGAAGAGCCAACAGGGCTCTCGCATCTGTGCACATGAGAGACGAGCGGAACTCACGTGGAGGACCTCCACGGGGTAGGGACGGAACCCAAGGACGCCTGCCTCTGCCTCCATCCCAGTCCAGCAAATCTGAACAGGTGGCTGTGGGGGCAAGACAATACCAGGCGTGTTCTCGAAATCACTAAAAATAAAAACTAAAATTCTTTCATGCCCTAATTCGCATCCTGGCAGCTCCAGCGATCAAAGACTTCTGCCAAGAACTCTTAGCGCTCAGAAAGCGGCGTTTGTTCTTCCAGCTCATGCGGTCTCTGCCAGCTCTTGAGCAATGCTCCGTGCTTCCTCCCAGCTGCTGGCGACAGCACAAGTACAGGTGCTCTGGGGACCCTGCCATCACGGATCCCACCCAGCGTACCTGCGCACGTCAGCAGGTCCCTCTCATGATTCGGACGAGTCATAGCCCGGGGTGGAGCGCAGTCTGATGCTGAGGGCAGTTTGATGCCCAGTTCATGACGGCTGCTTCATCATCCTCACACAGCTGCCCCTGCTCACTCTCGAAGACACAGCCTTACAGAGTTAGCAGCTGGGAAAAGCTCCTTTGCTACAACACATCCCAGAGATATTCATTCAAATTATTTACTTTTCCTATTTCTCTATTTGGAGCTAGTGTTGTTCCTTATTTTTCTAATCTTTTGCCTTTATATGACTGGGCACCATGATCCTTTGGTTTGAAAACCAGTTGAAAGTCTGTGTCCCAATCTGCACGGGAACCAAGACACACACAGGGACTTATTCCCAGGCCAACTCTGTAATGTTCGCTGTAGGGGTCCACAACTTGGACAGGGCACCATTCATGCCGCCTACTAGCATGGAAGAGGTCAAGGCCATGGCCTCATAAGGCCCCGCTGTGACCTACCAAGGGAGGCAGGGGAGCGTGGTGGGTAGAAAAGGGTCTTGGGGAGCAGACACAGAAGGCCCTGAGCACTGGCTCCCCATTTGTAGCTGTGCGGCCTCTTGGCTTCCGTTTCCTCCCATTGTGAGTCACAGATGACACTGTTTACCAAGTGAAGATGAACTAGGATAAGTTTTCTTTGTTGTTATTAAAGATTTTATTTACTTATTTTTAGAGAGAACAGGGAAGGGAGGGAGAAAGAGAGGGAGAGAAACATCAATCACTTGCCTCTAAAACACACCCTGACCAAGGACCGAACCTTCAACCCAGGCATGTGCCCTGACCGGGAATCGAACTGGTGACCTTTGGCATTGTGGGATGATGCCCAACCAACTGAGCCACTCCTGCCAGGGCTGACTGAGATAGTTTTCAAAAAGTACCTGGAATAGAACAGTTATCAATGCTTGACCAAACTATCTCTTAATAATTGCCTGATTCTAATGTAAAAAAGAACCAGACGGTATTTTTTTAAATATATTTTATTGATTATGCTATTACAGTTGTCCTGTTTTTTCCTCCCCTTTATTCCCCACTGCCCTGCACCCTTCCACCCACCAATATTTCCCTCAACCTTATTTCATGTCCATGGGTCGTACATATAAGTTCTTTGGCTTCTCCATTTCCTATACTGTTCTTAACCTCCCCCTGTCTATTTTGTACCTACCATTTATGATTCTTATTCCTTGTACCTTTTCCCCCACTCTCCCCTCTTCCCCTCCCCGCTGATAAACCTCCATGTGATCTCCATTTCTGTGATTCCGTTCCTCTTCAAGTTGTTTACTCAGTTTGCTTTTGTTCTTTTAGGTTCAGTTGTTGAAGGTTGTGAGTTGTCATTATTTTACTATTCATATTTTTGATCTTCTTTTTCTTAGGTAAGTCCCTTTAACATTTCATACAATAAGGGCTTGGTGACGATGAACTCCTTTAACTTGACCTTGTCTGGGAAGCACTTGATCTGCCCTTCCACTCTAAATGACAGCTTTGCTGGATAGAGCAATCTGGGATGTAGGTCCTTGCCTTTCAAGCATAGCATCACATCAGTGTCAATTCCTCAAAAACTGGGAACCAATGGGGGAACTGGTACATGTTCAATAATATTGCCCGCCTAACCCTGTACCTGTAGTTCTCAGTTTGCCTTCATTCTTATTCAAGTTGCCATCCAATTACTTAGACAGAAATCCTTTTATACCACATTAATTTAATAAATTATTTTTTTAAGGCAGTAAGCTCCACGACTACCCGAAAATCAATTTCTTTCAGCCTTAGGTAATTAGCATGATGGCTTGGCCAACATATTTCCTTCCAACTGGGTGTTCCTCTTAATGGAAAGCTGCTGTTGCGTTGTCGGGATGGGAGGAGAGCCCTGAACTATCAGGCTTAACTGCAGAGCCGTCAACCATCAAAGACAGAGAGGAAATCACAGGACCCAAAGAGCGTACAGGGCTTTGTGGAGAGCCATCTCATTTCCTTGAGTCACAAAGTAATAAACCTGGCACATACGCCCCCCAAAATTGACGGAGTTTATGTGGATATCATGTAAAACATTTCTACAGCAATTTTGAAATAGTACATAGCCCTCAAGGAAACTCCAAGCGATACCACAATTATCCCATTTCGATCGTGGCAGCTGAGGCACAAAGATGCTAACTTTCTGGGTCGGCCAAGAGTTCAGTTAGTTTTTTCTGTACGATGGCTCTCGGAGCGCTTCGTTGTCTTTAACTTCATTCGGAATGATTGGTTAGATTGTCTTGTGACAGCTGTCCTATTAATGTGCATTTAAAAAAAACATCAAAATTGGTGATTTTTGTGCAGCCATTTTAATATGGAAGGTGGAAGCAGAGACACAAATTTTTGGTGTAGTATGCTTTATCATTTCAAGAAAGGTAAAAATGCAACAAAAACACACACAAAAAGACTGGTGCTGTATATGGAGAAGGTGTGTGACTGATCCAATGTGTCAAAAGTGGTTTGCGAAGTTTCTCTGTACTATTGACATTTTGGCCAGATAATTTTCTTCTGTGGGGCTGTCTTATGTGTTGGAAGATGTTTAGCAGCACCCCTGGCCTCCACCCATTAGAAGCCAATAGTGGGAAATAGCCAACATACTCAAAATATCCACATCAATAACATTATTGGTGAAAATGAAAAATATGTCTTGGATTTTATGGAAAAAACTAAACGGACTTTTTGGCCAACCCAAAACACCATACAGCTTGCAAATGGCAGAAATGGATTCCAACCCAAACAGCCTGACCCGAGAATCCCTGCTGTCAGCCGCTCCCTGGGTGGCCTGTCCACCTGAGTGACGTGTGAGTCCCTTCCCGATGACCGCCGCTCGGGGCAGTTTCGGTCACCGTTGTCTCTGCTGCACAGATCTGCTTCTCCTGCTCCTGCCTGTCTCTCCCCAGCAGTAACTAGGAGCTCCAGGACCTCATTAGAATAAAGCTGATGCTCCTTTATTTGATATTCAGCTACCCAAGCAATGACAATATGTCATCGTTACTCAAGGCCGGTGTCAGCAGATTCCTGTGCCACTGTACCCGAGACACCAATGTCAAGGCAAACAGATTGTCTTCCCTCTGTCACTTAATGAACAGTTAACAGTCAATGCGCCTGCAGCTCCTTTGGTCAATACAGTGTACCCCACTTCCCTCAAAGAGAAAAACTAAGCCCTCGCACTGGCCCACAGCCTGCCCCATCCGTCTCACTGACCACAGCTCCTATCAGCGCCCTGAGCTCCCTGCCCTTCCTCTCACCCGCCAGGCACACCGGGCCTCAGAACGTTTGCGTGAGCTGCCCTCCTCACTGGGAGCACTCTTCCCTAACATGCTCACGGGTCCCTTGTGTCTTCAAGTACGTGCTGAAATGTGGCCTTCTCGGACCACGAACCACCCACCAGCAGGCCTGTGCTCTTTTCCCCCATAATGCTTCTCATCTTCTTATGTAGTTGCTCCTAGAAAGTAAGCTCGGCAGAGGCAGGCCGCTTGGTATCTGTGTTCACAGCCTCATCCCTACACACTACCCCAGCACCTCCTGCTCTGAAAACCGTACAAAAGAGAAAGAAGCTAGAAGGGAGTGAAGTATAAACTAGCACCAACAGTGATATTTAGATTCAACAGAAAAATCCTAAGAACATGAAGACCACCAAACACACACATGCCACAAGGAATAAATTAGGTATATACTTTTGGAAACTTCAGCATCAGGTAATTTAAGGAGTCTCTGGGCAAGGAGAAGCCAGTGGCCTTCTGCCCAAGGCCCCCTTTCATAGGCAGGGATGTTGCGCGTGATTCTCGGTGCCTGTGGAGGCAGCACAAACGCCACGTGTCCTAAGCAGGAGACAGCAGAGACCACAGCACCGTGGGCTGAACAGCAGGGCACAGACAAGAAAAGCGACCCCCACCCCGGACTGCACGGAGGGCGGCCTTTAGTTCAGGTGTCCGTCCCCTCGGCTCCTCACCGTGTATCCAGGCCGGATGCTAGGAAGTGATGCAAACAGGAAGAGCCAAGTCCATCAATCATTACAGTAACCCGACGTGTCCAATACGGCACTACAGTTATAAACTGTTGCCGCAGCCTCTAGGTCTCCTCACATTGGCTTGGGCCCCCTCCAAAGCAATATGCACAGAAGCAACCCGAATAACTTAAACACGGAAACCAGAACTGTCACTTGTTCCCGTGACACTGACTTCAGTTCCACTTCAGATCTGGACCCTTGATGTGGCCTGCAAGGCTCCACGTGATGGTTCCCGCCGATCACCGAGCGTTCACGCTCTGTGCTCCCCCCCCCCCCCAAGTTCACTGGGCTCCAGCGGTGCTGGCCATGAAGTCCTCTCTGTTCCACGAGGGCGTGTATGCCTCCCACTACCTGCCATGGCCTTCCTTACCTTCCTCCTCCCCCATCATCCCTGGCACGACGGTCCCGTCTCACCTTGTAAGTCTCAGTTTAAACAGCAATTCCACGGAGCAGCCTAACTACACAATTCAAAAGCAGGCCCCTCTGGTTATTCATCCAGGGGACTCTGTTCTTTCTAGCCTTTAACGTATTTTTAATTAAGTATTAAACTACTGATTTATCACCTTCTTATATAATTGCTCCTAGAACGTAAACACACTATAAGCTCCATGAAAACATGGGCTATTTTTAGGTTGACTGTTTGTATACTGAACACCTAGCATTGTTTCTGGGACATAGCGAGGTTGTTCTTTTTTTAATATTGAATAGCTGGATAGGCGGTTAGCTTGACTGGAAGGATGGAAGGAAGGACAGAAGGAAAGGAAGCAAACAAAAAGACTTCAGAAGACAAAAGAATGCTGTGAGAGAGAGAGAGACAGAGAGAGAGAGAGAGAAAGGGAGAGGCTAATTCCCCAGAGAGACAGGAAAAGAAGACCCTAACAGGTTTTGCAGAGGTGGGTCATTTTGACCTGTTGTTAGCAAAGATCTGAAGTCAAAGACTTAACCAGCTCTGGGCTACAGGAAGGGCTTAAAAATGGTTGCTCACCACCTCTGCCTTTAATAATCTTATAAATGTGTGGGCAAGACTGACTTATGTGCATGGGGTGGGGATAAGGAGGCACAATACAGGGTTCCATTAAATATAATACAGCCGCCAAATCTATGGCCTGGACAATGAATCACACAGGCAACCAGGAAGAAGAGAGGCATGAGAAGGTTCTGTGGGGGAAGCAGGCTCACAGTGGGCCTTGGGAGACCCAAGGGCCTTAGGAGTGTGCTTATTCTGAGCCAGGCAGTGTTCCAAGAGCCTGACATAGACTCAGTCATTCAACCCCCTCAACAGCCCATGGGGTAGATTGTAGTTATCATCCCATTTTACCCACGAGGCAGGATCCCCTAGTTGCTGGAGGTACAGGGATTTAAGTCCAGGTGGCCCAGTGACATCTGTTAAGTATCATCCTTTACCTTCAGTCCCCCAAATGATCATGAGCGGAGCATCTTCTTAATGCAACAGGTGTAGGATCCCATAGCTCCAAAGACACGAAATAAGCACTTAATGCAACAAATCAGACCCTGGATACAGGATTTTGCCCACCTTCCAAAACAAGCACTGACCACTGACCATCATTTCCATTTTGTCCCAAAGGAGTAACGGAGACTTTTTGAGGCAAAGATCATTTTAACTTGTCATAACTCACTTCACTTCATACACTTTAACTCTAATTTTTCCTGCATGACTACTGAAGGAAAGAAAATAGGCATCTTTCCTTGCTTGCTTCAGAGCTGTCCAAGGATTGGTGATTTGGGACACCCACAGAGGTCGCTTCAATCTATAATGAGGACACTGTGATAATTTTGCAACAAAACTCTTCCAGAAGGGGTCCAAGAAGGCCTGCCTGGTACTGAACAGAATTTTCATTGGCTTTTTGAACATTATTCCCAGGGAAGCCACGGGGAAGAGAAAGCAAATATGTTTCACGCCTGGTAAAATGGGCAATTTGAGGGCAGTGCAGCAAAGTATTTTGAAAGTATCTGATCTTTGCCATCTATCTCAATCTAAAAAATTTCAGGTGCAAATATAATCATGCAAGTTTTATGCAGAATATGATGAGCCTCATGAATAAATTATTAGGGAGACATGGAGAAAGTATAAGGGCATCGAACAAAATTATTTAATAAAGTAATCATCATGTCAGGAGGCATGCCTGCTATTTGTAACAATCAAGACAATAACTGGTTAAATTTGAGGTTAAAACACAAACCATCAGCAGCCTCTTAGTGAATCATGGCACTTGACATTTTGAGACACTATTTTGCATTAACATGTACTTTTTATGGAGAAACATACCACTTAGATTTGTAAATCGAAAAAGACTGGCATTACAAGAACCCGGCCTTAAATCACTCTCTACACTTATTGCTGTGTTCATGTCATCTAATGTGGTCATTTACAGTTTGCTTTAACAAATAAGAACTTCTGTCAATCACTCAACTCTGGCCGTATCGAGACCAAGATTGCCATCTAGTGAATTTCATTAAAACGTCTTATTTAATGATCAGTGGCCAACTTTGATTTTCTGTCTCGATGGAATCTGATGACTACAAATCAGGACTAAATCATTAATGTTTCCTAAATACCTAATAATAACTATATCTAACAAAGAAGTATTCCTTATACTTCTGAAGAACATACACAATCAAAATAAACAACATTGAAAAAACTCACATTTGTGAGGGCCTTCTAAGACTCAGGTGCTGTGCCCAGATCTTTTGCTTACTGGTTCTTATTTCAGTTTAAAAATAGCCCAGATAGTAATTATCACTCCCATTTCACAGATGAGAAAACCGAGGCTTGGAGATTCAAAGCCAGACTCATTCCTTTAGCAAACATACAGGAAGTGCCAGCTCTGTGTCAGTGCTGTGCTCAGCACCGGAGCAGGAGGCTAGACACGGAGTGCCTACCGCCACGGGAGCTCGTTCCAGTGGGAAGGAACAGACCCTACACAGTTATCGCGTAACAGGTTCATTCAGTGATAAGTGCTGGGAGGAAAAAGGGAGTAGAGTGAGCACCAGAGGGTGGGATGGGGCTGGGAGACCGTACCCGAGAAGGGGACATGTGAGCTGGGGCCCCCGTGAAGTATGCCATGGGGATGAAGGGGGTCGTGTGAATATCCAAAGAATGGGTTCCGATGTGTGGGCCAAGGGGACTTCATAACTGATCTATGACATGCTTTCTATTACCAATGAATGTTCCATGTGTTATTGATATAGCTTCATGGTTCAAATGCCACTGTCTCCTCCTAAAGCAGAACAATACATTCATTGAGATCCTGTTGTAGAATCGACAGCTGGTATTACCTGGGGAGCCTTGTCTCTCTCTGGCTATGAATACACTTGTCAGCCTTTGAGAGTTGTACCCTCAGAGGGGCAAACCGTGGCCAAGGAAAAAGAGGCAGCCTTTGTCTTTGAAGGGGTGGTTAGAAACCCTGAGATGTCACTCCTTCCTCTCCTTCCCCCTTTGAGTCTTTCATTGAACAAATATGCATAGAGTATTTGTCCTGGGCATTGGGAATATGAAGATCAAGGAATCCAGACAATGGGACTTAGTCCTACAGGACTTTCATGCTAACAGATCTCCTCAATGATGCTTACGGCGGCCCTGGACCTCCCTGCGTGGACTCTGCTCCTGCGTGGACTCTGCTCCTGCTTTGTCTCCAATTGTACCACCTGATCTGTAGACCCGAGCCGTGGCTCCTCATTTGGAAGTTTCTCTGCCATGTTCTCTTTCACCAGCGTGATTGGCTAACCTAGCACGAAGAGTCTGCAGTGAGGACGTGGAGGGAGGGGTTCCTTTTTGAACAGGACTGAGAGATCCATGGGCCCAAGATTATCTACTCACATTAAACCAACCCTGTTTGCAAATACCTCCTTCACCGCATCAATACTCCTGGGAGAGTTAACACATTAAACCAACTCACTCCGAAACTGCAATAATTTATTAAATACACTTTTCTTCTGCAAATAGCAGAGGTAGGGGCTGAAGGAGGAAGGAAAATCTAAGTTGACTGACTGGATGAGGAGAGAAGGCAGAGAGGCCAAGGAAACCAGAACAAAGCTTAACCTATGTTGAAAGTTCATGATGTAAATTTTCTTTCTTTCATGCTAATCCTTTTCCTTTTTAAAATTTTATTCTGGGTTATGATCTTTTTTGCTATAGAAGTCGGTAGGCGACAGCCATATGTGTATATATATTTGATATATATATTTGATATATACACATTGGAAACCAGATAATTTTGTCTCGAGATAGCCAATGTTTATGAAATTTTATGGACAGTTCCAGCAGCTTGCAGGTATAAATAATTTTGAATTTTCTAATATTTTTTCTTAAACTAACTAATATCATTAAAATTACCTAATACTGGGATGGTAAATCCCAAACACACTTGGCTACTTTCTATCCTCAATTTCCCCTTTGAAACAGCATGTGCTAAGTTTTAATGGAAGCAACAGGAAATGGACATGGTAAGTAGCATGGACAAAGGCAGAGGGAAGTTTAATGGGACCAACGGAGGGGCTGATGTGCCTCTGTGTTGGCAACGGTGGGAGGCAGACACCACCTCCAGGCTGCAAAGGGAGTGGGGAGAGCTGCTCTGGAGAGAGATGCTGCCGAACTACGGCTCCCAGTACCAGATGCAGCCACCGGGAAACCACAGCCCGTATGGCAGGAGTGGAGAAATAACCACCCCGACTTCCCTCTCCTTTGCATTGTGCTCTCCTGCTGGTGTTGGCCCACTGGAAGTCAGAGGGTAAGGGAGATGAGTGACGCGGTCCTAAAAGGGTCTGAGTAGGGCAAAGAGAGGTGAGAGTGAATCTCCAGGGGCTCCTAAAGGACCCCGTGCAGCGGAGTCTTTCCCACCTGGGTAGCCCATTCCAACACCTTGGGGTGTTAGTGCCTCTAGGTTTTGGTTATTGTTATTTTCCAGCCATTTGATACAACTGTGCTGCAGCACATAGCATGAGACTGGAGTGCTTAATATCCTCTGGGAAATGTATCCAATTCAAAAGACTACAAGCTGCGTGAAAGGGAGTGTAGGGGAAAGCACACTGAATCTAATGAATAAGCAGAGGACAAGGACCAGGAGAGCTGGAAGACAATCCAGGGCATGCCCCAGCGGCATCGAGAATACCGTCGCTTATTTCAGAGCTCCCCCTACATTTGTCAAGTTACAAGCAGCTGGGCTTCTGCTTTTCAGGCTGAGAGCGGCTGACAACGTGGTGGCTGACAAAAGGGAGGACTCCACATCGAGATGACTCACGTGGTTTTGGAGGGCTGAAAGGAAGGACGTTTTCTTGTGCTCTTAACTAATATGCTAAGCACTTCCCAACTATTATTTCATTCTAGTTTCCCGAGAAGGTAGTAATGACCGCCCCGCCCCCACTGCCACCTTTAGAGAAGAAGAAAATGAAACCCAGAAATAAAAAATAACTTGTTCAGAGCTAATATGTGACAGAACTGGGATTTGACCCCATTCTTTCATGTTCCAAGTCCACTTCCCTGTTCGTTATAACATGGTCCAGTGTGGCCCAAAACGTAACTTCAAGGCTTGGGAGATGGACCTACACAAGGCAACATGGTTTCCTATCCTTGCAATCTGACTAGTTTCACCCATGGGTTAGACTTCATATAACTCATTAGTACCTTGCAAGATGCTCGCTGTGAAATTCAACAATACAGCTGGTGAGTTAAAGTGGATTTAAGCTTATTCCATAAGTAAGCATGGAGAGAGTGGGTCTCTGGAAGCAAAGGCACCAAGTCAGCCCAAGAAAAAGCAATCAAGACTATCAAATGTGGATTCACAACCACCATCAAAGATGATGACTGTACTCCAAACCCATTCTGTTCCATAGGATATAGTTAGTAAGCCATGCATTGTATAAATACTTCATTCATTCATTCATTCATCCATTCTACTAACATTTTTTGTAATGACAGGGTTCATGGCCTAAAGTGGTTGAAGACAAGTAATTTACGTAATATAATGGAAAGACTGGACAATACCCCAAGGAGATTCAGAATCACAACACAGAATTTGTTTTCATTAATTATTTTTTTTAAGGTATACAAACAGTGCATTACTCTGAAGTGTACAATAAAATGATTCTTTACACACACACCATGTAGTCACAATGTAGATCGGACACTGGGAATTTCCATCACCCCAGAACATGCCCTCTCACGGCCCTTGCCAACCTGCCACATGACCCCTTCCCCCTAACCCCCAACCCCTGCTACCCTGCTATTCTGGTGCCTCTCCCCATCTCTCAGTTTTGCCTGAGACGTGCAGAAAGCACTCTTCTGTGGCTGGCTTCCTGTGTTCAGCCCACGGGCCGGGGGGGTGGGATTTATGCACATTGTTACATGTATCCGTAGTTCACTGTTCTTTAATACTGTGTAGCATCTATAGCATTGTTGGTTTCAGTTTTTTCCTCCCTCCTCTGTTGGTGGATACCTAGGTTGTTTTCCATTTGTAGCAATTTTGAGTAAAGCTTCTGTGACATTCTCATACAAATCTTTGTTCGGGTACGCCTTCAATTCCAGTAACACCCAGGGGTGGAATTGTGGTCACAGGGTAGTTGTTTAAAGAGTTTTCTGACAAGGCTGCACCAATTTACACTTGAGCAACAACGTGTGAGAGTCCCAGCCGCTCCGTATCCTGCCCAAACCCTGGTACCCACAGATGCTCCAACTGTAGACCTTCTGGTGAGGAGGCCGTGGTACCTCACTTTGGTTTTAACCTGCAGTTCTAAGATTAGTAATTATGCTGAATTCTTTTTTTAATATAGTTTATTGATTATGCTATTACAGTTGTCCCATTTTCCCCTTCACTCCCCTCCACCCTGCACACCCTCTCCCACCCACATTCCCCCCTTTAGTTCATGTCCATGTGTCATAAGTTCTTTAGCTTCTACATTTCCCCTACTATTCTTGCCCTCCCCCTATTTTCTATCTACCATCCATGCTATGTATTCTCTGTACCTTTCCCCCCTCTTTCCTCCTCCCACTCCCCTGTTGCTAACCCTCCATGTGTTCTCCATTTCTGTGGTTCTGTTCCTGTTCTAGTTGTTTGCTTAGTTTGTTTTTGTTTTGTTTTAGGTGTGGTTGTTAATAATTATGAGTTTGTTGTCATTTTACTATACATGTTTTTTATCTTCTTTTTCTTAGATAAGTCCCTTTAACACTTCATAAAATAAGGGCTTGGTGATGATGAACTCCTTTAACTTGACCTTCTCTGAGAAGCACTTTAACTGCCTTTCCATTTTAAATGAAAGCTTTGCTGGATAGAGCAATCTTGCTGAATTTTTTATGTTTCTGAAATTTCAATATCCACCTTTGTGAAATGCCTGTTCAAATCTTTTGACCACTTTTAAAATGCAGTGTTTGTCCTTTTTTCTCACTAATTTATAGGACTATTTAAGAAAACACAGATACAAGAATTGCTGGATTTACGTACTGTAAATAGCGCCCCCTAATCGGTACCTGACCTTTCCATTCTGCTACATCTTTGGATGATGAGAAGTTCTTGATTTTCGTGACATCCAGTTTATCCTTTTTCACTGCGTTTAGTGCTTGTTTCTTGTTTCAGAAGTCTTTGCCCACCCCAAGGTCATGAAGACCTTGCCTTTGCGTGAAGCTTCTTAAATGTTCTCGTAGAAGAGAACTCACTGCCAGCACTTCCAGCCTCTTGCCTCCTACCAAGTTTTCTCTAAACCAGCAAAGACAGACGAGCCTCTTTCCCTTGAAAGGTCTCCGCAGAAACCACTTTGACAAATCTCCTTCAGTGATCTGTTCCGGTGCTTTAAAACCCTTCCTATCAGGATGCATTTTTTTCTTTATATCGACTGGAAATTACAATCTTGTTTGTGTGATGGATTTATAATGCCTTTAATTTTCACATTAAAAACTAATTTAAAACATTTTTAGATCATAATGTCCTTCTGTTCTAAGTACAGTTGTTGTAATGGCTTTTGTTTTTTTTTTTAATGTTGGTTTTTCCTTTTGTTTGATACACTGAAAGGAAAGAACATGATTTAATTGTTCAAAACAACGAGGCAAACCTTTGGTTATTATTAGAATACTGAGGTCCTGGTGACCACCGGGGGCAGAGGGATGGGGGTGGGGGTGGGGGCGGGAAGAGGGCAGCCCTGTGCTCCGGATACATCGTAGAGAACTCGGATTGCTATAGGGAGGAATGGTCCCCAGGCACCCCACCCTCTGCAAGGTCCCTGCTTCTGTCTCCTCTGTGTCAAGAGAAAAAGTCTTAATTGGGTAAAACGTGTTAAGTCCTCCCTAGCTAGGCGTTCTAAAAACAAGGGGTCTGATACTGTTGATGTAGCAAATCATTATCACATGTTAACATTTTGCAGCTACTCAGATATGAGAGTCATGTAACTTTCCTATTTAAGATGCTAATCAACTTTGCTCAAAACAAACTGGAGAAGGGAACCGTTTATTGAGACTCGGTTCCCATGTTCTTGGCAATTAGTTTATAATTGTGTATCATGTCTATCATTTTCCTGTATCTTAAACCAGCCACTCGCAGAAACAAAGCAAAAACCACAAAATGTTATTCCTGTTGACAAAAGATGGCTTCATTCTCATCATCTTGATCCCTAAGGGACAAGGAGACGAAAGACAACGTGAAATAATCCTAAGAAAGCGAAGGAAACCTTGTGCTCAGGATCACAAAGAAGCCAGGAGGACGCTTTTCAAATGTAAACCCAGCGGTGTTATTCAGGACCTAGGTGCACCCAGCAGCAACAACACATTCTGAAGATACTTTGTCTTTCTTCCTTCTCCTCTCCTCTTCCCTCTCCCTCTCGTAAAACCTGAGGGCTTGCAGCGCAACACCGGTGTGTAAGCTCTTCTCCAGGAAGCCCTGAGTACCGAACCCCAGGGTGTGGCCTGCATCCTCAAGGCCAAGGCCACACGCAAGTTCCTGGAGCAGGGGCGAGGACTTGAAGAAGAAGGTGGGTGTACCCCAGGTCTCTCCTGGAGAAGGGTCCCAGGAACTGGGCAAGAACACTCCTACCTGCGTCACCTTCTGTCACCTCCCCACCGGGAGCTTCCTTCAGCCGTGCTGGGCATCCTAATTCCTTGAAGCAGTGAGTTGGAATTCCGTTTCCTTCCTTGCCTCTTCGGCTTCACCCAACTCACTTTTCCTCATCCTTGGAGTCTGCTTCGATAGTCATTTCTCTTGGGACACTAACCTTGCCCAAGCGTTTTCCCTGGTTTTATGCCCCCGCGGCATCCTGTAAGGCTTGTCCCCCTTGGTACCACCAGGTGCCCTGTGATGCTGTTTCACCATCCACTGCCGCTCCAGCCACATCCAGCCACATCGGCGTGGGTGCCGGTCTGGGCCCCAGAAGCGCTTCCATGCCTCGAAGTTTTACGCTGTCCTGGAGCCCTTCCTCTAGCTTTTCCTTCTACCCCAGTCCTTCTCCAATGTGATGAGGACGACGCCTGGGATGCAGGCATGAGCTGCATTCCGCACAGCGTTCCTGACGCTCTCAGCTACAACCGATCCTTCCTTCCTCTATGGGGAGAATGCAATTATCTTACCTCGTTTTCATATTTCTTCCCTTCTGACTTGGACTAGCGCTATGGATACTCTCATATCCCCTGCTCTGTCAGAGAGCGTGAGGGCGCAGAGAGAGTGTCTGATGACTTACCTCACTGCCCATCACGGTCAGTGAGAGACAGACCCCTGTGGGATCGGTGGGGTGCCTCTCTAGCCACTTTTCCTGTCACTTCCAGTTTTTCACGTCCTTCCCAAATGGCTGCTCACTAACTTGATACTTTAGAGCAGAGGTCCCCAACTTCTGGCCTCAGCTTGGTACTGGTCCAGGCCTGTTAGGGACCGGGCTGCACAGCAGGAGGTGAACTTGAATGTAAGGGCTTGGGCTTGAATCATCCTGAACCAAACACCCCCCCAGACCCCCACCGTCCCAGTCCATGGAAAAATTGTCTTCCACGAAACTAGTTTCTGGTGCCTCAAAGGTTGGGGACCACTGCATCACAGATAATTGAGCGAGATCTCTCTTTTTCCACATGAACCTTTCCTTTACCCATCTTCTCTTCATCCAAACTTGCCCTGGCTGGGTGGCTCAGTTGGTTGGCGCATCATTCCACACACCAAAATGTTGAGGGTTCAATTCCCAGTCAGGGCACATGCCTAGGTTAACGGGCTTGGTCCCTGGTTGGGGTGCGGACAGGAGACAAGTGATGGATGTTTCTCTCACATTGATATTTCTCTCCCTTCCTCTGTCTTTAAAGTCTATAAACATATCCATGGGTGAGGTTTAAAAAAAAACCTGTGAGTTTTACATCCTGCTCTTCAGTGCCTTGCTTTCTACACAACTAGCTGTTCAGCATCATTGCCTGGGAAGCTTTCTAAAATACATACAGATTTCTCATTCCCACAGACCTATTAGAGCACGATGCTACGCACCTGGGAATCTGTCCCGCGTGGACACTGAGTGACATCTGAAAAGCACCTTTACAATATGTGTGCACGGGTGATGATGGGTGACTCCGCAGACTACAAGTGTTTTGGCAGAAACTTCTGCTGTGCCGACCAGCGCAGTGCCTCTCAAAGTAACATGCATGCGAATCACTGAACCGCTGGGGGTCTTAGTAAAATGCAGACTTCGACTCAGCAGGTCTCGGGTGGGGGACCAAGCCTACACGTTTGTGACAAACCTCCAGACTGCTGGTATGCAGACCACACTGGAAACCGCAAGGTCACACCTTGAGCTGTTTGGGCAGTTTGTTTATTAGGTAGGAGCCTATCTTAGAATCTCTTCCAGGGTCTCTTACGATAGACAAAACCAATATTTATTAGCTTGATTTTTTAAGTGCAAATTTGTGATATTTCTAATTATAAAGTCAGTTAAGTCAAAAGATTAGTGAGGCTCTTTTGGTAAATATAAGATTTGAGATGGGCTAGATAATACAAATGAATGGTAGCATTAGTACTTATTTTTTTCATGTCTGGATGAAAGTCCTGAATCACGGAGACAAAAAAAAAACCATAGAAATAATTTACAACTATTTAACAGCTTGCCTTACAATCTTAGGTTAGGTGTCAATGAAACAGAAATGACAGACAAAGCTTTTCTCTAATATTTGTGTAAAAGTCAGGGCACGTTATAACACCGTCTCCAGTGTATTCTAATTGAGGATACATTTAAGTGCATATTTTCATTACTGTGTTCAGTGAGTAAAAATATATGTAAAACCAAATTCAAAGCAATTATCAGCTGAACTCCTCAGCCACCTCTGCAATTTTGATGAAGGTGTCTTAAAAACCACACCTTGATTCTCACGAGTAGAATTTGTAGGCTTTTCCAGCATGGAATCGAAGCCTATGCGGAGGATAATCGTGAAAATAGGGGAAGGACCAAGAAGAGCACCAATTAAGGAGGATCTCTCCAGTGATACAGGGGGAGTAGCCCCTTTGTCCAATTCTCTACGCAGGTCAAGTACACAGGCTTGGTTTCGAGGAAGTTTCCGGATTAGGGTTTTCCTAACTCTCTGATTGAAGTTCATCTCCAAACAATACTTTTTTCCCCCCAGAATAAGCTACGAATATGACAAGCACTATATATAACCATGCAGAGCAGAGAACGCCAGTGCGTGTGTGAGGCAGAGATATTAAAAGCATCAAGGTAACAATTTTTTATGCTCAATGGATAGTTCTGCTTCAATATGAAAAAGCTTGGTAGCTTTTAATGATGAAAAATTTATGCAAACATTAAAAAACAATTTTATATAATTATTTGGAGTTTGCTTTCATTTTACAAACAACAATTTAAAATAAATCCATTAATGCTGTCTGTGGGGATTTCTTGCAAATAAGAGGAAATACATCACGTATCCAGGTTGGTTTAATACTAGAAATTAAGCTTTCTTACCAGTACTGCATTATGAAAGAAAATTAAGAAACTTAAGTGATTACTTCTGTGGCTGGGCCTGGGTCTTTGATGAAGAAGGTTCTTTCATGGAAAGGTATTAGAGTCCTCTATTCATTTAACAAACGTCTATAAAGAGAATTACTGTGCTCCAGGCTTCCTTCCTAACAGCCAACGGCGCTAATAAGACTCATCTGGCCAAGCACTTATCGTACCCTAGAAAACTTTCAGCAAGGCCACAATTTCTCCTCAAGGCACAGAGTCCATGGAAAGCCGGCCATTTGTTTCCAAGTGACGTTGCCTTCATCACTTCTGAGGATTGGGGAGACAGACAATAGTCTAAGCCGAAACGTTCCATCAGAAATGAAACGCCACCTGGTGGTCGGAGGGGGAATCACAGCACTGCTACCATGCCCCTCCAACTCATTTCTTGTTCATAACCTCCACCTCTTTTTCTGCCCCAAGTAAAATCCAATTAAAATAAATAAAGCAGAACTAAAAAAGGAGTTAATGTTCTACACAAAGTGGTTCACAGTGATTTTGCAGACGGTAAGGGGAGTGGTAACACTAATTTTGCAAGTCGGCCATATTGGGGGGGGTAGTCATACCCCAAACCTTCTTTAACTGTACTTTGGGGCTATTTCAAAGCATAAGCGCTCAAAAACAGTTTATTATATTAATAGTAACCTAGAAATATTCCGTCACAGTTTCCTTGGCTTACCTCCATCCCCTGCTACCATCCAAAGTCAGACATCCCCTAGCCCCTGATCCTCTGTCTTCTCGTGTCGGAGTATTACGAGATTCACATGCACTGCGCTTTCCCTTGTATCCTGAGCCCCAGCTGAGTGGGAAGGAAAGGTCACTATCTCCAAGGCAGCTCTGCACTAGTCCCTTTAACCTATAGCAAAACAACAGACCTGTCTGAGATCTTTCTCTCCCAGACCAGGCATTAGTGAAAAGCCCAGATAAGGGCAACACTGTAATAATAATGAGTAGATTCTCTTTACTGAACACACACTTAGTGCCACGTCTGTCTAACCCTCAAAGCAGCCTTACAAGAGAAAGGAGACCAGGCTGTTAAACATTCTCTCTGTTCCAATAACTGGTGAGACCATCTGGCGAATGTGCCGTTAACGTACTATCTCTAAAAAGTTTTTGCTGAGCTGGGAAAACTCAGTGCTTAGAAGAAGGTATACTGGGTTGAATGGTGGCCCCCAAAATCTACGTCCATGTCCTGCTCCCTGGAATTTAGGAATGGGACCTTACTTGAACAAAGAATCTTTGCAGATCTAGTTGAGGCAAGGATCTTTTTTTTTTTTTTTTTTTTGCAAGTAGAAGAAAACTTTTTTTTGTTTTATTTTTTTTAATTTTTATTTTAGATTATTCAGTACAGTTTCTATCCTTTATTCCCATTCCAGCCCACACACCCATCCCTCCCATTTCCAACCCCCCTAGTTTTTTTGTCCATGTGTCCTCTATATTTGTTCCTGTAAACCCTTCCCTTTTCCCCTAAAATTCCCTCCCCTCTCCCCTCTGGGCCCTGACAACCTGTCCTCTATTTCAGTGTCTTTTGTAGGCAAGGATCTTGGGATGAGACCACCCTGGACGAGCCAGGTGGGCCCTGAGTCCAGCGACGAGCGTCCTCGCAGGAGAAGGGCGCAGGGGGACCTGACAGAGAAGGGAAGGCAATGCGGGCACACAGCGGCGAGGGACACGGCCAAGGCACAGCCTCTTCCCCGAGGCCTCCAGAGGGAACGCGGGCCTCTCTCAACCCCCTGAAGCCGGGTTTTGGATTCTAGCATCGAGAACTGGGAGAGAATAAATTTAGGTTGTTTTAAACTATCCACTTTGGGGGCATTTGGTAGATTATGCAAAAATACTACTACAGAAGGTACAGAGGAGCTTGCTGTGTCTGAATATTTACAGTGCCAGCCCCTGCACTACTTGGCACTAGGTTGGGATAGGGTGGCATCGGGACAGAACCTGAGACTGGGTTGGGGTGAGCAGTCTCAGAGGCTCGGCAAGCCTCAGGGAGCCGCTTTGTTTTGAAGGTATCCAGATTTAACTAGCCTCAGCACTTGGTGCCGGTGGCTTCTTCAATATCCAGCCTCCGCTTTCTTATGAACAGAACTCTAATTTTTTCAGGGAAGCAATGGGAAAGCTACACTTCCCAAGATCCTTTGCAACTATCCAATAGACTGAGTTCTCGTCTGACAGAGAAAAGTGGAAGCTGTTTGGGTTGTCCTCCAGGAAAATCATTTTCAAAGGGGCCAGACAGACTCTTCTGTGCTCCCATTTGGCCCTGGGAAGGAAGACCCCTCTGCCTACCTAGCATACAAATGTGATTAGAATGGAAACTATGGAAAGGGAAAAGCTCTAGGCTAAGCAAGAGGGCGGCAGAAGAGAAAGACAGAAGGAGCCTAAGATACTGTCCATGCGGGACTCAGCCACGCGCTGTAGGCTCTGGACTTCACGTCGGGTGAGGAAAGTCAAGCACGTATTCCAGCCACTGTTTAACTGGGCCTTCTACATCTCGCACGAGATGTAATCCTGATGTGTCCACCAGCTTAGAAAAATGAGGACGCTCTCTGCGTGCTCACACAATTAACAGATCCTGCTTGCCACACCAGGATTTGAGGTGAACTCACAGCCGCAAATGGATGACTTTGCCTCCCGGTTTGCAGTCACTGGAATCTCGTTCTCAGATCCCTGAATGGGTTTTGAGCATTACTCAGTGCTTTGGCCATAATATCATCCACATGCACCTCAATCTCACTGTCATTCCTATAACAAGCCTCTGGGTAAACGTTAGCAATTGTGCTTACTGCTCTCATCACTAATAGAAGTCAGTACCCGCAACACTGATGGCCTGCACACCCGTGGCCCAGGTACAGAACCCTGCAGAAGAGAACACAGGTCCCCGAGTACTGGCAGTGGACCGGAGGAGGTGCCAGTGGGAGGAAGACCAAGCTCCCGCTTTGAAGACTGACACCTTGTCTCTCCTAGAGATTCTCAGAACTCCTAACTTTTTACCTGCTCCTCATTATACCTGCCCACTAATCACTGGCTTTGCTTTGTCATCAGTTTTTTAATATTGTGATTATTCATTAAACTTAATTACATACTCATTTTCTATGACCTAGAACACTTCCGAGCTTTGCATTCCTACTTGGGCTTTGGTCTCTAGTGAGCAAAACATCTTCGGAACCCCAATTCAGGCAAGACTGCAGATGATTTTGGAGGGGCCCATTCCCTCCTGACAGTCTCCGGCTTGCCCGACGTTCTGGGTCTTCGATGCGTCAGCATTACTCCCCGATCTTCCATGGGGAAAAGGGAGACGGGACTGGATCAGACCTACCACTTTGTCAGTGATATGTGCAGGAGCTAGAAAAAGCTACACAATCTCTTAGTCTGGGCTTTCCAAACCATAAATGGATTCTTTTTAAAAAGCGCTTGGTAATAACTTGATGTCAGAAGAGTGATGTGTACTTGACCTTGTCACCAATGTTGGCTGACAGGCACTAGGGTCACATTTTTCCTCTGGTTTCCTCAGCCGAGACTATTTACGAAAAAATCAGTCACGGCCAATTTAGAAAATGTTAGCCTTTAGCTCAGCCAACCTAAAAATATGGCACGTAGTACTCAATGACTCCATAGGATTCGTTGGAAGCTGTGACCGAGCGCCTGGATGATATACACGTCCAGAGCCACTCAGGAAGCTTCAGCTACTGGCTTGTTGCCACAAATCATCTGACACCATGAAGCTCTATGGGGGTGGGGTCTCAGTTTTGGGTAAGCATGGTGGTTATAACTGGGCTGGCCACGAACCCTCCAAAGGATCAGAAGGAGGATCCATTTTCCACGGCTTGGAGACCAAACCTTTGAACACCAAGCACTGAGGTCTCGCACAATCAGTCTAGCTACAACGGAGTCCTCTTTCCCAGGCTTCCCTTGCATCGCTGCAGCTCACAGATCCTGCCTTGGTGCCTGTCCAGCTCTGCGTGGTTAATTCCCTCCCCGTAGAAAGGCTTCCCTTCCTGCTGAAACAGCAATAATTTTATTCAAGGCTCAGGTCAAGCGACACATCCTCCTCTAAGGTGTAGGTTAGAGGTGATTACTCCCCCTTCTGAACCCTACTTTGTATTAATTGACTATAGCAGTATGAATACAGGTCCCATCATAACTATTAGACTGTAAATTCCTTAACGGCATATATAACACAGACAACATCTACTCCAGAGCACATTTTCAGGGGTTATTATGGACCAAACCTGATGCCAAGCACAGTGTAATCATCATCTCATTAATTCCCTATTATTCCTATTTTGTAGAGGAAAAATTTGAGGCTTAGCAAGGCTAGGTGATTTGCCCAAGGTCCCGAAGCTAATTGGGATTTGAATTCTGAGCTGCAAGACCAAGAGTAAGAACTAAGTATATATTAGCTGTTATATGGAATCTAGACCTAGACCCAGAAACACGAGGAAAACCACATAAACTGCTAATTTATGAGAGCAGTACTCTCTGAGACAAGATCTTTTCTCCCAAAAGGAAGGCGAGGGCTGCTTGGTTGGACAAACACCCAGCGGATGTAATCTTTCTCCTTTTTAAAGAATGGATTCATCAAAGACTAAAGCACCCTGCTCCCAAAGGTGTTGTGTGTTCTTTTTGCCACCTATGAAGCCAACATTTTCACGATAATGAACTTTGACTTGTTAACGTCCTTTCAACTGACCGATGAGGTCCGCAGGCCTTACACCCTCCCTTCAACGTCACTTGCACAGTCGCCATCTGCCTGCTTAGGGTTTCTTACTGTGGGCAGGAGGCTGCTTCCTTTTATTACTGCTGAAAACGGGGGCGCTTCTGGGCACGCGGCAAGTGCTCAGTCCATACGCACTGTCTTACTTTCAGCCAAGTTCCCGTGAGCAGTCATAAAGGCAGGCAGAGCATGGCTGAGATGGAGATACAAATGAAAGATAGATTTTTTCCAAAGTCATTTTATTCTTTAACTTTGAACACAATTCCAGGCCCAGGCAACAATAAAAATGGAACTTTAATGTTAAGACATGATTGAAAGTCTGGGATCAGACCTAAGTAATAGATTAAATTTCTCATGAAATTTGCTCTGTAATAACATTTTATATTCTTAATAACACCCTGGTCTAAATATTGACAGTGAGTAGCCACTTGGGAGGTAAGAGGATGATAAAAATATAGAACAAAAATATTAGCCTTCTTCCCTTAAGGTTCAATAATTGTCTGGTAAAAGAAAAGCATCATTTTCTTGGATGATTCTGAATTGATGTTCGATGAAGGTGCAGAAAGATCACAAATTTAGTGAAATGTCCATCTGTGTGTTTGCATCCATCCGATAAGCACCAAATAATTAATTACATTAACTCTTTCAAAGTTCTTATGTGCATGAATTTGGCCAACTATCCAGAGTTTAATAATATTTGACCCTCGAGGGTGACTCACAGCTCAAACAGCCCCCTTGCCCGGGCTGACCGGACTCCCGGGCTGGGCCAGGGAGTGGCTGGGGCAGGCGGTGCCGGAACTACACTGCAAATCAGACCGCGCGATTCAGAAATCACCTCCCTAGGGAACAGAAGGTCTACTGTGTCTTAGCAGACCTGGCCTTGACTCTGTGGGCAGGTATGAACCCCACACATGCTCCGTTCCTGAAAGGGTTCTGTTTCTCAAGTGGAGAAGTGTATGATTTGGTAAAAGTCCTAGACATAACTTCCCCAAAACAGAAGACTGCACATCACATTTTCTCTCTCTCTCTCTCTCTCTCTCTCTCGCGCGCGCGCGCGCGCGCGCGCGCCCGCGCACACACACACACACACTCCTTCCCTGACACCTTTTATATTGTTTGCTTCAGATTATAGCTAATTATTTTAAATTAAAATTTAACATCACAGCTTTAATTTATAGGTAATTGAAATATTTAATTTCTTTAATTTCTGTTCTTAGCATATGTCCTAAATATCCAACTACTATTTATCTTAGATAATAAATCTTGATAGAAAGGTGACGTCTGTATAAAAATGCATTATTCTACCCTAAAGTGTTACATTATATACTGTTAAAATATAATAAATTATTTCAATAATAGTAAATAATACTGCCATTGATATTTAGAGATGATAATATTGAGAGGGGAGAGTTATCTCTGCAAACAAAGTAGTAATACACACATACGTATATACTCATATATACAAGGTCTGTCCGTAAAAAGTCCAGCCATTATTAATATAATGAGAATGGTTTGTGCAACATCGATGTAACCTGGCAGCCAAGGAGAGTGGGCTGGAATGTGCATGCATGAACAATGACGACTTCACTGTACTAGTCAGTGGGGGTGGTAGATGCCCTTGGGTGAGCATGTGTACTGTGTGGCTGTCACATTCAAAATGACTGAGTGAGGAGAGCAATAAATCTGCATCATATTTTGTATTAAGTTTCAACATTCTTCTGTAGAAAGTATTCAGATGATTCAGAAGGCTTTTGGGGACAATGCACTGAGTGCAGCGAAAATAAAAGTGTGGCACAAACCCTTCAAAGATGGTCAAGAATCTGTTTTAAGTGATCCACGTTCTGGAAGGCCTGCAACAAGCAGAACACCTGAGGATGGTGATCGTGTATGGGCTGCAATCAACCAAGATCAGTGACTGATGGTGAGAGAACTAGAAGCTGATCTGGGGATCCCAGAACTACTCTGTCCGAGACTTTGACACAGGATCTGGGGATGAAACATAATGGCAAAACTCGTTCCCCAGCCTCTGCTACCAGAGCAGAAGGACACCGTGCTGCAGTTGCTGATGACTGGATTCAAACTGCTACCAATGAACAAGATTCCTTCAAGAAGGTCCTATCTTTGAAGGGGACAGAGGCATCATTGACCTATATACAATGTTTCTTGTACCTTCTTCAATAAATATCTCTATTTTTCATAGTACATGGCTGGATACCTTCTGGACCTTGTACATATACTCGTATACACACACACACACACACACACACACACACAAAACACACACACACACTTGCATATAAAAAGTAATTTTTTCCTTTTCATACTCCCCTCATATCATTGGGAAAACCACTGTCCTAAATGTGTGTTGGGCCAATACTTTACAACCACCAGTAATCTTTTATAGCAGTGGTTTTCACCTTGTACTTTATAGAATACCCTGGCAAGCTTAGTAATGCTAAGAATCTTTTTGGTGGGGCAACTCTCCCCACCAAAAAGATTCTGCCTGAGTAGGCTTTGGGTGGGGGTGACTCGGATGCCGACCGCACTCTGAGAAACGAGGAGATGCTTCACGGAGTTGTTCAGGGGCACAGACAGTTTTAAAAGCAAGAGAGGGAACTAACTACGTAGGTATGGAGGTTTCTTTTATAATATTCCATTATTGCCTATGAAGTAGAGTGATAGTTATTTATATGCCTCAATCTTAAACTTTGAAGAAAAAATTTGGCAACACGATTCCAGGAGGGGTCATTCATACGATAAATCAAATGAAAGCCCCCCACCCCTTTGCAGCATGCAGCTCTCACTGTGGCCACAGCGGTGGGGGGGGGGGGGGGGACACGGGACAGGGAGCCACCATACATCAGAGAGTGACACCTACTGGTCGATTTTAGATACAACAGCCCAGCTGCACTAGGCACTAGAGGACCCCAAACCTCTGCAACCAGTCAAAAAAATAAATGAATTAAAATGAAATAAAATTTAGAAAAACAACACAAAACAGCAACACCAACTGGGAGCATTTTATTCATTTAGTCATTCTTCACAGAGTTCCTTTCAAGAGCTTGGTCAACAGTTAAAAATGTTAATAGCTAATACTATTCAGTAGATACAATGCATTTCCTCCATGCAAAGAAAGTGTGATGTGGTTACTTTTCTACTGTTTTTAAAACAATGGAAGCTTGAGGTATCTCAGGAAATTCGATTTAAAAGGTATTAACACCACCGCTGTCATTTAAAAAAAATAAGCAGACTGTAACGTTCTGGAACATTTTATTTTTCTTTACAAAAGAACCTACTGGAATTTGAATATTACTTTGCTTATCATTGACAACTCATCTAGAACAGTAGAAGAAAATTGAACTGTTAACAAAAGAAATGTCTCAGTGCAATAGACTTACCAAATTAGAAAAGAATAAATAAATATTAAAAACTCAAAGCTGCAGAGATTAGTTTAATTTGGTTACTTTCTTGGAAAGCACTCTGAATGATGGGACTAGGAAAGGGAAAAAAAGATCGATTCTTATTTAGAGGAACTGACAGCAATTGAAATTGAAATGTTCATATGAAAGAGAAAACCATTAAAAACTGTGGGTGATTTGACAATTCCACTTTCTCCCACAGTTTATGGTGTTATTTTGGGCAACATAATATGTAGTGTCTAGCAGGTCAATTGACAAATTTAGAAATCTCTTGACGTTAAAAAAAAAACCCAACAAGTGCTGAATACAGGTTTTGTAGGTTGGAAAATCTGGGTGGATTTGATAATGCGAACCTCAGAACAATGTTTGCTGAACCTGTGTGGTGTCAGTTATTACGACGTCTCTGTGACTGTCGTTCCAGCTGAAGAACTACAGAGTCAGTTTTCTTTCTTAAAGCCCTGCATTCAGGCTTCTGTAGGCAAGTGGTCTAAAGTAAGGGGGCAGAGGGAGGGACAATTTAAAATACTTTTCAACAGAAAATCCACGACAAAATGAAGGTGAGCACTGGGCTTCACAATGCCGTGTGGATCGGTCAGGGAATTAAACAGACAATTCAGGTGCAGTTACATCATCGTTTCTCATCGTCGTGACTTTAAGAAAATCCATTTACTTTGTAAAAGTGCAGACGGGGCCCCCGCCACATCTGTGCTGGACAGAATAGTGGCCTCTGGCAAGCGCTTGCTGCTACTTTTCAGGCAGAAAGGCAAATCAAAGTTGCCCTTTCTGTTCCTCTACGAAATCTGAGCCTGCAATCCTAAACATTACATTAGGAAGTAAGTGAGTAAATGAATCAGGAGCTGCGCCTTCCTGAGAGAGAAGACTGGGGTGCTGCAGTGGACGTGTTTGCCTTCCCAGCACTGCTTCCACTCCATCGGGACACAGGATTCGCATTTCCCTTGGGGGCACCTCTCCAACGGTCCCCAGGTCCACATTTCAACGGGGCAAGTGGATGCAAGCAGGGCGGTTTCTTCACTCTGCACTCAGAAGACTTTGGCAGGAGCTTCCAGGAAAGAGACGTATCTACTGGACTTGAGACTTGAGGCTGGGATGGCCACAAGCAGAGATTTCGCTGGAGAGCAAAGCACAGGAAGGCAAGACAGACCTGAAAGATGGCATTCGTGGCACCGTGAGCCCTAGATCTGCCGAGCCCGGTATTGTGAACCAAACAGTATGCACTCCATCATTTCATTACTTGGTGGCGTAAACTGGTCTAAGTTAAGGCCTCCTCGGTTCAGAAGGGCAGCACAGTTTTTCGGACAGTCCAGAAGGGTCTGCTTCTCCTTTGTTGGACTATAAATGTTCTGGCTCCCATTTTCTTTTCCTGCTGACTTGTTTTTTCCTTAAATCTAGTCCACGGCACTTTGCTATTGCTGACATTTTTCTTTGTCAGAGACAAACTACTGGTATTTTTAACAGGATTTGTGCAGAGGCTGTGTTTCTACAAGTTCCATATTCCAAGAAAATCCAGAACCTTCTTTTTAGGTTGACTCCTATTTTCCTTCTATGGGTGACTGTCCATCTCCACGAATAATCATTGTGGAAGAAATCATTTTAATTCTGAATGGTCCCTCTCTCACAGGGGGCACTAGACATACCAGTCATCTGGGGAGAAAAAGGAGGTGGGAGGGCAAGGGCAAGATGACCGAAAGTGACTCCAAACAAGCATGAACCAAAACCACTTCAGGTGCAGACAGAGGCCACTGCATGGTGGGTATGTCACTGCGATGGGTGGGGGACCACCAAACCACAGGGACTGGGTTCCCCAAAGGATCGAGGGCCTGTGCTAGGACAGGAATGGGGGACGATGATGGACAGATAAAGCAGAAGCCCCTTTCAATGGGTGACACTGGGAAAGCATCATCCGCAAAGCAAGCATTCTGTGCCAGAGGAGTCACACGGCAGACACCAGTTCCCCGCGGAAACCCACCTCCCGTTTGCTGCGGGCCAGTGGTGGTCTCTTGATACATCGGAAAACAGCCTTTGTTACCCCATCCCTTCCTCCAATCTCCCCGCAACATCCCTGGGCCTACCTGGTTATAGAATGACAAAGACTGTCAGAGCTGCATTTGAAGCATTCAGCACAGGACTTGCTGAACATTTTCTAAGTTATCAGAAAACTTCTGTGGTGTGAAACCGGGGGTGAAGGGCAATCACTTAGTAACACAGGAGCCTCGGTCACCTTCTCCGCCCTTCCTACCTAACACAGAGAGAACAATGCTCGGAATGGTGAGATTTTTTGTATCCACTGCCCCACCAGCGTGCAGGGCACTGCCCTCTTGAAGAAGGTTTAGGGCAGTGTATTCCAAGCATCATTAAGTACCACATTTTCATCAGGCTTCACAGCTGGGATGCATGTTCCTGGAAAGCACAGCTAGGTCTTTTTTTTAAATCTCAGTATCCCTTGTATTAGACCCAAGGGTCTGGTACACAGGGCTTGTTCCATAAATGTTTGTGGAAAGAAAAGCAGGACCCCTTAAAGAAGGGGAACATGGAAACCTAGGGCGTTAGATGGCAGCTCCGTACAACAGAGCTCGATTTGGGAGGCAGGGGACGTAGGAATGCAGAACACTGTCGGCAGAGGGGACAGCAATCATCGGCAGCCGGGGCTGAGGTCCGGGATGCTTTGTACTAACAGACCAGTCAGCCCATCGTGTGGGCATAAGAGAGACCCAACCGCAGGACGGCACCGGGCTGTCTCCTCCGCCATGAGGCTCTCCGTGCACACACACCTTCCCAGAGCCCAGCTGCCTGGGCCTTAAGAGATTTCTGGTTCTCTCCGCACCCCTGCATTCATCTTCCCACCCCCACAAAACGCCTCTTCCAAGAATACCTACATGTGACATAAGCTACCATGTACTGAGCACCTGCTATAGGCCAGGCATTTTGCCAAGTACCTCACTTCTTTACTTATAGTAATCATTAATTATATTAATTAATGAGCTTACACTATTAATTATAGTAAGGGAAAGTCTAAATGGCCAACGCCTAAGAATGAGCTTGTTATATCAGAATTTTAATGCAAGCCCGCTGACATTCGCACATTCTTTGCCCTGTATAAAAAACCCAAAGTCCTCTGGGGCTATTTTCCCAATCAGTGAGTTAGGCTCGCTGTAAAGTGCACGGAGCCCAGTTTTATGGTTTTTGATGATCCATACAGGCACAGCGGCTGCACCTTTGTTTCAAGTGCCATAGGGTACCTGATGACTGCATCCGTGCGTTGAGGGACGCTGATGTAAATCAAGCCTGCGTCCCTTATAATAAGAGGTCCTACCCGAAGATGTGCTGTTTATGGTACGGCCTTGATGAGCGTGTTGCAAGTAATGGACATGTCTACAACTCTATACTTTTAAAATCAGGACTTTGCTTTTACTGGTCACAACTACATAAAGTGATTTAGTATCTGGTCTGTGTATTCTAGATAATTTGACTAAAAAGGCCAGAGCAACACAGTTTGTGTTCCAGCTATCAGAGTGCATTTAAGTTCAGCACGCTGAAAAAGATGCGATAATTATGTTGGTGCTTCTATGAGTTATAATTGCCTCTTGTATGATTACTGATAATTTCAGGTAATTGTCCCCAATATGAAAGAGCTTTCTGTGGTCCCACACTAGATATTACTCCAGGGAAGGGCTCACAGAGATGTGAGGGGAGTTGAGGAAGGGGAGGGGCAGTGAGCATTCCCAGTATAATTTGCTTGATCCATTCTCTAAAATAAATGCATTGCTAGAATCTAAAGATTTAAGCACCTCCTATGACTACATACTGAGAGATAGAACCAGCTTTTAGCAAAGAAGAAAAAATTCCCATAGAAATATCCTTCCATCCTCAAATTCCTGAGTTTTCAGAAAATGTAGTCAATTTAAATGATTTGGAAGCCTCCCTGAATGTTTTTACATCTGAAATAACTAAACTCGCAGGCGTGGCAGGAGACCACACTGAATGGGGGTGAGATAATTTCAAAACATGTTCGTGACTACTGCCAGGAAAGAAAAAGCAGCCGAACACAGCGCAAGCCAATTTTTCTCCACACTGAGATGAGGACAGAGGGAGTAAAGAAAGATAATTTCACAATATAAATGCTCGGTGGGATCTATATACCAACATATTTATTCCAGGGAACTTAAGACAAATTAACTGTTTCTGAAAATGTATAGCCTATCTGTGAAGATACAGGCTCTCAATGGTAAAATGTTAAGAGATAAAGAACTAGATGTTCAGGAAAAGTCATCAGGAAACCAGGTGGCTTATGTTTCTCTCCTGGAAGACTCCACAATAAGACGTCTGAAGATAATCACTTACATTTTTGCTTTATCCAAATATCAGAAGGTCAGAGTGGCTCAATTTACTATTTCTTACATGAGCCTTTTTTTCACTGGTTTAGAAAGGAGAAGACCAAAAAGATAGTAAAACTCCAATCGGTCTGAGAGAAAGGTTAAAGCCGTTCTTTTTTATATCCATTCTGGGTAGCGATCCGTAAAAAATAATTAGGACAAGGGTAAACCTATTATGTAGTACCGACGCACCATCGGCCTTGTCAATCTGTATTTGCTCAGGCACTAAAGAGTTGTCGGACTCTGTGCGCACGCACAATTCAAATGCATGCGAACTGTGGTGTGTACATTTCTCTTCATTCACGTCAGCTAGTCTATGTGAGAATGCCTGCCTGCCCCTTTCCTTTAAGCCCAAACTGGCTTGGCTGTGCATTTTCCACTCCTCCATTTTATCTGGTGCATTGTCCCATTTTTCACACTTTTCTAAATATCCATCATGCAGCTGTTATCTCTGCCCAGCACTCACTGTCTGTCACATTTCCCTTCATCCTCCCCCTGAGCTAAGCTCCTGTAGCACCGGCTGCCACGTCTCCGCCCCTCATCCCCTTGCCGAGCAGAGGTGGCTGAGCACGGTGTCCCTAGCTCTCAGATGCTGGCTCCCAGGAACCTGAGGCAAAGGATTTTGTATTAGAGACCTGTCAGAGCTAGCCTGAAGGAGGGCACATTTGAAATCATTTCTCTTATTGAGAGATAAGTGTTCGTTGTCATTTATTCTTCTATTCTTGCTTCTACCTTTCACGAAGCTTCCTCATTTATCCTCCAGCGCCTGCATATTTGACCGGGGTATTGCCGATAGCGTGAGGCTGCCAGATATGCACACGTATGGCAGAAGTGGCTGATGCGTGACCTTCGGGCCTTTCTAGGACCTACACTCCACATTCGTGCTTCATCCCAGACTGTTTGGGCGGCCCTGTGATCCCTACCCAGGTCCTTATTTTCCATACTGGTAATAGTAATGCTAAGTGATAAGGCCAACACTTTATTAGGCACCTTTCTTCCCAGATAATTAAATGGCATATCCTTGTCCCCATTCATTTGGTTGGCCGTCAGCCAGATTTAGAAGTGCAGAGCAAATGCAGAACGGAAGCTTTCTCCCCTTCCTTGTGTGGATGGGGGTAGGGGCAGAGGAGATTATTTTTGCCTAGTGTTTCAAACTCACTTTGGATTGCTCGTTCGTAAAGTGACTTACTAGACATACTGGTCAAGGGCAAATGTGTTATTCCAAGGAAGTACCGGTTAACTAACAAGGTCTATAATCTCTATGGTAATCGACATCTCACGATCTGCCCAGTATTCCCCAAGTTGTGAGCTCTCGGGGCTAAGAACTGTGTCGTCCCATAAGTCTGCCATGTTTACAACTCACATTATAGAGAGTCACTCCTAACAGCCTGGAGGGGCGGGGAGAGCGTTTTTCAGCAATCTTTAGGGGAGAGTTAAGCACATCAATTCTAGGGCTACAGTAACTTACACACTCATGTACCAAACGAAGTTCTGAATGAATGCCCACGCTGAAAGACTGATACAAAGTTCGGTAATAAATAATCATCCTCAGTTAGGAAACATAACCTTTAATGAAATTTCCATCAAATGGAAACAGAGGAATCATTTAAAGATACGCCTTTTAAAAGTTGCTGTGAACTTTTCATGTATTTGTGACAATTCCAAATTAAAGAACTTAATATCCGGTTTAATTGTAAACCTTGTCAATAGGACTTCCCTGATTTGCTACATTTGAGAAACAAATGTATCATCAGACAGGAAAAGAATCTGAACAAAATCAGCACAGCTTAATGTAGCAATTTTCATCCAGTGTGCTGCAAGAATTGTTAATACATGCAATTCCTGACTATTTAGTCACGGGCACTGACCTCTTTTCCCGTAGGTTGTCAACTGAAAAAAAATATGGCAACAGCTAACACAATAGCCATCAGTATGAATAAATCAAAATTATACCTATATTTTTGTCAGATAGCAAAATATATATTATTTGGTGTGCCACAGAATTTCAGTAATTAGTTTATGTGTGCCATGAAATGAAACAGGTTCAGAATTGCTGGCTTAATGGAATAAATAGCTTTTGAAGGTTTTTTTCCCCTTTATTGACATAAATTTAAAAAAACCCTAGGATACTGTGTTGCTCCTGAGGACATAAGGAGCCATAAGGAGGTCATCCCAAGACAGATTATTCTGGTGTAAATGCAATTTGTACACAACCACGTGATGGGTTTTGCTCAGATCTCTCTATTTAATAAAATATACAACGTTCCTGGATGGTTCACTCCTTGGAGGTTATCCTGATACTTGATATTTCTTTAGCTGAAAATGCAATTTTATCCGACTTTACAAAATGTACTCTTTAGATATATATCTAACTCACAAAATACACTTTGCGCCTGGAAATAGTTGGCCTAGTTGGGCCAAAAGGGCGGCACAACACGTGTGTGCTGTGATGTACAAACGCTTTAAAATTAGCTCTGGGAACCACAGACCTTTCAGAGGCCGCTGACTCGGCGCGGGGTTTATTGAAGACGGAGGGAAGGGGAGGATGTGGGGGTGGGCGGGGGTGCCCTCAACCTCCCGTGGAAATGGAAGTGATTATTTGCCGCAGAAAGACAGAAGCCCAGTGCTAGGCCCAGACTCTGGAAAGGGCCCCGAGTGGAAAGCGGGCCGGTGTCGGGGCGGCCGAGACGGAAGCGGCTGAGCACCGGCTCTCTCACCGGCTGCCACCCCGAGCAGGGTTCCCTGTCTCCATCTCCGCGGGCTGTGTCTCTGTGAACACACCTGCCATCACAGACGACTCCGGCGCTGAGAGAGCGGAGCGAAACTTCCCACACAGCGTGCTTGCCTCTCTCTCATCATTAGGGGCTGCCTGCCTGGCCAGACCCCACCTCCGATAAATTCAGCTTTGTCTACTCAAGGCCTCCAGCCGTCCGGCTGCATAAGACGAAGGCATGATACACAACCCTCGTGACTGGTGTCCCTTGAAATGCAAGGCCAGTACTTCGAAAGGACCTTAGTGCTCCTGGACATCATTGTTACGTGTCCCTAATCCGGTTTCCTACCTACGCCCTCCAGCGGATGCTCCCCATACTCACTGTTGAACGGAAACGCCACTCCTTATTCCCGAGAAAAGAACAGCCAGCAGAACAGGGCTCTCCACTCCGACTCCCATCACCCTACCGCCTCTGGGCCCTGCCATCTTGTCTCTGGGCCCGTTAACTCTGCTTTCTGCCCGTAGCACCGGGCACTCCTGTGTGAAGAAAGGCCACCCACTCCTACGCTGGATGTCACACCCTGTGCCTACCTCAGGACAGCACCCTGCACAGGCCCCCTCTCTCCTGGGTCACTCCCGTCATCACACACAGGGACTTCTGTATCTTCACTCCAAGTCCCGCACCCCCCTCCAGATCCCACTGCACTTCTCTTTCCCTCCTTTGCAGTAAAAAGCCTCCAAAGTGTGGTCCTTGCTCTTGGTCTTCAAATCCTCAGGGCCCGTCCTCTCCTGAACTCACTCTCGCCAGGCTTCGTACCCGCCACTCCCGAGACAGCTCTTCGGAGTCAGCAGTGAGGGGCTCCACATGGTCACACCCTCCGGTCCGTTCTCAGTCCTCATACTCAACCCAACAGCGACATTTGCTCCCACCATCCCGCCTTCTGGAAACACTTCGCTGCAGCATCCAGGACACGGCTCTCCTCCTTTCCTTCCTCCCTCACTGGTTGCTCCTCCTCGAATTCCTTATTGTTTCCCTCTAGTCTCCCCGATTTCCCAATACTGGACGCCCCACTTCAGTTCCTGCCTCTCTTCTCTGTTCCTAAGGGAACTCACCCAGTCTCAAGGCTTTAGATACCATTCATACACGAATGCCTCCCAAATTCATATCTGCAGCCGGGACTTCTCTCCTGGACTTCAGACTCACCTACCAAGCTGCCTGTTCAACATCTCCAACTAACAATGTCTGAGAGAGAACCCCGATCCCCGTTCTCACAACCCTATTCCTCCTGCAGTCCTCCAATTCAGTTAATAACTACTGTCGACTTCCAACTGCTCACCCAGAAAACCCCCAGTCAGTCTTAAGGGCTCCTTATCTCATGCATACACCTCTGTGTGACTCATCTTCAAAGCTCCATCTTCAAAATACATCAAGTCTCTGACCCGTCTTCTCCGCTGCCACGGCTCCCACACCGCCCCCTCCCCATAGTTACAACAGCTCCCTCGGTGGTGTTCCCCACTACCCCCTTGCCCCCCTACACTCTGTTCTCAACGCCGCAGCCAGTACACGGTGTGAGATGATACCAACACCCAATGCTGCTTTACGAGCCCCTCAGAGCAGAAGCGAAAATGTTCACAGTTGCCTCCCAGGCTTTATGTGAGCAGCACCCCCCACTGGTTATCCAATCTTGTCTCTCATCCTTCCTCTCAGTTTCTTCTGTGCAGGCCCCACCGGCTCCTTGCTGTTTCTCCAGCACATCGAGTGCGCTCCGTGTCCAGGTGTTTGTAACCTGTTCCCCCTGCCGTAGGGCTTCCCCCCAGACGCCCACTTGGCTAGCCCCTGTATTCCCTCTCACTGGGGACGCCTTCCCTGGCCACCCTGGCCCACACCACTCTTCCCCTCCGCCCTCTGTATAATGCCTTTCTCTGGTAATAGTTACCATTTCACATTAAACCTTTACGTATTTGTCCATCAGCTGAAGCACGGACGAGGATGTAGGCTCCATCGGGACAGGCAGTGATTGTTTTGTTATCATCTGTGTCTCCGGCACCCAGGCCAGTGCCTGGCCTGTAGGAGAAGGCCTACAAATATTTGCTGAACAAGAGACCAGCTGGTTCTAAGAGTGTGCTCCTGTCATACCAGACTGTGGCCTTCCCAACGGTCCCGCCCTTTCATGCACATACACTCCAGACGCTATGCCCAGTCATAGGAACGCTTGCCTGCCTCCCTGTCCACGAGATGGACAGCTTGAAAGGTCTGAGACATTTCACACACGTCTCTGAAACCTGCCCAGCTTCTCCCAGCCTCTTCTTCGCTCCCAAATCGGTTCATTAGAAAATGTCCCCGTCTATGAAGTCAGGGGTGCACGTCCATAGCCCTGCCCCGCATGGGGCGCGGAGCTGACGAACATCTGCTCTGGACCACGGCTTTGCTGGCATCAGTGAAACTTCCTAAACTAGAGGTTTCTACATATTGAAGCATCTAACTGCATTTTGTCAGAATTATTTTACTTCTCTATGTCCTTCACAAGACGGAACACAGGCGCCAAGTCTTATTTGACCTAGAGTTGGCAAAATCTGAGTTAAGTTTATAGAGATTAAATGGATACTATCAACAGATCATAAATAATACTTACAGGAAGCTTATTAGCATCCTGCTGTTTTACATGGATTACCTCATGTAAGCCTCTGAAAAACAACGTAAGGTAGGAACTATGAACTCCCTTTGCATTTGTAGAACCCAAAGCTTAGACGAGCTAAACAACTATGCCCAAGGTCACATAATGGCACTGGCAGAGCCTGGGACTGAACAGTTTAACCTTGACCATCCAGCTCGTAACGTTATCTTGCCTCAGAAGGGCTGCCAAGACCAGGGAAGGTTCCCCAATTCTGGCTGCAGATCAGAATCACCTGAGATGCTTGAGAAATTGCAGGGTCTTTGGTTTCGTCCCTAGAAATTCTGTTTTGAACTTTGGGATAAAGCCCAAAGAGCCATATTTTAACAGGCACCCTGAGTGATGTTGATGTTGCCGATCCACTGACCAGGTGTAGCAAACAGAAAACAGCGCATCAAATGGGGGAGATTAGGTGGAATTTAATGAAGAGACCACGTGTAAAAGTGCAGGCAGGGATACTGGGGAGTAGAATCCCAGTAGAGACTTGTTAGTAACTCTAGGCTGAAAGGAATGGGTGAGGGAGCAGTTGCCAGGTTGCAGAGTTGCATAGCTGCCAGAGAAGACAGCCTGGCAGAAGCTTGAATATTCGGTCAACACCAAAGGCAGTGAGAAACCAGAGAGCAAGAGAGCAGAGCAAGAGAGCCTGGGTACAGTCCGTACAGGACAGCCTCATGAGGCCGGGGGCAACGTGGAGACAGGGAGAGGTACACTGCTGTGGAGGGCTGAGAGGACCACACTGTGCACACCCGCCACCTGACAGTTTCCTGGGGAGAGACACATTGGTCCAGTGATTGCACTGGGCATTCCAGACAAACCTGCTGATGACCCCCCAATGTCTGGCATCCGAATGCATTCTTCAGAGCCCAAGCCCACACAATCAGCTGCCTGCTGAATACTTATATGTCCCACGGACATGTTATGCCCAAACTAAATGCCACTCCTCAGCCACCCCCCCACCCCCCGGAAGCCTGCTTATCCTTCCGTATTCCTACTCAAGGAACAGACAAACAGACCTGCTTTTTCCCCAGGCTCCTGGCCAGGATCTAGGAAGTCTTCTGTAACACTTCCTTCTCCCTTCCAATCAGTTGAACATAAATCCTTCATTATTCTCAATGTTTGATATCTCAGTTCTCTCCCCTTCTCTTCTTTCTCAGTGCCATTTTTTGCTCGAGGCCTCCCCATCTCTGCCTGGCTCTCTGCAGGAGCCTTATAATTGGTCTCCTTGCTTCTAACTCGTCTCTTCCGAGCTGCTGAAGCATTCTTTTCAAAATGCAAACCTGATTCTATCGCTCTCAAGCTTAGCTTCATTCTGTTGTTCCCTACAGTGTACAGGTAAACTGCAGAGGCCAACTGTGAATTCAAAATGTTCCCTTATTTCCATATCTAGATCATTTTTGCTAACGCAGAGGGAAAACTATTGATTTGACATATTTATCGTGGATGAAGTCGTTGTTAATTCTAGTACTTTGTCAGTAGATCATGCATGTTCTAGGCACATGATTTTATAGCAAGCAAAAAAGGATATAATTGAATTATTTTTCTACTATTTATACCAATTTTTGCATTTTCTTTCCTTACTGCATTAGAATCTCCAAAACAATGCTGAATAATAATGAGAGCAGCCCTCCTTGTCTAGTTAACTGAAGTGATTCCAGTGTTTTGGCATTTAAGGTAACAGTAGCCACTGTTTTGGGGTAAACAGCCTTTATTATATTCTAAAATTCCTAGTTAACCTTAAAGTTGTTTAATTAGGAATACCTGCTGAAGTTTGGGAGATGCCTTTGAAGCATTTTAACACAATATCATTTTCCCCTTAAATTTGTTGTAGAAATAAATTACATGGATAGATTTCCTGACAGTGGATACCTTTCCATTCCTGGAAAAACCTACTTAGTCATAGCGCATTACTGGTTGACACAATGTAGATTATTTGGTATTTATAGCTACATAATATTGGTCTGTAGTTTTTGTCCCTTACACTTTTTCCTCATGAGAGATGAGTAAAGATAATGGGGGTTGCCCTTCCCCCTGTTGCTGGTTGGCCCACGGGGATCCCTTTTTCTGATTCTTCTGGCTGGAGACCATTCCCCCCACAAGGATTTAGGTCCCTGCACCCCTGCTGAAGCTGCCCTTGGAATGCGGCTGAGAGCGAAAACAAAAGGAAAAAAAAAAGGGAGATTCCTCCCACACTCTCCAGTTTGCAGGGGGGGCCCTCTTTCCTGGCCAGAAATTGAGGGTTTCTTTCTTAACTTGTGGCCGTGGACCCCATCTGGAGAGTGTAGTGTTGGGGGCTGCCCTTGCCACTGGACTAGTCGTTGGTCTTGGCGAGTTCTGGCTGCTACCCCGATCTGTCTGTGTGGTTGACTTTTCAGAGGCCTCGGGCCATTGCGTTTGGTATCCGGTCATGAACTTACAGTTGTAATCAGTGGGAGACATGGGCTTGGTGGGTGTCTCCGCTCAGCCAGCGCCACAAATGACTTATAATTCGCACTCTAATCATTCCCTTTGGGTGTTCAAATTTGTCACAAGGGTGTATGTTTTATTCTCTATCTGTGGTTTTATCACCGTCCTTGTTCCTAATTATATGCAATTTTTGCTGTCCATTTTTCTCAACTACACTCAAAAAGAAGTAATCAATTTTATTGTTCTTTTCAAAGAGCCAGGTTTGGGACTCATTTAGTTTTTCTACAAACTGTCAATTTTCTACTTGAACAATGTTAGCCTTTATCTTTAATACATCTCTTTTTCTAAAAATAAAATGTTTTATTTTTATGCTATTTTTCTAATTTCTTAAGACACATTTTATGTTCCTTGATTTGACTTTTGAAATATTGATGTTTAAGGCAAGAGAGTTCCCTTGAGTTCAGCTTTTAGTATGTCCCATAGATTTTGGTAAAAAATGTTCTTGTAACTACTTTTTAGATAATCTATAATTCAAGTTTTGACTTCTATTTTGATTTAAGGATAATTTAGGAGAATTTTATTAGCACCTAAGTAAGACTCTTTTGGTCATCACTTCAGCATTGATTTCCTTTTAGAATTATTTTAATTATTAGATTATGATTAGAGAACATAGCCTAGGAAAATTTAGGCCTAAGAACATAATCTATTCTTGGAACTATTGCACAGATATACAAAAATGAGCATAATTTCCCCCTTCATAGAGTTAGAAGTTAAATATATTCAATTATGTTTATCGTAACACATAGTTTGCCTGACGCTGGGTGATTCTGAAAGATATGTAGCAAGCTCACACACTAAAATTTTATTAATGTCAAGGCCCCTTTGCATTTTAATGTTTTGCTTTATATTTTTCAGTCTCATTTTTGCATTTATGCTTATGACTAATATATCTTCTCTCATACTATGCCTATGATAATTAAGCAATGTCCTTATTTATCCTGTTCAGTGCTTTTAACCTTAAATTCCCATAAGTTTGCTATTAAAATTATGACCTCTATTTTTCTTGGTATCTATCTGCACATTACTGTAATTTAAGCCATTTTTCATCTCTTTGATTTTAAAAGTGCTTCAGTGTTGCAGGGTTTTAACTGAATCTGTGTACAATTATAAGGGAATTTGTCATGTTCACAATGACAAGCAACTGGCACACTTAATTCCGTTCTTTGTACTTCCGCTGGTTTTTAAATTTAATATTATTTTTTACTTTGTTGTTTCTTTTTTTCTCTTTTTCTTGGCTTAATCAAATTACCCTTCTCAGCCTGCAACCTGGTTCATGTCTAAGTTTCTTGAGACAGTTAGGAACAACTGAATGGGGACTCAGTACTAGATACTCTTGAGGCATTGTTAGTAATTTTGTTAGGTGTGATAATGGTTTTGTGGCTGCACACTTTTTTTAACCGACGGAAGTCCTCATCTATTAGTTACATACTAGCGTAGTTTCCAATGAAATGAGAGTGTGTCTGGTTACTTTACCACACCCCAACACTGGGAGTGGGGATAAACAACTGGAGAAATCCATACAACGAGGTACTTGTTGAAACTAAGTATTAGGTACCTGGGAGTCCATTTTACCACCCCTTTTACTATTTTGTGTAGGTTTGAACATTTCATATTTAAAATTGTAAGGGAAATCATATTTTTTATTTCTGCAAAGGCTTTTTATGTTGTGACCGAACCTCCTACATGCCTGCGTTGTTGTTTTCATTAATGTCACCGAAGGTCTCCCCCTGAACTTGCACGGTACGAGCTCAGGGGTTGGCAACCCGCTTCGGTAAAGGATCAGAGAGTGAACAGGTCAGGCTTTGTGAGCCCACAGGCAAAACCGAGGATATTATGTAGTTACATATTTAGCAAGAGAGAAAATCAATTCTCATAAATTCTTGGTTGGCTAAATTCAAATATAATAGCAAGAGTTGTAACACAACCCTATGGTCTACTAATGAGAAGAGTGAATTTTTTTTGATGGGTAAATTTTCCTTAATTGAGGTTCAAAGTCAGTTCAAAGTTCCTACCTATCAGCAAGGTAGAAACGTGGTCCCTCTCCCCAGAACGCCTGCCTTTGCTTCTCTGAAATACAGTGCTGTGTCTCCTGGGGACGCAGCAGAATGTGTCACCACATCTCCTCTTTCGTCACTTAAATACTGCACTCGCAGTGCTGAACTTTTCATTTAGGAGAGCGGATGAAGAGAACAGGCTCTGAAAAAGTCTTACCTCCGGAATTCTTAACCTTCTGGGTTTGCATTCCAGCCGAAGGACCCATTGGCTCTACCTAACTACTCAACCTACCTAGAAGCCTCAGATGCCCCTCTGCAAAGTGACTACTGGTACCTCTTTACAACAGGGTTGTTGGAAAGAAAGCAAGGTGATAAATGCAAAGACTTAGAAGAAGGATGACGTATTGTAAAGCATTTGATGTCTTCTTTTTCTTCCAGTTTTTACAACCATTTGAAACTAAGATCATTCTTACCTGAAAAGTCATACCATAGGAGGTGGCTGGGCCGGGTTTGGTGCGTGGGCTGTCTTTTGCCAACCCCCGGTAAGAGCTGCTATCTCTTCTGGGTGTTCTGCATATCTTTCTTCTCTCTGCCTTCTTGGACCCTTTTAGGTTATTTTTTTTTTGGCCATTTGGGACTCTGTTCACCCCTCAGGGTCAGGTTCTGCTCCCGAGGCTCTTGAAGCAGTAGCCTGGTAAGGGATAGCAGGCAATATGGACCTATGGGCCGGCGATGGCCAGGTATGTGGGAGACAAGTCCACTGTTCGCCTGTATACTCATACAGTTCCCTCTAACTCCGCCATGGAAAGAATGACGCTCCTCCGAGCCCCCCACATTACGTGTACCCATGTGAATTGTTCTGCCCAGTGAAAATGAGAACAAATGGTAGGCATCACTTTTGGGTGAAAACTTTTAAAGGTCACTGTGCAAATACTCATTTGTCCTCCCTTCTGCTAGAGTGACTATGGACTTTCCAGATGACAGAGTCTCATTCAACCTGGGTCCCTCATGCAGAGACCTCAGATCATGGGTGATGGAAAAGTAATATGAAAAAGAAAGAAATGTTTGCTGTATTTTTGTCCCTGAGATTTGGAGAATTTCTCTTTCCACAGATTAAACCGAGCCTACCAGGACTAATATACCATGACAAGGAATTAAGTTTCCTCCTTGGATCCTTCAGCTGATAAAGCCAGTATTCTCCCGCTCACGTGGAAAGAAAAGACTCCACCTACATATTCTCTTTCCTCATCATAGCTCTTTGAGGGTTGGGGGGCCTTCGAGAGTCATTTTAGGGCTGGCACTGCCCTTACCCCCAAGGTCCACAGCACTCTGCAGATCAAGCCAGCTCCAGGAAGCACGGCATCCCGAAGTCCCCTGAGAGCTCTCCGCCACCACACCCCAGGCTAGATTTGGCCCCTGGCTTGGCTCTTTGGTTCTGGATCCCAGCAAATCCCCAGGTGCTCCTGCCTAACCCACAACTGCTCCACTTAGCACAGATGGAAAACAGTTAAGCTGAAGGAGGGAGACAGAGACCTGATTCTATGACACTGTTTTCCCAGGCAAAGTCTAAGGTAGAGCTTACAAGTCATTTGAATCTGGCTCCTACCTTCTCTCTAGCAACATCCCTCAACTTGACATTCATTTCACATTGGACTTCTGACATACAGTGTGCTTTTCATCTCCTCTCTTCTTTACTATAGCGATGCTGTTATCTGACTTTTTCTACCCGCTCACCTCCAAGCCCCCTCCCACAAATCTATCAAGCAGTATTCTCACTTCCATATTCTTCCTAAGTCTCCTGTACTCCCGGATGCCTTCGGCATGTGAATATTCATATTATGCTGCCATCAGCCATTTATTTTACAGTCCTGGCCCTGGCATGTTGTCTACTCCATGAACAAACATCCATTGTCTTTGATTCATTTGGAACTCCAGAATCTGGCCACGAAGACACAGGTAAATAAGACGTGCTTTAACAGATGTCTATGCAGAAAGGAAGGAAGGACATGCATAAAAGGATAGGTTTGTTCTCCCTGGGAGGGGAGGAATGAAAAACAATCAGAAATGTAGCTAACTAAAGAACATTAATGAAACCGTACATGACCAACATGAAGTAATAAATGCAGTCACGGCAGAAGTCTGTGGTAGGTGTAGATAACAGCATAAGCATTACCGGAGTGTGTGAACCAATTCAAATCACTGTTGGAGATATCTGTGAATCTGCCTCGTGGTCACAGGCAGATTGGAAGGTCCTTACAGATAAGCTCTCCCCAGGCACCAGCTGGAATATTTTTAATTCAAACAATTCTCATTTGTTCCAGCAAAGGATTAAAAGAAAACACAAACATGTACCAAGGGCGTACGATCTGCCAAGTACTGTCCTCAGTACTGTCCTCAAGTGTTGGAAGGATACAATACTTGATCCTTCCATCATCACTATTTTAAACATCATCTGTCACTTTGTGTTTCAGATGAAAAATTAGTAAGAGCTTTACCTAAATAGTTAAACACTACAATAATATAGGGAAGTGTGACGATAATCCTTCCCCCGTATGTCTAAACCTTCTCCAAAGGCCACTACTGCCAAGTTTGGTGTGACCCATCCTGTCCCTTTTCCATGCACTTATATATGTGTAAATATACATAAACATAAATGCA
>CM052544.1:111654298-111710334 GCA_028533065.1 Trachops cirrhosus
CTTAGTGGATTAAGCTCGGGCCTGTGAACCAAGAGATCACGGTTCGATTCCCAGTCAGGGCACATGCCTGGGTTGCAGGCCAGTTCCCAGCAGGGAATGCACAGGAAGCAACCATACATTGATATTTCTCTCCCTCTCTCCTTCCCTTCCCCTCTGAAGATAAATAAATAAAATCTTAAAAAAAAATAAAAAAATAAAAAAAAACATAAATGCATTTCACATAAATTGGATATTGTATATAGTGATTCTATGATTCATTATGGGTCCATGATATTATCTGTGGATCTACCTCCTTCACTTAAATCTCTGCAAAATTTTCAACAGAATGAGTATGTACGACTGACTGGCTACCCCTTATTGATGGGCATTTTTCACTCTGATGGATGCACTATAATTTAACTCCTCTCCTATTATTAAAGGTTGTTGCTAATTTTTTCTCTACAACAAAATATGCTAAAACAAGAATCCTTCTACATACATTACTGTGCACAATTGAAGAATTCTTAATGGTTCCAGGAAGTCGAATTGCTGGGTCAAAGGATATACTCATTTTGTATTTTGGAATCACTGACAAAATAACTCAAACAGAAGCTTTACCGAAGAATGCTTCCTATTAACAGGGTATGAAAGTGCTCCTTGTTCCACACAACTTGCTTTTTAATTTTTGCTAAAGGAACTTCATTCTTTAAAAACTGAATTTTTGATTAATGAAGTTGAGTCTTTCTATAAGTTTACTGTGATGTAAAAATGTCTCCTCTGAATTGCCTATTTATTCCACTAGCCTATTTATCTATGTGATAGCTTGTTTTACTGATTTGTTGTGGATCTGTGTTTTACTAAATATGCCACAGATATTAATGCAATGTTTGCTATTTATGTTACAAATATCTTCTCCAACACTGTTACCCGTGTTCAACTGTGTTCACAGTGACTTTGTATTTATTTAATAAAAAGTACTTCATTTTATGATGCTTAAGAAAGCTTTTCTCCTATATCGCCTTCTGAAACTTTTAGAGATTTGTTTTATCATGTGAGCTCGTCAACCCATCTGGAACTTATATTTGTATAGATACAAAAAAGGAGGCATCTATTTCTGCTTCCTTTCTTTCTCCTGAAATATTACTATCTCGAGTTTGCTAAAGACAAAACTAAAACTCAGAAATGTTAGGAAACTTGCTTGATATTGCAGAGGTAGCAAGTGGCCTACCTGGAACATTACCTGTTTGGCCCTTTTTACCAAACCAAGCCATTTCCCTAAAGCAATGCATGATATTTTCCACATTAAAATATCATCACTTACACTCAGTACAAACAAGCCTAAAAATGCTGCTCGAGTCTACTGTGCTGCCTTAGCGGGGAGAGGTACCTTGGCATCGTTGATTATATACAGACATACCTGCCAAGTGCTGCTTTGCATTTGCCCAGAGATGGAATCACGAAGTCCAGGAATAGAATCCCATTATTACTCAGCACCAACTATATGCTGTCACGAAAATGAGGATGCCTCATGGGCACATGGGTCAATCTGACAGCTGTCAGAGAGGAGGGGGTTGGGAGCCTGGATGAAAGAAGGTGGAGAGATTGAAAAAAACAAAACGTATATGACACATAAGGACAGACAACAAGGTGGTGATAGCCAGAGAGAAAGGGGGTGGGGCAGGTGGAGGTAGGCAAAGGTCGGGGATGGGGCCATAAGGAGACTTTGCTTTGGGCGATGAGCACACGATGCAGTGTGCAGATGATGTTCTGTTGACTTGTACACTTGAAACCTGTATGGTTTGGTGGACCACTGTCACCCCAATAAATTCAATTAAAAAACAAGGATGCCTCAAATTGACACTTTCTCAAAAGACAATTCTATGCTCTCTTGGCCAAGTGATAATAACCGTGGGAGAAGATTAGGGCTCCTGTTCTATCCAAGACTAGGAAGATAAACTATTCTGATGCCAGCTACAGCCACCAGTTCTGAGCAAATCCTGTCCTGCAGCAAGAGTTGGCTTTAGTACTTTTCATCTCATCTGTCTAACGCAGTTCATAGTAAATGCCCCTGGGATTATTTTCCGGGCTGATAATGGAATCCTTCGTGTCTGGAAATGCCCCCCATAGGTCTAACCCAGAGCCACAGGATCCTGGGGAAGATGCTGCTCCCACCAAGCTTGTGTCACAGGTGATTTACCAGGGGTGGACCGCCGGCTAACACTGGGCCAGTCGGATTTTCTCTCTACCAGCATTTACTGCTGGAAACAGGGGATCAAGTCAGCCTCATCAAACAGCTGAAACAAGATGTCAAACTTAGCAGCTTTGGAGTAGCCATGTGCCACTGGGAGGCAGAGATACCAGCTTCAGGGAAGAGAAGACAAACGAGGTGTTACGAACATAGAAGCAGAGATAAATGCTGCAGACAGGCTGCGGCCTGGGTTCCTAATGACTTTATGGTTGGGACCATGTTTTCATTCAACGACTATTTACTGAGCACCTAATACGTACCAGATATCATTCTAGATAACTAAAGACTAGAAGATATACTTCATTGTTAGCATGAATTGTCCTTTTTTTGCTTAAGCTCTTGGCAGGAGTTTCTACTTTTCGTAACCAGACCTATAGCTAACACAGATGCACAAATACAAGAATCCTGTATCACAGTCCTGCAGACTGTGATATGTGCAGCTGTTCCAGGGGCTGTTCCATTTGTCAGGCACTCAACTCATCTCCTCGTACCAAGACTCACTTTACAGGCCTCTTCAATCACCCTCAGGGGAGTCCAAGTTCTTCTTGGGCAGTGGTTCTCAACCACCACGACACAGGCGCCCAGGGTATTGTGATCCGTGATGAGAGATATCATTTGTAATTTTTAAATTATAATGAAGTAATAATGTTGGCTAGTGCTTTATGATTGTGCCCCTCCACCCTCTCCCCTAAGCAGATTCAAGGTCATCTGTAATATGACGTCCTCACTTGCATTCCCATATGCTTTCTGGGTGGAAGAGAAATTTTCTGTATCTATAACCCCGGGTGTGTCCATCGGGGTATGTTGGTTATGTGAAACCCATCCCTATTGTTTGTTAAAGTAGATGGAAAGTTAGGAATTACAGAGACTGTGCCTTTCACAGAATTCTAAGCACATCATAGCAGCCCAGTAAGTGGCTGCTGTGGCTACTGCAGCTCTTGCACTCTGCTCCTCAAGCCTTCACCATCGCAGCTGGCCATGAAGTGTCCATGTGTCTTCCAGTCTCAGCCCTTGAGAAAACTGATTTCAAGCAAAGGTTGGGTCAAGTCAAAGAATGAGATCAAACAATGAACTTAACATTTTACTTTTTGGTTTCTTCCCTTATGGGAAAAGCCTCTCCCTCAGGCCTTCGGATCTTGGTAGGACAGTGATTGGTCAAGGGGTGTGGCTGGAAGGGGCCAAGCAGGAACCTTCTTTCAGAAGTTGAAATGACAAAACGAGTCTTCTCAAAACTCAACTAGCAGAATCCTGTAAGCCTAGAGATACAAGGAACTGTCTTTCCCAGAGAGTGAAGCTGGCCCAGGAACACGACCACACAGTGGTATGTTAGGTACTATGTGTGTGCTCCTTCATTCGATCTTTATGACCCAGGGAAGTGGGTCACTAGCACGCCCATTCTTCTGATAAGGAAACTAGAACTCTAAGTTTAAGTCACTGTCCAAAGTCATATAATCGGCAAATAAAAGAGCAGACACTGAAGTCTAAGTCTCTCTGGCTCGTCCTCCAAGAAGTTATATACTGTTTTACAGGATTCCCCCATTACCCATGGGGGGTATGTTCCAAGATCCCAGTGGATGCCAGAAACCTCAGGTAGTACCAAACCCTATGCATGCTATGTTTTTCCCCATACATACACACCTTTTCACTCAAATGAAGCACTTCACAGCTTCTCTTTGGCATATCCGAATTGCCAGCATCACCACTCTTGTGTTTAGGAGATATTATTAAGTAAAATATGGGTCACGTGAACACAAGCACTGTAATACCATGACAGTCCACCTGATCACCCAGATGGCTACTAAGGGACTAATGGGCAGGAAGAGTCCATAGCATGGAGAGACTGGACAAAGGGATGATTCACATCCCACATGAGATGATGCAAGATTTCATCATATTGTACTACTCAGAATAGCATGTAATTTAAAACTTATAAACAGTTTATTTCCAGAATTTTCCATTTAATATTTTTTGCGCTGTGGCTGACCGAAGTTAATGAAAACCACAGAAAGCAAAAACCACAAACGAGGAGGACTCTGTAGCCAATGTGAAAATGCCTACCCACGAGACTTGGGCAAGTCTTTGGGCATCAGCTGACGTATGCTTCAGTGCTCTTAAGCTAGAGGTCAAGCAAATTTCATCTGTAAAGAATCAAATAAGTATTTTGGGGTTTGTGGGCCACACAATCTCCATCAAAACTACTAACATCTGCCATTGTCGTGTGAAAGCAATCACAGACAGTATGTAAATGAATGTGTGTGGCTGTGTTCTGATAAAACTTTATTTACAGAACGGGTGGTGGGGAAAGGCCTGTGAGTAATAGTTTGTTGTTGTAAGGTAGTACTCACCCTGCAATTAGACTGTGAATCTCTTATAGAGAAATTCCATATGTTAAATATTTCCATACTGTTTTACAATTCACCCATGACTAAACACATATAAATACACCCTTATCTGAACAACAAACTGCCAGACACATACGAAGTACACAAATGCACTAATTAACTTCACATGTTAACTCATAATGATTTTGAGTATTTTGATTCTTGAGGATGAGTGCTCCAAATATCTTATTGGCAATAAATTCAAAAAAGTTAAGACGCGCAGGCGATGCCGGAGGGAGGGCATATGGCCTTCGCAAAGGGGCAGTCCCTTTTCCTGCGTGCGTGGATGGAGGAACCATGTAAACCGGCGAGAAGCAGGCTACCCTGGCTGCACGAAGAGTAAGTGTTAGGTACCGCCAGACAACAGCAAGACAACACAATGCTAAACCAAAAGGATGCTCTCCTCCTGTGAGAGGTGCCCATGGGATGAGATCACCTCATTCTCAGTGGGGACACAGGCACCTCTGCTGACATTAACCTTCCAACAGCATTTGTTTCTAAAATTAAGTCACTCTATGAATGTTCTAGATATAAATGAAAAATATCCATGAGATAACAGTATTTGCTACAAATGTAAGTTATTACTTAAAATATTGTACTGAGAAAAGAATGCAATCTTAGATATACCTTTTTAAAGCCCGGTTTCTAAGGGAACATGTTTCTAAGGGCATTTGAAGAAGGAGGCGGTACTCTGATCTCAACTTTCAACATCATTAAATAGGGCCTCGAGGGAGATGTCCCAGGCCTTCCAGAATTAAGGAATCAGAGAACAAGAACAGGCATATTTTATGACAATCGCTTTCATGCGGTTATTTAACTAGATCCAAGGGAAAGTTCATTTCTGAGCCTATACCTATTTAGGTAAGGATAGGTTGCCGGTAAATACCATCTAACAAAATGCGTTTTATTTCTACCACGAGGACTAATTTGCCCTTGAAGGACAAAGCAGTCCTGTGTGTAACACATGAAAGAGAACCGCGGACTTCCTGACATTGTCTATGGTTTCCTGTCTGCCTAGCCTCTTCTGTCTCGCCTCCACGGTTGCCCCTACCCTGCACCTAACTACCCAGGCATCGCTGCACAAGATTATGGGAAAGGAAGCCAAAGACAGAAAAGGAGGGATGAAAGAAGCACAGGAGCGAGGGAGGGGGCAGGAGGAGGACACGGCAAGAAGGCGATTTGAAGCCGAGCACAGTGACGGCAGTTCGGAGATGAGTGAGTTCCAGGGATCTACCATGCAGCTCGGTAATTATAGGGAGTGACATGCAATTGTACGCCTGAACGTTGCCCAGAGAATAGGTTTTAAGTGTTCTCACCACGAAAAAAGAAATGGTAATTATCTGCTGTGATCGAGGTATTAGCTAACCCTAAGGCGATAATCATTTTGCAATATATAAATGTATTTAGTCAACACATTATACAACTTCAACTTACACAATGTTATATATCAATTACAGCTCAATACAGCTGGGGGACATAGTGTATGGTACCATGGGAGGTTGGTAAGAGAACAGATCTTACATGCTCTCACCGCACACACACACACACACACACACACACACACACACGGTAACCACATGAGGTGATGGATATGTTAACTAATGTGAACGCAGTAATCAGCTCACAATGTGTATGTATATCAAAGTATTACATTGTACACCTTAAACTTATAATGTTATATGTCAATTACATATATCAATATGGCTGGAAATAAGTAAAATGTAAGAAGTTATTTTTTCAATGGGAGGGCAGGTGACAGAGGGAAAAGAGGAGAAAAAATGAGGAGAGTTAAACAGCCTAGATGGACGAAAAAAGGGCTATCCTGTAGTCCTAGCAAAAAAAAAAAAAAAAAGCCAGGATGACCGGGACCCCAGAGTTTATGCACTGAGTCCTCAGCCCAGCTTCTCACACTCGTGACTCTGACTGCACCTGCATGTGACAGCTGCCACCCGCTGGTCTCCCGGGCTGAGCCTCCAGCTGTCCTGTAGACCTCCCTCTAGGACAACCACCTTCATTTCACGCCCTAACGTGACCCGTGAAAGCGGGCTCTTCCTTCGACCACCTCCCTTTCACAAGCCCATTTCAGTTCGTGGTAGAAACATCAGGGGCCTTGACCCCACCCCCTCAACAGTGAAGAGCCGGACATGTTTCAGCGTTCACTCCTCCCTTTCTGTCCTTCTGATAACATTCAAAGTCTTAGGCACTCGTGAAGTTCTAGACTAGCCTTCATCTCTCTCCACACTGTCTCCAGCATATCTCCATTCCAGATCATTAGGCTAAAGGTTTCTTGACAAAATGCCACTTTTACTCCATCAGCCTCCTGTTCTGCAAAGTCATTGGTGGTCCCCTCTGCACAAAGACACAGTCTAAGCTCCTGTGTGGTATCTTTGGTCTTCCACCTTCCGTTCCCAGCCTTCCTTTCCCATCTCCTCGAGGCTGAAGCCTCCGTGAATGATCGTTGGTTCTTCTCCCCATGACAAGGCTCGTTCCCACCTGTCCCTGGACACATATCCGTATCTAATCATCTGCTCTGTGCTGTGCAGGTCGGGGAGCATAAGAGACCAACCTCACATTCACAGTTACATTGTAATACTTCAGGTGGAAGGTTGTACAAAGTTTAGAGGTACATTTGACAAGAGAATGGTTAGTTCTAAGGGTGGGAAGACCTGAGAAAAGCAAGAAACAAAGAAGGAATCCCTTTCCTCTTTGAGGAATTGGTTAAGAAGAGTAGTCTGCACAAAAACCTTCTAAAAAGAATGCTGTTGGATAGAAGGGTGCATCAGAGGGCCAAGAACAGCAGTAGCTTGGGGGTGGGAGGGGGCACACAAGAGATATCTGTCTCCAAGGTTTCTGGGGTAAGAGTCACACTTACCTATAACCACGAACAGGAAAATCACAAGGATTTCCTGTCCTCTAGGCTTTCTAAGCACCTGATGTTGAGACTGGTCAGGACTAGAAGTCAGAGCAGACAGAGAGGTCCTCTGGCGATTTCACCCCAGGCCCATGTCTTGAAAAATCAAATTGAAACTAAAGTACTCGATGTGCATTGCAGAGTACCAAGGGAAGAAGACCAGCCAACGCAGAGACAGCCAAGAACCACGCAAGCCGGGCTGCCCTCCTCCCCAACCCTCATTCCTCGCTGATGGAGAGTAAGGTCAGGAGGTAGAGCTCCACTGCCTCCTCAACATGTCCTGCGAGCAACTCTGTTCCCTCCGCATTAGGTTTATGCACTGGTTTGGGAAATACTAAGGAGAAACGACGGAGAAAGAAGTGAGACATATCGAGAATCTGCTTTGTGCCAGGCATGGTGCCAGGTGTTCCCATATATAAAGAGAGAAGGAAGGAAGAAAGCAAATAGAAAAAGGCAAAGCAGCAATTGGAAGCAGCGGGAAAGCCCATAGTAGGTGAATGCTAAACTACAGATGTCTGGGCCTAAGTCAGATAAAGCAGTAGGGCTGGGATGAGGCCTAGAGCTACATAGATATATATACACGTGTGCATACATGCATGTGTGTATGCAAACATATGCATGGAAACACAAGTTTCTAAATAGACAGCCCAAGCAACACTAAATACCACACAGGTTTTGTGCACGGCCTGATGCAACATGTCCAATCTCAGCCCAAGAACTGCTTTCCTTCGTGCCACAGAGCTTACAGGAGCAGTCTCGAGCCAGGGCTGGAACTCAGCCTCTGCTCTACACCTCTTTATGGAGCACACAGAACACACGGAGAAGCAGGCTTGGCACAAAGCAAGCTCTCGACAAATGCCATCACCCACAGTCGCCACACAGCGACTGAGCTGGGAAGTAGCTGCTAGCAAGTGCGATGAGAGGAGGGGCACAGGGTGCCACCAGAGAGCAGAGCACGGGGGCTCGCCCATGCCTTGGGTGGTCAGGGAAGGCTCCTGGAATAAGGAACAGTTCAGATGAGACTTTAACAATGATGAGTAGCATTTGGCTACCAAGGCAAGGGGCGGGATGGGGAGAGGTTTCTGGAAACCCTGCCCTGATAGGGAATGAGGAGCCCTGCACTCATCTGCTCTCCACCAGAGGGACGCTGCGTCCAGCACTTCTTCCTGGCAGCCCACACCCACTTTGCCCCTCTGGTTCCCTCTGCCTCCCAAGACGTCCAGAGGAGGCCCATTGGGAGGGAAAGCACACTTACGTCAAGGGCACAGATGACCAGAAGCGCTTGCAGAGCTGACGGCAGAGGAACGATACATTAGCCCTGCAAAGTGCTTCCCATTTCAATGTACAATCACGCTTTTACTTCTAAAGAGCACTTTTTAAAGGAAGGCAAATGAAATGCTGAACTAATTGGCGAGTCCCTCTGCACCCCTACCCCAGTCCTCCATTCAGGCAGCTCCACTGGTAACGCAGTGGGGAACGGCTTCATCAGCCAAGGTGATGCCGTCAGCCTGGGCAGATCGGCTACGTGGGGTGGGACAGAAGGAATGCTTTGCACAGGCTCAGCGGGAGCCCAGCCCGGCAAGCTCTTGGCTCCGGAACGGAACAGAAGGCCATGTCGGTTTGCTTTACAGTAGGCTCCCAGCAAACACAAGACCAGACTCAGGAATTTAATTAGGGCTACAAAGTCTTCCCTCTCCAAGATTATTGGAAATCATTTTTTTCTTTTCTTTCCCTTTTTTAAATGATAAAAGCTATATTGAAAAAGAATTTGTATAGGACATGCAGACTTTCGCTTGAGACTCATTCAGGAGTAAAGAAATAGAAGCCCCAAGCCAGGTAACAGGTGAGCCCAGAAATGGCAAATATTCCAGAATCTAAACCTGTGAATAAGGAAGGGTTCCAGCTTGCCACTTGGAACCAGGGAGAGCGCTGGAAAAGATCATCTTCTATATATAAGTGTTTCCTATGAAAACGGATACTTTCCGCAGGCTCTTGATACATACATATCAGAAATACCCAAGTCTACTGAGAGTCTCTGGACATCCTGTTCCCCCTCCCTAGCATGCCTTCCCCAGTTTGTCAGCCAGGTCAAGACTGACTTGAGTGAGGCTTCTCCTGGTGTCCCCAGACAGAGCTGGTGTCTCTCCTTTTGTTGTCCCAAACCTGGTCCCTAGTACACACTGCTATTACTGCAGGTATGACATGGGTTATAATGAATCATTTATACTGCTGATGCCCCAGCAGACTGTAAACTACCCAGGGCCTAAGTCCCACCCCCTTCACTCCAGGACGCTTGCACCTGGCACAGTAGCCACAGGAAGTACTCTATGCAGGTGGGGCAACATGTTACACGAACAACGCCCTACGCTGCCCTCTGCTAGGAGAACGGCAGTCCTACGGGTCTCGGAAGAAGCAGCTCGAGTGAACGTCAAGTCGGATTCGTAGATCAGGCGCGTCTACGTCCCAAGCTTCTTTCATGTCTAATGTTCTGCCAGATCAGCCCGAAACATGTGCTTTCTTAATATTTTTCTTTTAAATAATTCCCTGTGTTAATTCTCACTTTGCCCTAAGCCACAATAACGGGGAAGCCACGATTGTGTGGGCTAATTATACTTTTTCCAAATGCACAATAAAATACTGAATTACTAAACTCAACATTGTTCATGTATGAGCCGCCTCTGATCCTCCAGCCTACAGTAATAGACTGGTCCGTGTGCCTCACTTTAAGAAATCCTGGATTGATAAAAGATTCGAGTGCAAAGGTCATTCGAGATCGCCCAGCCCAAACCGTCCATAAATAGGTAAGAACACTGGGGTTCAGGAGGATTCTATTTCTTTTTCATGAAATTAGTAAGTGGCAGAGAACGGACAAACATCCAGAGCGCCAGCCCCCATTTTAATGTTTTGTTCTGACAACTGGGACAAATATAAGGCGGAGATGAAAGCTTTGAAACATCTAAAACATTATTGAAAATATCTGCAAGATACTTTAAAAAGTACCCTTTCATTAAAAAGACTGACTAGGAAATAAAACAAGCCTGGCACTGTAACGGGTAGATTATTTGTTCTCCTTCCCACTTTAACTTACACTGTGGTTATAGTACTTTGTAATGAAAAAAAATACACCATATGTGATGGTTCATTTCATGTGTCAACCTGACTAGGCTACGGTGACTGGTAGTTTGGTCAAACAGTAGTATAACGTGCTTCTGTAAAACTGTTTTCTTTTAACATTCGGTCAGCTGACTTTAAGGAGCGCAGATTCCCTTTTGTGAAGATTATTAACTTTATGTCGCCTCGACTGCGCCACAGGTGCCCAGATACAAACATTAGTCTGGGTGTGGGTCCATGAGGGTGTTTTTCAATGAGATTAACATTGGAATCAGTAGACCGAGTCCAGCACACGGCCCTCCCTAACGTGGGTGGCCTCAATCAGTTGAAGTTCTGAAGAGAGAGAGAGAGAGAGAGAGAGAGAGAGAGAGAGAGAGAGAGAGAGAGAGAGAGAGAGAGAGAGAGAGAAAGCTGTCGCTCTCAAGAGTAAGAGGCAACCTTTTCCATCTGACAGCTTTGAGCTGGGACATCAGTCTTTCCCCTGCTTTGGACTCAAGCTGACACACCAGCTCTTCTAGGGAGCTGAGCCTGCTGGAGCTTGGACTGGAACTACACCATTGGCTCTCCTGGATCTCCAGCTGACTGCCTGCAGATTTCTGGATTTCTGAGCCTCCATAATTGTGTAAGCCAAATTCCTACAATAACTCAAACACACACACACCCTATTCTGTTTCTTTGGAGAACCCTCCATAGCATAGGTGGGCCTCATCCAATCAGTCAAAGGCCTGAACTGCAAAGACTAAGAGATTCCAAAGAAGGCATTTTGCCTCAAACTGCAACATAGAAACCCTGCTTGAGTTTCCAGCCTGCTGCCCGGCCACCTGCCCTGTGGATTTTGAATGTGCCAGTCCCTGCAATATATCTATTTCTATATATTTTATAGGCTCTGGTGCTCTAGACAACTGTGCTCTACTTAAAGTCTCATTTTTCCGTGTTTGTGCATTTTCAGGAGGAGGTTCATACCCAGAGATGACCAATCAGGGATTTTGGGGGGAAATAAAAGTAATTCAACAACTACAGAAAAGCTAACATTCATCTGTTGTTTGTTAACACAGAAAATGTGAGAATAAAACAAAATAAGCAGCACAGAGAGCAGCTCCACAAACCAATTAATTACAAATGAGTTTCCACTACAACTTTCTCAGGGCACACACGGGAGGATCCCTTTCCTGATGCTGTTTATCTTTACACTTGATTTCCACTCTTTGTTTTGTTTGCATCACTAACAAAACAACTAAGACACTTTTACTCAAGTTTCACAGTTTGTTTACGGTATCTTTCTCTCTTCTCCAGAGGGTGCCAGGAAAACAATGCACCAAATTCATTTCCCTGAAACAACAGTGTTCCTCCTCTGTATCCCCCCTGCCCCTAAGGACACCGGCTGCATTTCTCCAGGTGTACGTCTTCGTATTTCTCAGGTACAACAATAAGCTTGTCTTGTTCCACACATCACAAGGACACTAGCTATAAAACTTCTGCTAATGAATCAAATATGTGAGTGAACTCAATAGTCCACATTGACAGCCACATCAATATTCAAGATCATTAATATCATAAAACTTAAATGAGTTCTCTTCTACTCTGCACATCGGCGTGTTGTGAATTCCCATTCCCGCTGAGTGATACACAGCGCCAACGGGGAGCAGACAGCTCCTGGCTCCGTTACGTGCTTGTCCTTACATTTGCTGAACAGAGGAACACACCATAAGGAAAGTTTACTGTGTACAGGTAGCCCCACCAACAAAATCCCTTTCTGTCTGCAACATTAAATTAGCAATGGGTAGGACTGGATCCTTGAGCACTGTGTCAATTCTCTACTTAGCATAGTAATTTAATTTTAAATCAGTTACCAATCCCTTCTATTTGGTGATTTCCAGTGTGTTCTCTAGTCATTAAGTGATGTTCTTTCTACTAAATTGGCTAAAAAAAAAAGAAAAGAAAAGAAAGAATCCACACCCTGAGAATGGGGGACTAGAAAATGTTAGGGTAAGATAACTAAAGACAGAGCACTGGGGGAAAGGCACACAATTTCAACTTTCAATCCTCATTCTTGTGCCTCATCTGTATTCTCATCTTGGAAATGGGCGGGGAGGGTGGAAGGGACAAAAATCTACCTGCCAATCACCTGACAGGGAAATGTTAAAGATTTAAATAGAAAGCAATTCCATTTAGAGTACTTTTAAAAATATCCTCAACAACTCAACATTCACCCCTTTATGTTCTAGAGCTGAGAATGTAACTCTCACACCCCCAAGCATGATCTTCTAGAATTGCTGATAGGGCCATGCCAAGGTGAAGGGAGTTTCAGAATGCTCTGGGGCATCTTCAGGTCAGGGGGCAGAAATGGCCAAGAGTCCCTAGTAAATATCATTCGTGAGTCACAATATTTAGGTAGCACAGTGACTTACCTTTGTCAACTGGTGAATGACATGTATACATAAGTCCCTTTAGCTATCACCAAAGAATAATTTTTGGACTCTAAGGCCATTTGAAAAGCAAGTGTGGATAATTTGGTAACGATTTCAGAATCTAGTAGGTGTAAGAGTGTCAATAGCTAGCAATGGCAAAGACACACAGTGTATCCTCAAGAAACTCACCCACTAGTGACAGAAAGTGACATGGTAACTATGATAATTGTGATATAAGTGACAAAATGGGGGAAACTAGAAAAATGCTCAGGAAACATTGAGGGAGGTTCATTTGGCTGGGGTTGGAGTTGAGCCAACAGCCATCCAGCGCAATATACACTAGATCATCTTCCTCCTTGATTTTTGTGTCAAGGGCATGTAAGCTGGTCAAGAAGAGAGGCAGCCTTTCCTTGGTCGTGTTCCTTCTGATGTGGCCTTTGACGTAAGGCCGGGGGGCCAAGTGGAACTGCCCACCAGGTAGCAGAAAATGAGCACGGCCTTGGGAGAGAAGGCAGGCCTGGGGTGAAGAGCTGGCCGCTGTCCACACGCACACTGCCAGGGAGGGGAATGGGAAGGCCAGAAGGGGGCTGGGGCCACACTTGGAAATCGCTGTACTTCAGGATTAAAGAAAAACAAAAGAAGCCCTTGAAAAATAGGGAAACGCCAGAGGGAGAGGCAGAAAACCGGGCTGCAGCAGTAGTTTACAGACCAGGAGATGAGTGCGCACCCCAACGCAAACAAACAGAACAGGCACCGCTCAACAGTGTAAAACACTGCAGACCAGTGACAAGAGTGAGCGCTGAGAAAGGCGACAGGGAGGCGGAATCATACAATCAACTGCTGGCTTTAGAGACCGTACTGTCCACGTGCAGCTACAGTGCAAATGGCACAAAATTAAACGGCATCGATGGTGCAATGTAAATACAGGGAGTGCGTACAAAGCATTCCTCGGAGATATTTGTTTAGAACTACAGAGATTTTTTAAAAATCAGGGTGGGGTCAAAGGAGAGAGATTTCTTCCGTTCCTTTCAATGTGGTCTTGGATGTAACTACAGTGGACCGCCCACCTCGCAGCTGCAAATGAAGGTGTCCGCAGGAGAGAAGTCAGCATACGGACGGTGAGGAAGACCAAAAATGGGCTGATGACAGTTTTGAAAATCACTACCTGAGGAATAAAGTTTAAAAATAAGAAATATTGTCATAATTGCAGCTGTCTTAAACAGAGACATTAGTACAGATGCTTAGTAACAATTTATAGGAAGAGAAAGCACAAAAATTTGAAAAGAAAAAGAGCTAAGGGAGCCCCTTCCAGAGAACACGTGAGAGGCGAGTTTAAAAGCGAGTAGGCTTCTGTAAGTTCAGTGCTGGCTTCACCACAGTGCTGATCTTACTGTTAGTCACACGTACGTGTTTTATGTGCCACTGGTCATGTATCAAATATTACACACATATTGTAAAAGGAGAGAGTGGAAATATAAGCATGAGCCTGGGAATCCCTTTTAACAGCAGCCGGAGTTGCCATTCCCTTCTGTCCGGGCTGCAGCAGTGGCCGCCACTGGGCACGCCCAGAGCGTGAAGCCAAAGGCACCACCCACTCCACCCTAACTGAACGATGGCCCCAAACAGAACTTCTCCAGGAGGAAGGTGCAGAAACCTAAAAATGCGGAAAATAACCAACCGAGCACAGCTGGCCTTTTCTCATATTTTTCTTCCCTGAAAGAAAATTTAAGAAATAATCTGTGAACAAAGAAAGCTTCCCCCTCACCCCATAAACATCCTGGGTTCAGCAGTGAATAGAGTCCCAAGAAAGAAAAGCCAGGAGGGAGCAATAACAGACTGACAGCAAAGTACCCCAGTCCTCCTGGCAGCTCTGGAACTTATTTCCGGCAGGCTTCTGCAAGTCATCTCACTTCCAGTCCATCCGTTTTTTCACCAGTGAAAGGAGACGGTTGGCATAGGTGATTCCTAATATCCACTCCCACTGGAATCGGTCCTTTCCCTTATGTTCTCCCTGAGTTTTCACCAAGGCCTGCAAACCTTCTTCCTAAGAAATAGCTGCAGACCCCAGGGCTCCGAGGGCCCATTCTCAACAAGAGGGCCGAGCTGGCTAGAAACGCCCATGACCCACAGACGTGCACGAATAAGCCCTGAGGCATGTAACAGCACGGCGCTCAAACCCAGATCTTGTCCGTAAATATTAGCCAAGTAAGCCCAAGAGGAAAAGGGGTCCTTCAAGAAGAAGCACTTGTGTCTCAGAAAGTCGACGTGTACAATGGTATGATGTGTAGCCCGGATTTGCATTCAGGAGGGAAAATCAGGTCAGCTTCTACACAAAAAAATAATTGCTTAAGCAGATTAAACCACACATGCACACACACACACAACACCGGAAAAACAGCCTTCATCTCTAACTTGGAAGCCCAATAATTTAGACCAGTGACAAGGGCTGAGCACGTAGAGGTACAGTCCAGAAAAAAGCACGAGTCCCATGGAAGGAAATCGCAGCATCGCGATGCGATGGAAACGGCGGCTAATTACTGTCAATTACTTACAAACACAAAAGGGGGCACGAGGGAGATGCACGCCCCACAGTGTCCTGACACTGGTAACAATCACTGGGACCCAGGAGGAAGGTTCCAAATCCTCAAATAGTGATTTCAGTGCCGCAGTGCAGAGCCAAAAGAGCTCTGATAGCCTACAGCTGTTAAAAACAAAGTCACAATCAATACTGACTTTAGAGTAATAGTTTAGCAAACCTATTTCTTTTTTTTTTTTTGACTGGGGGTTGCTCATGGCCTGAGTTTCAGCAAGATGCCTGCCTATCAGCAGCTTAAGTTTTTTTTAATTGAATTTTTGGGGGTGATATTGGTTAATAAAATTTAATGGGCTTCAGGTGTACAATTCTATAATAAATCATCTGTATATTGTATTGTGTGTTTGCCTGCCCAAGTCAAGTCTCCTCCTATCACCATTTATCCCCTACTTACCCTCTTCTACCTCCCCCCATCCCCCTACCTCTTTGGTAATCATTGTACTGTCATCTGTGAGTTTTGTTTTGTTTGTTTGCTTAGCTTTTGAGCAAGCATTATTCTATCATTTCCAGACACTGCCTGGATTAATCTGGTTAGGCTAAGCTTATGCTGCAGTAACAAACACCCCTCAAAACCTTAACAACAGCCCTGGCTGGTGTGGCTCAGTTGGCTGGGCATTGTCCCACAAACCGAAGTGTCGCCAGTTCAGTCCTCTGTCAGGGCACATGCCTAGGTTGTGGGATCAGCCCCAAGTTGGGGGTGTGAGAGGCAACTGATCGATGTTTCCATCATGTATATCAATGTTTCTCTCCCTCCCATTCTCCCTCCCTTCCCCTCTCTCTCTGAAAATAAGTAAAATCTTTAAAAGAATTTAACAATGGAAAATCAAAACCAGTTAAAAAAAAAAAAAGCTAACAGTTTTCTCTTACTTGTACGAACTCTGTGCTCAGCCAGCTCCCGGGCAGCCATCCCCCATGCGGGGACTCGGTGCCACAAGTTCCTCCAGCTCCGTGCACTGCCATCTGAACCTGTCGCCACCACACTCCCCAGAAGGAGAGTGTGGAAGGCCGCAGCCGGGCTTTTGCTGCCCTCGCCCGTTGGTGCAGCCTGTCACTTTCCGGCACAGGCCCTTGTCTAGAACCAGTCATTCTGAGAGATCGGGAAGTGCATGAGCCCAGAAGGAAGGGAGCGAACACAAGTGACACCTCCCGTGAGGGCGCTGGTGAGAAGCGAACACATCCTCACATCCCTACAAAAAGTTAGTGAGCCTTAAATTCTAAACACTGTGTCGGCTGCTCACCCCAGCGGCCCTACTCTTCTCCTTTTCTGACCGTCCGTGAAATGCACTGGTGGCTTTCCACTAGATTTGCAAAACAGTTAACAGCAGGCGAGCGTGGTTGGGAGAGTAGATGTCCAAACTTAGGCTGACAAGAGAAAAATTAGGGCGTACTCTTTCTCTTTCTAAGTGCTTTCATGCTGTGCCAGTACCCCCCAAACTGAAGTCTATCCCTCAGGCTTATCAAAGTCCAATGAAGATGAGGCAAGAATAAAAATAAAAATCAAAGGAGCAGCAACAGAGGCAGGAAAAGCAGAGGGATACCATCACACAGAGAAAAGGACCAATGGAAAATTCCTTGTTTTATACACGTGGCCTCCCCCCCCCGACAATATCCCCTCCTAGTGTGACAGGGGTGACCTCTAATCTATATGTACAACTGAGACCTCCCTTGAAAACCCAGATTCACAAGTTTCGTGGCCTGCTTGACATCTTCTTCTCAGTGGAACTCAAAAGCCATAAAATTAACATAAGCGTCTGATTTTGCCCCAAAGCTTCCCCTATTAACCCTCTCCCTTGCCAGTTTTCCCCCAGGTCATTAAAGAACACCAGCACGCACGCAACTGCTTAAACTGGAAACTTAGGGGTTACACCTTGATTCTTCCCTTTGCGTCACGGGTTACACCTAATCACGTCTTACCAATTTTATCTTCGAGACAAACTTCAAATGCGCCACCCCACCTCTCTCCATTTCTATCAACTCCACCCGGTTGGCCCAGCTCTCAACTCTGTACACTCCAAGTCACTCCTGGTCTCCCCTTTCTACTCTTGCTAGCTTCTAATCCACTCTCCGAAGAGCAGTGGGGCTCTTCCCTTTGTAAGTCCCTCCTTATCTGAAACCATTCCTTGGTTTTCTATTGCACGAAGTATAAAATTCAGACAAAACCACAGGTCTCTCCAGCATCATGGCGAGCCATTTCTAAGCCTGCCGCCTTGGTGTTTCTGTGCCTGCGCAGGACTAGCCTTCCTCCTGCAGCGTCTCTGCACAAGCTGACCCGGGTCCCTGCGGTGTTCTTGAGCTCACCGTTCAGCACAGCTGCATTGTGAATATTCAGGTTTCATTTTATGTTCTGTGTCAGTTTCTCAAGCCTCAGTTGGTTTCCTTCCAAATATATATTATAATTTGCATCAGAATACATGTTTGAGATGCAGCTTCCCCTGCCATCCTGCTCAATATACTACCACCAGAGAAGGGTCAATAGGCACTCGGAATGTAGAATGGCATGTGCATTGTGAGAGAGACAAGAGCCACTGCCATGCAGTAGAAGAGGGTTAACTACGGCACCGACACTGGGCCAGGGTCCTGTACACCGAGGGGCACGCACTAACGTGTTTGTAGAAGTAAGAGCGCCTGCCGGCACAGACCAGCACAGGCCAGCACCAAACTCATCCACAAGGGGCAGCTGCTGACAACGCCGGCTGGGACGAATTTACGTTTATCATTTCCAGATTTTTAATTTTTCAAGAGAAGTGGCAAATCTGGAGCTTTCAAATGAGGAGTTTCAGGGGTTTTTCCACTGTTGAAGAATAATTTAAACTTGACGTTTCTGTTGGGCAAACAAAACTTGTTGGCAGACCCAATGTGGCTGCAGAGAGCCAGTTTGAAATCTCTGCTAAAGAAACAAACAAACAAACAAAAAACTCACGGCATTCTTTTACCCATCTTGCCAAAGTGTTTTCTGAGGATACTGATGATATTAATTCAGGATAACCATAGTAGCAAACTTACATCGTGCTTAGCATATGCCAGGAACTGTTTTAAGCACTTCATATATATGTACTCCAATGATCATAGCAACATCCACTGAAGCAGAGAAATCATTAAATTATTTCCTCCCAGACAGAGAAAGACGCTAAGGCAGGAGAAGTCAAGAAATTAGCACCAGGTGGTGTAGCTAGTGAGTGGCGGAGCCAGGCTCTTTACTACGTAATTTGAAGATAAATCAAAATAGTGAACTAACCTATCTATAAAAACATTGTGCTTTATTAAAAAATCCAAGTTTTGATGCTTCCCTTTCTTCCTTTCATTACAGCTCTAGTCTGTTGCTGGCCCCTCTATGATTCGGACGTGTATAGGGTTAACTGTTCTCCATCTATTTAGTACAACATGAGAAAAGGTTAGTATCAGATTTCCCAAAAAAACAGATTACACAATGTGCAAGTTAGACATGTGAACATTTAGAACTAAACCAAGCAATTATATAAAGAACAAGGAGGCACTGAAGTTCAGCTTTGGTTAATGGCATTTGGCCAAAAGTGTGCTATTAGGATTTGGCTTCAGCCCTAGTTTTTGGCAGACCAAGTAGCTAAATGCCATTCCGGCCATATTTTTGGCAAGTTTGAAGTTGTATGCAATTAATGATTGTTAGAGCAAACAGATTATTTACTTACCTGATCATCGCAGAACTATTAGTAACGCAAATAGGGATGTCCTTCGAGTTTACTGTTGCTGTATAAAATTTCCTTTCCAAGAAAAGTAAGCATTCTAGATGTAACTTAGAGAGTTAAATTAGAGAGTAAAATTCTCCTGGTTTGCTTTATATAGTAAGTCCATTTGCCAGGTGAAGGTTAAATGCGCACTGATTATTACAAGAATTCATTTAAACAAAGGGTTGAGCCCCTACAAGGCACCAGGCATGGTTTGTCTTAGGGATACATCACTGAACAAAACAGGTCCCTGTCCTCGCCGAGTTTACACTCTAGTAGATGGTGACATAAAATAATAAACAACATAATAAGGAAATGATAAACTGTTAGAAAGTGGTCAGTGTTTTTTTCAGAGGGGCGGGAGGGTGGTGAGCAATAGCAGAAAGGAGCCAGGACAACAGAGGCACCTGGGAAGACGTTATTTCAATAGAATAGCCCACGTAATGCTTGCTCCTCCTCAGTGGGACAAACGTGTGAAGGAGATGGGCACGCCTTGCACCATCTGAGGAAAGGGAACCGCGGGCAGAGGGAACAGCCAGTGCAAAGGCTCTGAGATGGGAGGTTCCTGGTTTAATCCAGGAGCAGCCTGAGCATGCAAGACTGAGGTAGAGGACACCAGTGACTTGCCAGGGGACAGATCGTGCGGAACCCGGCAGGGCACTGGAAGGACGTTGGCCTTTAACTTGAGGAGAATGGGGAGTGATGAGAGGGGTTCCCGCAGAGGAGCAACGTGAGCTGGCTCGCACTCTAACGAGATCACTCTGGCTGAACGGAGAGGCCTGTTTCATAATAAATATTGTGAAAACACTGCTTTAAAAAAAGGCAACCATGAGGGACAGCAACAAAATTCAGCTTGATTTTAAGAATTTTTAAAAAGAGTCTTCTTTAAGTACAACCCAAGCCTTTAACTTATGGGACTGTTTCGATAAAACTGAATCGTGACGTTGGAGCCAAGATGGCAAGCCCAAGAGTTGAAGTCTTGATTTTAGTCAGTTATTGTTAGAGAGAAAGGAAGGTTAATAACTGTGGAGTATCACGATTAGCGTGACCTTGCAGTGGTGGAGCTCGACAAAAACCATCTGTTGCACCTTCATTGACCTCAGTTGAAAGAGAGCATATTTTTAACATTGTAAATGTACAATATAAAGCCCAAAGGAACTGACAGCTTGGAGAAATGATTACCACTGAAGTATAATGTCATTGAAAAATCTGCTTGGTATAATTTTAATTAAGTCGTAACAAAGAGGCTCTCAGCATCACAGGTGTATTCTTGTAGGACAGACATTCGGTATATGATGGTGATCTTGAACTTCAGACTAACGGTGATTTAACACTCAGCTGTTCGACCAAAACACATGTTGGTATATGTTATGACTATGTGTGCCCCCACAAATTCCTATGTTGAAGGCCCACTCCCTAAAGTGATGGTATTTGGAGGTGGGGCCTTTGGGAGACAATTAGGGTTAGATGAAGTCATGAGGGTGGGGTCTCCATGAAGTAATTAGTGTCCTCGTTAGGTGAGGAAGAGAGACCAACGCTCGCCCTCTCACCACTATAAGGACACAGCCAGCAGGTGACCAACTGTAGGAAGAAGGCCCTTACTGGGAACCAAACTGGTTGGCACCTTGACCTTGGACTTCTCAGCCTCTAGAACTATGTGAACTATATGTTTACTGTTTAAACCACCCAGTTTATGGTATTTTGCTATAGCATCCCAAGCTATGATAGTGTATATCTAAGGTTATGTGTGAAAGCAACATTTGAAAACTATTTCTGACTCATAGGGTCCTGGAAATAATGTCTCAGGTGTTGCTTGGTAACTGGTGGTTTGATTTTCAAATCAGGACTTCCTAATCATTTAAGAAGAAGCCACTGCTTTCCATTTCCTTCAAGTTTTAACTTCAAAGAGACGTGTGATCCTGGGAATGTGCTGATGCTTACACTGGGGACCATGAAGAGAGCTCAGGGTGGGGGTGAAGGAACCTTGCCATTGGAAATCTTGGCCAAGCCTGGAGGCAGCAGAGAGATCAATGGGTTCTGATCTGGACCCTGGAGACTCTTTAAGTGAAGTTTGAAATGCCTGCCACAGACTGCAAATGTTTGCCCAGTCTTAGGGACAACCGAGACGTTTCGAGGATGGAGAGTAATTGAGTGGCTGTGGAGGGAACCCTTGCTCACCCCATGGACAATGTCCTATGCACACCCACCACCCAGAGCAGCATTCCACTGACACGGTCAACTGTCACAGGGCCCAGCAAGATCGATCTTTCTGCTCACTTGTGGAAAAGTGAAAGATAATAAAAATAACTAACCATGAGGCAAAAATGAGGAAGACCCAGAGGCAAGAGACTTCCGTGCCATATCAACCGACTTCATTCATTCATCCAAGAATGTATTCTTCATTATGTGCTGGACACTGCAGCAGGCACGGATGTTACAGCAGGGAACAAGACAGACAAGAACTGCTCTCAAGGAGTTTAAATTCCAGTGCAGAGAAAAAATAAACAGAATGGTTTCAGAGAGGAAGAAGTTCTATGATGTCAGAGAGCATGCCTGGGGGACTAAGTCAGTGAGGGTGGTCAGGCCTCTCTGGAGAGGCACCTTTGAACAGGGACCCAAATGACAAGGAGCCAGCCATGCAATGCTTGAAGGGGAAAACATTATGGGCAGAAGGAGTGTCAAGTACCAATGCTCTCAAGAGAGAATGACCTTGGTGTGTTCAAGAAACAGAGAGGCAAGTATGTCTGGAGCTCAGACAATGAGGGGAGAGCTGGGGATGAGGCGAGGTTGGGAAGGCAAGCAGGGCCCAGATGTCTTAGGTTAACAATCATGATACCAACTCTGGGTTTTTGCTTTAAGTGCTGCAAAAAAACATCAAGGATGCTCAGCAGGTGAGTAGCATCCTCTGACTGAAGACTTGTGTGAAGGATGGATCACAGCAAGGTGAGAGTGACGTGGAATCCAGGTAAGAGGCCACTGATGGGTCCCGGGAGCAGGCCCCACATGGTGACGGCAGAGGAGGTGAGACTCGCACGGGTTCCAGAATCTGTGCAGGGTAGACCCAACAAAGCCCCTGTTCTAAACAGTCACCGGGTCCAAGTAGTCACAGTTCAACAGCAAGTACCACGTAGGATATTGGGGAAAGCAAGGCAAACACGTGAAAACCTTACCAGATAATACACATTTTATAAAGAAGATCTTTTAGCTCGTATGTATAAAGACAGGGAGGGTAAACTGTATGTTTGGAGATGACTTGTGTTTGTTTAACTACGATGCCCTCACGAGGGACAGTCATCAGCCCTCTGGCTATGGCCAAACCCCGCTTTCTTCCACCACCCTTGGCTGTTGACCTTACTCTGCCTCGAAGTGCTGGCTCTATCTGCTTCCTGAGCCCTTCACTTGGCTGGGCTGACCAGCGCTCTTCGGTACCTCTAGGCTTTTTCAATGTCACTCATCAAGGACTGAGAGTCTTTGCATCACAACTACAGAAAAAGCCCACCGCTGTCATGTTTGCCGCTTTCTCAGGTACAAGCTGTATGTACGTGCCTTTATATAGATGCACGCGATCCAGAAATATCTCCAACCATTCTGAGCGTGATGGCTCTTTAACTGCTGCCACATGGTTGGAAGGGTTCCATACTGATCTTCAGAGTTTCAGGCTGGAAAAGCATTTGGGCGGAGTGCTCCCAGACAAGCTGTCCCTGGAGCCCACGTGCCCTTTTCTCCAGAGGCCTATCTTGGCTGTGTCAAAACTCTTAATGGAATTGTAACTGAGCTCTGATCAACCCACTCTGAGGGGCTCCAGTTCCTCGAACACCTCCTTCCAGTCTGCACCCTCCAATGGCATACGCTGCAGTCTTCGTACGCCGGAGAAGTAACGTGGACCAATGGCCCCCGGCACCGGTTGTTTCCTGCGGGTCTGGCAGCACCACAGAGCAGAAGGCCCTGGCCATGGATTAGACAAACTGTGCTTTCCATCAGCCTGATCACTGCTGGCCTCAGAGAGATCTTAGAGAAGCCATTTAATCTCATCTGCGTCTCAGGTCCCTTATCTGCACTATAAATGGGGTCAGAAGAATCCTAAGGTTCCTTTCTTCGCTGATGATACCACAAAACTATGGCTCTAATAACACCCTATTTATTGCAACACTTTTCAGAGCTCAACTCTTTAGTCATAAGCGCTTACCTTTTCAAATATGGGTTTGCTGTAGTTTTTCTGAGATCTTCCCAGGTGTCCAGTGTGTGTACTGGGGCCCTGGAACTGACATAGCATGACGTCATTCTGCCTTGTCTCACTTGTCCTGAGCCTCCTGACAATTCTTAACAAAGTGTGTGTTCATTGTGATTCTCGTGTATTATGTCCTTTCATATCATTGGTGACAGTATATTGGGTTGGCAGCTTTTTTTGGAGAGACACTTGCTCCCTGGGCCAAGCCACACAGATAGCCAAGAATTAGATCATTCTATCCCCAAATTGCCACAGACCTTCTCAGAGGCAGCTGAGCAATGTAATTTGATCAAGGTTAAGTACAATCCAGCCTTCCTCTTTTAACCCAAGTCAAAATTCTTTTAGCTTTCCATTTAAATCCCAGATGAATGCTTCCTGCTCATTGTCACAAACGTCTACCAGCTGCCCTCCGGCCAGCTCCCCTTTATCCACCTGTGGCTCATCCACGGCACCCGGCTCGGTCCTCCTCCTGCCTCCAGCACCAGGTTCCAGGCCAGCTCCTTTAACTCTGTGCCAAATGGATACAAACTAAATCTAATATTAGCCTAATGAGAAAAGGCTACTGCTGCCAAAGATTCTCATGATGCATCCCAAAGCCAAACGCGGACAATTATTCACTGTTTTAGATGTTGGCACTGCCTTGCCATTATATAATACGGCAATCAAGATTTTCTGTGTTTCTCTCCGAGGAAGAAAGACTACACGCAGCGTTCTAACCTCCTCTTTTGCCTTGTTGGCCAGATATTTGGTAGAACAGATCACATTTCCTTTGCAAATAAATAAATCATTTGTACATTTAATGTTAGGGGAATTAAAAAAAAACCCTGGATTTAGAGTCATTAGACTTTGACTCCAATTTTACATCCATCTTCCTCTAGTTGTTGGCCAGAACCTACGCAAGTCATTTAAATTCTTTGTTTTCTCGGCTGCAAAATGGGGATACAAATTTTATAAACGAAAGGTGTGGACTTATGTCCAAGGGACAGGCAACAGCCACCCAGGCTCTTGATTATCATGCTGACTCACCCTTTTATGGGCTCTGGGATTGCTCGAAAGGAGGAAACAAAAAGGTTTTTAACCTTATGAGACCTTTCTTTTACAGATTAAAAACATAGAAAGGGTAAGTTTTCTTGTGATCACCTAGAAAATCAAATCTAGAAGTTGAGATTTAGTTTCCCAATACTGTCTTTAGGCCACTTGTAAGGAGACATCCCAGGATTCCAAGATGGGGACCAGCCAGGATACCTCCTGCTGACAGGCTGATCCTAACTCCACCTTCCAGGTTGCCATAGAAACATAAATTCCAATCACTAGAGCATTTAGAAATATCACCCGCAAAGCAGACTCTTACTTTATTTTTCTTGTGACTGAAGCACAGGTCCTCGAAGGCCCAAGGACAAGGGTCGGAGAGAATGTTAGCACAACACCATTTTCCCTTTTTCATCTTGCTCCTATACCAGAGAATCTCCATGCCTTCCCACAGATCAGAGCAGCACTGTCCAGAACTTTCTGCGATGTTCTATGTCTCTGCTATCTGAAACAGTAGCCCCTAGACACAAGTGGCAACTGATGACCAAAGATATTCACTTATTCATTTTATTCTATTTCAATAACATTAAAAAGCCACATATGGCTATTAGTACCATACTGGACAGTGCAGGTAGAAAAGAAATCCATGCTCCCCATTCTCATTTTCATGTCCCATACAATCTGACCCCAACGCACTATTTCAACCTGGTTCCACAACACACACCTGGACTCTGAGGAGACACCTGAGGATGCCTGCCGCCACACCTTGGCTCAGGGCACTTAGACGTCACGGCTAAGGGCACCTTCCGTTCTTACTGCTGTGTATTTGCATTTTACCTGTGTTTCACAACCCACGTCAAACTCCACCTCTACTGCAGTGCCCTCTGTAGAAGCCCTGTCCCTACGGCCCCGTGAGAAAAGGGTTAATTAACCTCAGGCCTGGGCCCATCCAGGGAGGACCTGTCTGTCATCGACTGTTTCTTTGGAAACTGCTACATGGAACTCCACCTGGTCTTCAGGAGCGGTGAGTTGGCCTTAGGCCTCCATGAGTGCAATGGTAAAAGGAGATTGCGGGGGAACGGAGGCTGTGCCTCCTCTGTGTCAAGGAGATGCATTCCCACCTTGGCTCTCACCTGGTGCAGTTAGTTGTACGTGCCCCTGCGTGGGTGAGGGGGCAAAAAAAATGTGCAGCTTCATAACTGCTCTGCCTCCCAAAGAGATGAAGGTGCTATACCTCTCATCCCTCTTGCTCTGTACCTACCTGTAAAGCCACGTTACCATAATTTTACCTCTTGAACTTGTAAAATGGCACTCACGCTTTCTGGGTTCCCAAGTGCTCGTAGGTTTTCAGGACTTCATTGGTAAATATCTTTTTCAGATCAACATTTCAACTGGATCTGTTTTATTTTTTCAACTAGACTGAATGCTGCCCAGTAATAAGGCTTAAAAGTGAGTTTGGTTCTCCATTGCTTTGCCTTTGGTCTGCAGGAGCTGGAGGCAACTTTTGGCCCAGACCACCTCCTGCTGGAATTAGGGTTCTAGTCTTCTGAAGAATTGGGGCCAAGGGTTCCAAAATTACATTCTAAGAGAGAAGCAAAAAGGATGCTTTTTCCCAGAATGGAAACATAGGATGGGGTGAAAGCAGGTTTACAGTTGTGAGTATGCAAAACAAGAGTTTAGTCATGTATTATTATTTATTAATTATTGTATTATTTTCCATACAAACAACTGTAAACGTACTTGTGCCCCACCCTGTATAGGTATAGGTGATATATCTTTTAAATGAAAGAAACACAAATTTCAGGATCAAGATGATAGATTAAGCTCGTGCTACAAACCCACCCTGAGGCTCTAGAAAGCTAAAGATCCTAGAAAATAAAATTTTAAACTGATATAACACCAAGCTGAAAATCAAGGAAGAGAAATCTCTAGGCGTCAGGAAACGACAGCAGGGAGGAGGCACGAGCTCAGTGTGCCCCGTGGAGAGCTGGAACAGCCGACACGCGGAGGGACTGAGTGGTTTCAAAGCCCGATGTGGCCACACCCCGTGTCAGAACCCCCTTGCACGACAGACAGGGAGCTAGAAGCAGGTTCCCTGGGTGAAGCCCACACCGGGGAAGTGTGAGCGAGAGGACTTGATTTGCTGAGTCAGTCGGTAGCCAGAATGTCAAATTGAAACATAATGTAGCACCTGGTCAAAGGTGTTATATCCCAAAAGACTCAGGAAGAGACAAGCACAAAATACCTCATCAGGGCTCACTTCAGCAGGAAAAAGAAAAGAAAGAAAAAAGAAAAAAACCCCACCTCATCAAATGGCTTCCCTGACCACACATATTCCCCAAGATGACTCTCCCTTAGCAAATAATCTACCAGCAAGAGTCAGAAGCCATGGAAGGAAGCACAGCACCCTAAAGGGCAGAACATGACTCACCGAAGAGTCACAGTTGAGCTACTAACGTAGGTAGGGCCATCCGTACAAGGCTTTAAAATAAATACAAGAATGCATACTTGAAAACAAAAAATCAAGCAAAACTGAAGTGGAGAAAGTTTTCTCCATAATCTCAACTCCGGATATCAAGGGCTACTCAAATTGTGGGGGACAGTCTTCCTTCCAGACTCAGTGACGCCGTTCTTCAGTGAAAGACACTTTTATAGAAATGGGAACATGCTAGACACACTGTGCATGTCTGGCCTTCTCTACCCCTCCCTACTTTGAAGCATCACCACAGTCATTTTCCCACAGACATACTATAATAGACTGAATGTCTGTGTTCCTCTACAATTCGTGTGGAAACCCAACCACCAATGTGATGGCATTAGGAGGCGAGACCTTTGGTAGGTGCTTAGGTAATAAGGGTGGAGCCCTCACGAATGGGATTTGTGCTCTTACAAGAGACCCCCATGTCCCTTTCCACCAGGTGAGGACACAGTGAGACAATAGCCAACTATTAACCAGGAAGTGGGGCCTCATCAGACACTGAATCAGGCAGCACGTTGCTCTTGAACTTCCCAAACCTCCACTATTGTGAGAGATAAATTTTTATAGCTTACAAGCCATCCAGTCAAAGTATTTTGTTACAGAAGCTCAAATGGACTAGGATAAATGCACATAGGTATCCTTTACCTTATAAAGAAAGAAGTCTTTTCCATTGCATGAATGCACACTGTTTCTTTAGCCAGTGCCCCATGAATGGCATTTAGGCTGTTTCCAGGGCTTTCATATCATAAACAGTGCTAGGGGGACCACTCTCCTGCAGCCATAACTGCACATCTGGATGATGGTTTCCTTAAGACAAGTTCCTACAGAGAAAATTGTGGCTCAAAAATTACACACATTTAAAATACTGATAACTACTAGCAGACTGTCTTGCAGAAAAGCTGCACCAGCTTCCATCACTGACTGGCTTTCAGTGCATGCATCCCTAGCCCAAGGGTTTCTATTCGCTTAAGGTACGTTCAGAGTATCTCAAGTTACCAGAGATTCAATTGTTTACCCAAGAAAAAAGGTGATGACTCACAACTCCAATAACCCTCTAAATGCAACAGAAAATGTACATGTGTCCGCCCATGCATAAACCCAGTTCACACTGTCTGTGGTTCAGCAACCTCAGGGGACGTGAGAGAGCAGGTCTGTGGGAATGACACCAGGCTACCTGCTTCCAATTCTGTCCCCACAGCACCCACTGCTACCATCCAGTCCCCCATGAAAATATGACTCAATCAGTCATTTGTCTAAGCTTTTCAGCTTCGTCTGTTCACTCCCAAATATGATGTTGATGTAAAAATACTCAGGATCCCCTGACAACCCCATCTGTTTGGGGGGTTTCATTGTCGATGATCTGGATGAGCTGTAATGAATCTGGTTTCCAGGACGGGGCCTATCCCTGAGGACGTTTGTCACAGACAACTGCACTCTGGGTGAAGCAGGTGTGCAGCAAAGCAAGCACAAAGTGGCCGAGAGGCAAAGGCAAGTGCTACCCACGTGGAAGTTCAGGTTTAATACATATTTCCTATTCTCAGTAACTCAGAAATAATCAAGTCACATCAGATTTGAATCACATCTTTTTATAATACCAATCTGTTTTGCAAATAAAAGAGTTGATATGGAAATGCTGAAATCTGAATTAAAATCAGAAAAACAAAAATTTGCTTGATTTTTCTCCGGTGTAATTTTTAACATTTTAAGCATCATTTTTAAAAGATTCTATTCAAACTGTCTTCCTAAAGAAGATTAAGACCTTTTCTTCCCCCTCACTCTTTCAAGATGCCTGCGTGGAATCAGAGATTGATGATGTTTACATGTCAAAATAGGGGCCACTTATTTCCAGCTCGGCTCACAAACTGAGCTTCAGTGACCACCCACCCATTTCCCATGAGGTGCAGTTTCTTTAGGTAACAAGTCTAGCGCAGAGTATCTGCAACCGTGTCCTCGATAATCATTCCCCACTCCCCACTGCTACTAGCACACTCGCACACATGCACACACACATGTAATGCCATCAGTTTTTAATCCTCCACATGAAAAAAAAGAAGCAACAATGTTAATTATTCAAAACTTTCCAAACTGCAGATAAAACAAAAACATCGCATTTGATTTGGGAAGATGTTTTTCAGGGGGAGGGAGTGGTTACTGTATGACAGCCAAGTCTCTCCAGGCATATCTCATTTTACTCATTTGATTGTTTTATTGCACTTTACATGTTTTTTTTTTAACAAATTGAAGGCAAGATCCTCCACCAGTAAAAAGATTATGATTTGCTTTATTACAATGGTCAGACCTAATGCAAAACATCTTCGAGGTTTGTCTGTACTTAAGCTCTTTCTTGGGTGACGGCAACATTTGCTTTCCAAGCCACACATACCTTTACTCAAATATTTGAAAGGAAATTCCTCTGCAGAGAACACACAAGGGAGAAACCAAATACCGCATGATGACGAGTTCTCCCGTTTCTCTGGGGAACTCACATGAATGTCTTCAACGCCGTGCCCCCAACGTGAGCTTCTCCACTTATTTCTGACAAAAACCCACACGGTGCCAGTTTCCTCACGGAAAAGCTTTTTAAAAAGCTTTACTAAAGTACCACTTACCCTCCAACTCCCAGTTTACCGATATGTGTCTTGCACCTACACTCAGACCGGAGACTAAAAAGAACAAAGCATCCAGCGAACTAGAACAACTGCATCTCTTATCAATCAGGGTCCTATGTACCATTTACTATTGTCTGCCTCATAGAACTGTTGCAGAGACACAATAAGCCAGGACATCAAGAGTCCTTCAGAAATACCCAGAATACATGGATATCTTTAAGAAAATGTCAGTTGTTATCACTATTAACGGTGTTTATCAGCAAAAGCCCCTGGATACTCATGCAGCCGGTCCTTTTACAAAATACTTCCAGATGCCCCGTATTATTTCATCTGCTCAACCCCACGAGGGAGGTGGCTTTTATGATACACACTCAATAGATGAAGAAATTTGAGGGTTGGAAAGTCACATGACTTGTCCAACGTCATACTGTGATCAATGTGAGCCTGGCAAACAAATCTTTCAGCTTTAAGTTCAAGGCATTCTTCGCTCTAGCCCACTCGGTACCATACTCAGAACCTCACGCTGTGAGACCGACCACAAATGGGTTTCGATTCCACCCCGAAGGGGAGGCAGTCGATATTCTCATTTATTATTACCTATAATCAAGAAGCAGTGTTCGTTAACCTGAAGAGACAACGGTAATTGGTGAAAGCACCGCCAGTTCTTCTCTGTGGCCGGACCACAAAACATCAAAGCTGCAGTTTCGGATTCTCCCGAGTGCACTGGATTATTACCTACCTTAGCCGTCTCAGCGTCTGCCTGCAGTCGCTTGGGGGTTCCTTTTTGGTCAAGCACCTTCTGGAAGTTTTTGCTTTTAATGGATTGAGACTCAACACCTTCACCTCCAATTTGCAGTTTAATGCCTTCAGCACGGGCAGGGTGATCAATAGCCCGTGGATTCAAACCGCAGTGGAGAGCTAGGAAGAGGAAAAAAATACATAACTCAGGAAACAAATCATACAAAGACGGTGTCCAGGGCAGACAACACTTCATCTGGCCTAAGTGGGTAAAAACAAGGCTTCAGCGAGTTAGGAGGTGGTCTGGTAACTATGGGCAAGCACTTGCGGAGGAGGGAGTGCCAATCCAGAAACCGTGAGTTCCAGGTCACCAGTCGCCACACTGCACGTGAGAACACGGAGTCAGGCGACTGCGTTAGTGCCTCCCCCGCGTGCAGCCATCGCCCCCTGCAGTTCAGCTGCCCTCGCTGCCTCCGTCGGGAAAGCGCTCCTTCTGTCCCCCTCTGATCTTCCGTTCTGCCAGCACTCAGTCAACAAATATTTATTGAGCACTTATTATATGTCATCCAATGATTCTGGAACCATGGGTGCAGAATATATGGGAGATGTTACCCACAAAGAACTCACCATCCAATAAAAAAAGCAGATAAAAGACAAGAAGAGACCATAAGCAGATAAAAGACAAAAGAACTGGTGGATTTTTAAAACAGTTACAACTGTTACATGGATGACAAAAAGAGCAGAGTGGAAGGTGCAAGGGGGTCAAGTCTGTGGCTTCTCATTTTTCCTGGTTACTCTCCGCATCCTCTAACATGGGTGGCCCCACGACTAAAACACAAAGCCCATTTTCTGAGCACATTTAGCTATTCAGTAAACCCTTACCGAGCCCCTCCTATGTACACAGTAATACCAAAGAGATAGCAGAGAATGTGATAGGAACCATACACTCTACCCAGGTGACCCTGTGAACCACCAGGGGTGTGCACACACATACTCAGGACACGTGTGTTTTGAGGTTTCTAGTAGGAAATGATCTCACCTCCCTGCATCCCTAGCCCTTCACCATCAAACTCCTGTCCTCACTTCCTTCCCTTTGGCCTCAGAGGATTGAAAGCCAGGACCTTAAACTCCCTCCCATCTCCTTCAGGACTCCGCTCTGCTGATAAAGGCCTCTCAGACACCGGCTTGTTCTTCCCCTTTCTCATCACCCTCCCCCTTCAACCAACTTCCACACCTCTAAAAAATTCCTCCCTTTACTCAGCTCCACACCTAGGTCAGGGTTTCATTTTCTCTTCCCTGGGCTTGTGAGTACTTAACACCTGAGAGGGGAGAGCAGGCTTCCCAGAAACAGTGGGCTAAGGAGCCCTCTTCCCACTCGCCACACCCTCCTTCACAGGTGCCACCCATTCCCCTCACTTCTGGTAGGACCAACCCGCCAGGGACCCTCCTGTTTTAACTCCACCCTAGAAAGTCCTCACTCACGAGGTTCAGACAGAAGCAAAACTGATATCCTAACCTTAACATGTTCAAACCTGAACCTTGGTTTTCTTATGAAAAATACAGTCCCCTCTCCAGTCTCCTCCAGTTACTCACACAGAAACTCAACAGTCATCTGTGACATCAGTCTCTCCATGATTCACGTCCCTCCCGACTACTGCCAGATCCAGTAAGCTCTGCACCCAAAATGCTGCTCGAACCCACCCAGTTCTCTAGCCCCACTGCCTTTGCTCCCTTAACACCCGAGATCTCATAAAAAAAAATGTAGAGGCCAGATCACGAGAATCTTCTGCTTCAATCTTCCTAACGGCTTCCTTTCATACCTAGAGCATGCGAACAACTTTCACATGGGCCAACAGGCCCCCTGCATTACCCATCCCCTTTTACCTTCCCCACTTCGTCTCCCGCCCTGTTAACCCTCGGTCACTCCACTCGGACCACACACGTGGAATCCTTTCTTTCTTTCTTTCTCTTTTCTTTTTTCTTTCTTTCTTTTCTTTTTTCCTGAAGAAACAACTTGTTACAGTAAGTGATTTTCCTCTATACCTTGAGGAAATATTCATTTACTATTTATTTATGTATTATTGTTGTTCTATTACAGTTGTGCACACAGAGTTCTTTCACATCTCCTGGACTTTGTACATTTTTTTTTTTGGCCAGAAATGATCCTTCCCACTTTCCCATTCTTCACCTAATTCCCACTCATCCTTCAGGTTTCGGCATAAATACCACTTCTTTGGATATGCCTTCCCTTAGGCCCCAGCCCCGTGCCCAGCCCCATCCCATGCTAGATCACGTGCCTGGCACAGCAGGTGTTCAGCAAATGTTGAATGACCTGAAACCGACGGCACAGTGGTGCCTATGCATGTGGCTTTATACCATTTCATATGGAATTCCCTGTAAATTTCTCTCCTAGTTCCTAACCTTTCTGAAACCAAGGACTGGCCTGTTTTATGGTACATAGTAGCTATTCAACATATATTAGTTCATGGCTCCTCCCTCAGGCTTTGGGCTGGATCTTAAATAATCTTCATGAAAAATTATGAGAAATAATTATATTCATTTCACAGATAAGAAAAATGAGGCTCAAAGACTTAGTCACAAAGAAGTCATACAGATGTATGTTGAAGGTTACATAGATTACACTTCATTTAGGGTGTAGATGATTTCAAGTTTCAGATGAACAAACCCAAAATATATTAAATGGTAAGAAAATATATTGGCTTTTGGGACAGGAAGGCCACTAATAATAAAAGTGCAGAGAGTTAGCTCATTTCCCAGTTCAAAAGGGTCATTAAGGACGCTGCTGTGTATTTTTAAATCTCTCCATTCTACTATGCACACGTCACCTTTATCCTAAGCCTAGGTTCCCTCGTGGCACACAGAGCTAGAAGCTTTTGATTCTCTTCTAGCAATAGAAGCAGCTTGGGTGGCCATTCTTTCCTCCACACGTTCTTCTTTTCTCATTAGGCCAAAGTGAATCACATGCCCATCACTGAACTAAAACCCTAGCAGTAGAGATACGATTACCCTTAAACCTGCTGACCTTCAGCTAAGGTCAATTCCCCAAACCACGCTTCTGTTACTCAACAAGGCAGGGACCAGATGGGTGCCGGAGAACCAACCACAACACATGATGCAGGTAGCGGTAGGAAGGGAACGAAACCTATGAGAGCATGTGGCTAACTCCTGTTAATATCAATCAACTTCCTCCACGCAAAGAACAGCCTACTTACAATGAACACTCAATTTCGCATACTAAAACTATGATTACTAAAAAAAGGTATGTCATGTAGGAGACAAGAGACTAACATGGGATGGATTTAGACATTAATGAGCAAAAGGAAAATGAATAGTTTTGATCTTCCTCTCTGACATGGTCCCTGGCTGCTTCGTGTCTTGGCATTCATGACTTATCAATACCATTGAGCTACTGGTAGCTTCCTGTCCCCCTTCCCCATCAACTCCCCACAAATAAGACTCTAATATGTTCTTCCTCCTAGAAAGAGTTTCTATTCTACCTGAATCCTCCTTCCTCTTTTGGAAGGCAAACTCCTCATCAGTCCACATGTCAGATCAGACCTCTTCTTCAGAAAGCCTTCTAGGGGTCACTGAATCCCCGGGCTGTGCTCCCTCCGTGCACACAGTACCCTGTAGCGTCACCTCCTCACTGTATTGAGGATGTCTACCTAATTGACCCGCCTGCCTGCCCACCACCGCTGTACGCTCCTAGACACATACTCCGTATTTCATTCATCTCCATGATCCCCAACCCCTGTCCAGAACTCGGAACAGAGTAGACATCTAAGAAACACTTGTCCAGCTGCCAAAGGAACCAGAAATCTCTTCTTTGTCCACGATCGTGCCTTTCAATCAGAAGGAAACTTTCCTTTGCTAGGAAATACCTAGCATTCAAAATGTAAGGTACCTATAAACCTGAGGCGGATTACGGTGTTTTGACTTTCTGCACCTGTAGCTGCCTTCTTCACACAAACATTTTAATCCTCCTTAGCTGCTCCACCCTCGCCTGCAAACCCAGCAGTTCATTTAGGTTTCTGTGCTCTGGTTTAAAAACATTTCTGACAGCCTTTGCTTTGCTTTCCCTGAAATTTCAGGTCCCTGATATTTCTATATCAAGCCACTTTCAAGTGACCTCTTACGAGCTGTGACCGTCATTTCCTTGCCCATCATGGAAAAGGTGCCCCAGTTGGCTTTCTCTTTTCCATCATCATCAATGTCCTTTTTGTTTTCTCTAAAGTTATCTACTCAACATAAGGGGCTCTGCAGCCCCCAGCTCACTGTGGTCACCTGATCTTCCTGACTACGCCTGCGCCTTTCCAGCCACTGAACCGCCACTCCAGGCTGGTTGCGCGATGTGCCGCCGCTCTCCTGTTAACGCTGCTGATACTGAGCACTTCGAAAGGAAGAGCTGAAAACCAAAACGGATTTCATCAAACTCGCTTTTAAATTTAACCGGGAAAGGTTCCCCTGCGAAGGCACACGTTTTAACATTGTTCGGAGATGCCATTTTGAAGGCACCATCCCTTCCTCGGAAATCTGAACACCGTGCATCGCTGGTGGCAGTACAAAGGGGCGCAGCTGCTTGGAAAACCGTCTGATGAGTCTTCAAAAAATGAAATATGGAATTTACCACTCGATTCGGCCATTCAACCAAAGAATCCAAAGGAGGAACTCAGATATTTGCACATCCATGTTCATAGAGACATTATTCGTGATAAGTCACAAGGTGGAAATAACCCACATGCCCATTGACAGATAAATGGGTGAACAAAAAGTGATGCATAACACACAATGGAATATTCTTCTCAGTCTTAGAAAGGAATGAAGTTCTGACTCAAGGTCTAATAGAGATGACCCTTGAAGACATTATGCTAGATGAAATAAGCGGGCCACACTCTACTTAGGTATATAAAGTACTTAGAGCAGCCAAAGCCGCAGAGGCAGAAAGCAGATCAGCAGTTCCCAGGGAATGGAAGAGAGAGGGAGGGAAGGTATTGCTTAGTCTCCAACTGGGACAGTGAAAGAGCTCTGGAGATAGGCGGTGGTGTGGTTACCTGCCATGTGAGTGTGCTTACTGCCACTGAATTGTACACTTACAAATGGTTAAACAAATGAAGTTCACATTATGCATATTCTACAATAAAATAGAAAAGATTTAGAAAAACTACCCCCTCTCATTTTATCCCCCTACAGTCTCCATAAGCAGAAAGAGAAATTCCAAAGATATTTTCTTTATTCAAATTTTTGAGAGTTTAGCAATAATCCCGTTGTGATTTTCAGTTAGGACTTTTTTTTTAAATAGCTAATAATGACAGCTCAACAGACTACTTGAGCATCTCCCTGGGAAGGGCACAGTCTCCAGAACAAGCCAGCCTGGTGGGGAGAAGAGGTTCTGCCCTGGCTGGAAGGAAGCCTGTCCCCGCCCTCCAGACCTGAGGGAGCCCATTCTGAGTGACTCAGGTCACAGTAGCAGACTGTCCACAAGTTCTCTTCAAGATGATGCGAGAAGAGAAATAAGAAGTGCTGGCATGGCTGAATCCATTTACGAGAATAAGGGGCTCTTATTCGCCAAGAAGTCACCCAGCTTTCCAGTCCTTTCCGCTCCCACCCACACCTCACTCTCCCTGCAGTGAAACAAGGGACGCAGCCTTGTTCAAGCTGAAGGCTCCTTTATTCCGAGCTTTCCTGTGAACAGAGACGCTGAGCAAACACTCCCACCAGCCTGGGGGCTGCTCTGGCCCCTGCACCAAGGGTTCCCACAGTTCTGCAGGAACTGCTCCCAGCTCCCGAGATGCGTTGTGCTTCTCTGCTATGACAGAACCCACCTTGGTACAGAAGACACTCTTCCCTATTTTCATGGAAAACCTTTCAGGAAATATCCAATGCTCTCTTCTTTCCACTATGAAGCTTTAATGATGTTGCACCCAGTATATCCTCCTAAGCAATGTTGACAATAACCTCTTTTCCTTATTAGAAGATATGTTCTGTGTTGTGTGTATGTGTGTCTACTGTGCACTGCAAGTATTTAGTGACATGACTGCCTGGCTTATGACTAGGAATCCCCTGAAGCAAGTGACTACTTCTTACTAAGTTTTACAAGCTTAGCACCTAGCCCAAGTGACCACCCTACAGCCAGTGCTCAATCATTGGACAACGAGCAGCAGAAGTATGTTGGGAAGAGCCTGATTCAATCCTACTTACTGCCATTCCCTTCTTAGGAGCAACATACACCTCTTTTTCAAAAGGGCAAATAAAAGTTGCTTCCAGACTAACTGTGTAATTTGCCAAACATACGGAAAAGCACAGAAGCACAGAGCTGCCCTGAAACTGATCTACTTGACGGCCTTCTGCTGGGCAGAAACGGCCTGTGTGCCTGCAAAGACTACACACCCAATGAATGTTGCTAGATGATGGAATGACCTCAGAAGCAAATAAACTCGAATCCCATAATTAGCTATTGGAATTGAGATACACTGTTTATGATTTCATGTGCATGGCTTACTTCTAGCTAGAAATAAAGTCCCTGAAGGACACAGCCTGTGTTTTGTATGTCAGCCATATAAAAATGTACTCGTAACAGACATTCTCCAAACATTGGTTTAATTAATGGAAGTGACTTACTAAACTCACTGGATTCAAATGGCAATGAGAAGAGAGGGGAAGAAACAACGTGACCGTGAGGAGTTGAACCCCATAATACCACGCTCCGTCACCCTCACCAGTTTGCCAGATGGCAGTGCTGATGACTATTGTGTGGCCGCTGGAGCTGGGCCTGGATGACTGTGTCCCGGCCAGATGTCCAGGCCACGTGCGTCGGTGTCACAACACTGTCTCTGCCACGACACAGGAAGCACGCTCTGGCTCTGTGTCCACAGAGACAATTTCATCTGGGTAACAGTTTGTTATGAGGGATCCACGTTCCTCAAAGACTCCTTCAGTGTAATCACCACATCAAATACACACCCTTCTGCTCATGACCTCTGGACTAGGTAATCTAAATATAGCAGATATTAAAATAATGCTTAACTTACATATTTCAGCACCGGTAGGGTGGGGGGAGGGCTCTAAGGCACACAAAACATTAACTCTTCTCATTCATGAAGAGCATGAAGGCGGGTTTATTTAAAGGTGCTATGAAGCTTTAGACAGGATTCAGGTGTCAGAGTAAAAGAGACAGGTGAGCTACACAGGTGACTTTAAAACAGTTTTAACTGTGATACTATAAGGAACAGAGTTCACTCAGTCCAGTACCCAAACACACCTGTATCTATGTATATAAATTGGAGATTTTATGAAACAATATTTTCCTTTACTATAAGTGATCTACTCTAATTTTCCTAATATCCTTTATTTTTTTAATATAAAGTAGTGCTTTTTGGATGCTCCTGAGAAGATAGAATAGACATACATTTCTTAATTCATCCCACTAAGGAAAAATAAAAACCCTGGCCATTATACATAAGACAAAAATAAGATGACTTTGAAAGGCAGAAATAAGGAAGACATCTAGGGACCTTAGAACTCAAGGAATGATATGGTGGTGAGTTCTCTGGGCTTTCTTTCTGCATCCTCTATTCCAGACTTGAAGCTGAAGCAGCCCGCAACCTAAAATGTCATAGGGCACAGGACAAAAATAAGACCCAAAAGCCTGCTCCCTCTAGCCAAAGGACCGTGAGAGGGGCAGGCTGGCGAGGCCAGGTTATACAATAACTGTTCTGCTCAAATATCACAGAATACAGATGACCCACCGCTCAGCAGGGGCGGAATGGAGATGATCCTGGACGTCTAACCTCTTCAAGCTGGAATAAGGTACCCTGAAACTCCCAAGATGCCAGAGAAGGCTGCATAGGGACCCCAGATGTTCATCTCTGTCATCTGGTAATGAGGCCACCTCCTCAGCCCTGCAGTGCCAGCTGAGGTCACGTGGGGAGACAGGACTTCTGCCTGCACAGGACAGTAAGAGGTGGGTCCCCTTCCTTGGGTGGAGTCAGAGGAAGCCCAATGACTTTCTCCAACACCCTGTGATAGGTAAGGGGCCCCTCCTTCCAGGTACCAACTGAGGCCACAGCGGGGTTAAAGCAAGCCAGCTAAAACAAGACTGAAGACCCAGAGACTCATGCCATAAAATATCTAAGTTTCAATAAAAAATCACTCATATCTAAGAACCAGGAGGATTTCAAATGGAATGAGAAAAGATAATAAATGGCAACACCAAGATGCAAGAGGTAAAAGAATTATCTGACAAAGAATTTAAAGCAGCTATTATAAAAACACTTCACGAGCAATTACAGCTGACATGAATTTTTTAAAAAAGGAAATCAGCCAAGAATTAGAAGTCTCACACTCACACACAAAAAAACATGAACCAGAAGACACAGAAGAACCAAATGGAAATGTCGCAACTGAAAAATACAATAACTGAAATAAAAACTCAGTGGATGGGCTCGGTAGCAGAACGGAAGAGGCAAAGAAAGATTTAGGTGGAAAGGGTGAAGGGAACTTCCCTGGAAAAGGAAGCATTCTCCGTCTCGCTCTGGTTACGCAACACTATCCAGTATCAAAACTCAGCGAACGAACACTTAAGATATGTGCTTGCTGTTGCATATAATGTAATCTTTAAAATGTAACATGAACATTAAAGGGACTTATGTAAGAAAAAGAAGATAAAAAACACATATAGTAAAATGACAGCAAACTCACAATTATTAACAACTGCACCTAAAACAAAAACAAGAAGAAACTAAGCAAACAACTAGAAGAGGAACAGAACCACAGAAGTGGAGATCACATGGAGGGTTAGCAACAGGGGAGTGGGAGGAGGAGAGAGGGGGGAAAATTACGAAGAATAAGTAGCAATGAAGGTAGATAGAAAATAGGGGGAAGGCAAGAATAGTAGGGGAAATGTAGAAGCTAAAGAACTTATGACACATGGACATGAACTAAAGGGGGGGAATGTGGGTGGGAGAGGGTGTTCAGGGTGGAGGGGAATGAAGCAGGGGGTAATGGGAAAATAGCATAATCAATAAAATACATTTAAAAAAAGAAAAAAATGTAACACGAACAATTAAATACAGATACTATATATCTATATTTTAATTACTTCTAGAGAGAATTTAGGAGTGATTTCTGAATCACGTGTTTTCACCCACATCCCTCTCCTCCACCCAGGAGACAACTGCCCAGCAATTCGGCTCCAAGCTCTGCCACGTTCCTGCTGTGCACGTTTTTACTCATGGGCAAGTGACACCACCTCTGTCCTGTAAATGAAGACGTTAATATACATTATCAATCCTCACTTTCCCACTGTGTTGATGACACACCCAACACCTGACACCCCATGTTTAATGAATGTGAACCCCCATTTTTATCCTATTGCCCTCCACTATCATAAAAGAGAAATAGGTGGCATGAATTTGTAACAATTTTTAAACAGAATAGTAGCCATGTATTTTTTTCTTTTATTAGCATTTATTTGATACTGAATTTACTCTCAGACTTTAAGTTTTTGTCCTTCCATTTCTTCTGGGACATCTTTTTCTCCCGTGCAGCCTCCTCTTCCGGTTTAGGACCAATCTGCTTTTTTCAGTAGGGTCATCTCAGTGCGGCGGGGAGAGCCCCTGGGTGGGTTAGCCCGCCTGTGAGCTCTGTAAGCTCTGGGCTTCATCTTGGGAGCTTTGTTCGCCTGGATGTGTCCATGACCAGAGAATCCACGTCTAAACCCTTCAGTTCGGCATTACTGTCTGCACTTTCTTTAATCCTCACCCAAGGACATTTTTTTTGTCATTGCTTTTAGAGAAAGAGGAAGAGCGAGGGGAAAGAAGAGAAACATGGATGTGACAAACATCAGCTGGTTGCTTCCTGCATGTGCCTGGACTGGGGACTGTATGAGCCTAGGCCAAGGAATGAACTTACACCCTAGGTATGTGCCCCCACTGGGACTCAAACCCCCAACATTTCAGCGATGAGATAATGTTCCAATCAACTGAGCCACACTGGCCAGGGCACCCTCTGCATTTTTAAGCGTGCGCAGCAAAAACTCGGCATTCTTTTTGAGCCACCAGCCCTGGGTGTGTCCAGCTCCACTGTCTGGCCTGGGCACACCCAGCAACTCCACCCTCGTCACCATGGCATGGCACACACCGCTTCTGTAAAGTGACATTCCCCAGATACTTGGTGGCTTTTCAGATATGCGTTCCCGTGACGCCTGGGCAGTTTCATGAGTGTTCTGAAAATGGATGCAAAGATTTGACCCTCTTGATTTGCATGATTTTGTGGGGTTTTCTGAGTCAAGTGCACAGTGAACCATTTCAGAGGTCATCTCAGGTCGCATGCAGGAAGAGCAATCTTTCAGGGCATAGTACAGGCTTGAAAAGTGCCAAGTGGCAGCCCCGGAGAGAAGGGCAAACTGAAGTGAAATTCAGTTAAAAAGCTAAAAATAAACAAAGCCAGAAGGAAAAAAGAATAGCTGTACAGGTATAAACAAGCTTGGTGAGCACGGAGGACCAAGGTAAAAGCAGAGATGAAGGCAAACGCCCGCACCTGGAACACCCTTGCTACCGACCGCCTTCTGTCAAACCAAGTCCACCAAACGGAGGGGCTCAGCTTGGAAAGACTTTACGCACGGCAAAGCGGCATTTCAGGACGGGAGGGAGAGACAGAGTCAACACACATGGAGGACTTCTCATCCTCTATCACTAGGGTGTTAGATATTAGAAGGAGAAAATTAGGTAGCAAAAGGAGGGAAAGACTTAGAGGTGCTGAGCGACTTGTTTAAGGCCACCAGGCACATGGCACAGGGGAAGTGAAAACAAGAACGGCCTCACCTACACGCCCCACGTTGCTCCCACCACAGCTGCTGCCCTGGGGAGTAAGACATTTCCCCTCTGTACCTCCAGTCGTTTGGTCGCTAAAGTCACAGGCTTGCAGTTAACAACTCTGGCCCTGCCGCCAACGATCTGTGTGGCATTGGGCAAGTTATTCAGCTTTAGGTTAGGGCTGTCTTTCCTACAAAATCAGAATAATCGTAACTTTTTTATAAAGCTTCAGAAGAATTAAATGGAAATGTATTTACAGTCCTTATGTCTGGCACAGAGCAAGTGTGCAACGAGTGGTAAGCATTGCTACACATATTTCTTCCTTTGTTCTTGTGAATACCATCTTAATGGTACTGATGCCTTTAAAAGCAAACACCCTGACCCTTGGGGTACACATCTGGGCCGGCATACACACAGTGCCACTAAAGAAAGGAAGTGGTGACTGCAATGTGGTTAGAGAAGGGGGAGAGGGACAAGAGGTCAGAAAAAGGCATTAGAGAAAAAAAGAGAGAAGCTTAAAATTCTCTTGGAAGGGTTATCTGGGCGACTAAGGGAAAAATACTATTTCAGCCAGAAACATAAGTATCTGTCACATCACAGAAACGTGAAAAAGGCTTGATAGGTTCTGGTGTGATGGGATGAATGTGAGTGTCCCCCGTGTGTGTGTGTGTGAAGCAAGGTCATCTCCACGGGCTAGTCTGTTTGCTCACTCTCTCTATTCACAGTAAATGCTCCTCAGACTAAAGGATCACTCAAGTTTAACACACCTCATTCCTTGTTTCACTTGATCGTCCAAATGTATGTGCTATATTAATATATATCAAAGATCACAGTACCTAAAAGAAGAGCCGTAAGGAAACAGACCTTAATTCATGGACAAAAAAATAGCTCAAAGTTCACTGGAACCACAGATAGGTATATAACTTGCTAAAGATTCCTTGATATGGAAAAAACAGTCCTTTTTAAAAAACTTCCCAGTTTACTAAGAAAACTGACCAGGTCCCATCCAAGTTGGTATCACAGATTGCAGGTCACTGGTCCTCAGTGTACCTCGGTCACGCTGTTGGAGCCACACCGCCCAAGATGGGAGCCGGTATAGGCACATGGCTGGCTATTTTCATGTGAAGTCATGAGAGTTATTTTTCTCACGATACTGAAATACAATCGGGAGTTTAGCTCCTCCGTCACAGCAGCCACATGTGGATCGCTCACCAGCCACCGGTCGCTGTGACTGCCACACTGTCAGTGTGGATTGCTGGACAGTTCCGCCACTGCAGGAAGGCCTACTGAGAGCACATGTTTGAAAATCAGTCTTTCTCCCCAACGTTACTTGAAAAAGAACTGAAAAAAAACAAGAATTTGATGTCAGAAATTATTTTCTTTTCTATATTTGCTTAACGGTTTGTAGTGATCTAAATAGCTCTATCTACATTTTAGGGACAGGAAAACATGAAGTACAATGCCAGAACTAGGGATCTTACAAAATGTTCGCTCTTTGGGCATAACCAGCCCTTGTAACGTGTCTAGCTCTGACTTCCACACACATTTCAGACAGGCTCACGTAACAGTGAGAGCCATCCTGTTCACTTGCTACAGACAGACCCCTAAATACTCTGTCCCCCGACCCGGCGCTTCTGGGCCACTCATCAGTTGGTTTTTTGTTATAAGCTTTTAGAGACCCGAGATTATCTCCGAGGGAGATAGAGATAAACTGAGAATCAGAGATAAGTCGGCTCTGGCAAAGCTCACAGTCTACTGAAACAGCGGCTCCCAAAAGTCTGCCCAGAACTGAGATATGTGACGAAAATTCCATTGGTCCTCAGCAAAATGGGGAGAGAAAAAAAAAAAAAAAGAAAGCCTCGTGAGCGTTCCACTGGCCATAGGTTTTCAGTGCAAAAGCCTGTCCTTTATTTTGATTTTGTCTTTCCTACATTTTTCATGTTAACTGCCTATCTTTTATCAAATTAAATAAGAGATGGTGAGGGTACAGATGTATATGCGCAGACAAGTTTTAACGGTATGAAAATAAAAGCTATATAGAAACCGTATCTCCAGTTTTAAAAATTTCTTGTTTGAGTGGTACTTCTACGCTACTGACGAAACATAAGCAGACCAGTAATTATTTGTAGAGGACATGAAGGTGAAAGGGGGTGGAAATAAGAGGTACAGAGAAAGTAATGCTGAGAGGTTCCAAAAACTGACAAAGTAAATGATCACTTCCAAGTCGCCCCCCCCCCGCAAAAAAAAATCAGGTAAGACTTTCATAGAAACTTGGCATTTCAGATAGGTTTTTGAAAAAGCGGTCAGACCAGATTTGCACCTGTATTTCAGGAGTAGGTGTCCAAGCAAAGGGACGAAGGAACAGAGCAAAAAAAGAAAAAAATGAGAAAGAACTCATGGACAGGGACAACAGTGTGGCGATTGCAGGGCTGGGGGTAGGGGAATGGAGGTAGAAGAGGGAATGGGGTGATAAATGATAATGGAAAAAACACAATAAAAAATTTTTTTAAAGAAATACCCCCCAAAAATTAAAATAAAATAAGACACAAATTAGGAAAGTTTGGGGTGTTTACAAGGCAGAGTAAGTCGTTTGGAATCTACAGGACATGAAAAAACAACATGGAGATGAGGCGGGAAGATAATCTGGGAGCAGCTTACAATGAAAGTGTGGGGATTGTGCGACTAGGGTAAGAAATTTGGATGTTTTTCACTAAACAACTGGAAAATCAGCAAATGATTCAGGCAGGGGGAACTCAGCCAGTGTTGTGTCTCGGTAATACGGACACACACATAATGGCAATAAGCATCGGTTGATATGTGAGCATCCTTCAAGATTCAGCTTAAGTCTCATTAAAACCTTCTCCTTCATGACAGCACATACCTAGGCTCCTTAATCTGAACTCCCGAAGCATTTATCTGCACTCCATAGGGCAGCACATTGCCACTTTCTCAAGTAACCACCACAAAATTAGGCACCCGTTAAATCAAACTGTTGTAGTTAATTATCAGCGTCACTCCCTGTGTCCCTTCAAATACTGGGCCGACGATAGGAGCCAAATAACGACAGGGCAACACAAATTCCATGGCCCTTATGTGCCCACCTATGCGTCCCCACAGCTAGCTGAGCACTGTGGGCGGGCACCTACCCTGTGGGCATCCTACACACGTGTGCACACATTGCCACGAGAGACGACTAACAAAACAACACCAAAGCAAACAGCAGAGCGCGTGATTATGCATTTGAGAAAGGATTTATATTCCTACTTAGCTTTTCAAATCAGACAATGCTTCTGAAATATTTTACCAGTTTCCCCACTGTTCTAGATTTTGTTGGCTGGTACACAAAAAAAACAAAAACAATTCTAAAGGATACACTTTGAAAGATTAGCAATTCATTTCATGGTGTTATAAATTATTTCTAAAGATGCTTCTAGTCAGTTCTCAATATGACAGCCACTAAAACATTGTAAACACCAACTGTTATCATCTAAATCTCCCCTTAAGATTAGGGGGGTGTGGGGGAATTGAGTACATAAAACTCAGATCAGAGAAAGCCTGTCACTCCATTTGCCTCCTTGGTTGTTGATAGCAAAAGCCAGGAGGAAGGCGGTGCCACAGCCCAGTTTCCAAATTTCAGCTGAATCCTCAAGCTTTGCTCTGTCTTCCGTCCTGACCCGCCCACTGGATCCTCCCATAAGTCCATTAACATGCTCCAAGTCTCGCCCTAGATAACAATCCTCCTCTAACTCTGTTGGTTCACTTATTAATAAACTACTTCCTTCTCTTTCCCTTCCCTATGGTAAGACTGTTAAAAGTGCATTATTGTTTATAGTTCAGGCAGACCTGTATGGATACTGTTCTAAACACCTTACATGCTAAGGTGGACCAAATTACTGTTTGATACAAATATTCACTCCTTGGAGCAGTGTGGCCCTATGCAATGACTTTGACCTTGGCCATGTGAGTTAATCTGGTCAATGGATATGAGTGGACACATGTGAGCAAAGGAGTTAAACATGTGTGATGGTTTGTTTTGGTCTCTGACGCACCTGTAGTAACAGCATACCCAGGGGCTGCTGCCCCTTCAATCTGGACCCCAGACTGAGATACTCAGAGCGGAAATGACCCCAACCTAAAGTCTAGAATCAAGACCAGTCTGTGGGGAGAACTGGGGAGTGTGCCAGGTGCCAGACCCAAAGGAGCATGCGAGCCATGGCAGCATTTTGCTCTTTATCCCAAAGTCATAGGAGACCTTTAGGATGCAGCTTCTAGGGGAAGTCCTCTCTTTTCCATCCAGATGCTGTTTGGGGGTCTGTCTAGATCCTTCAGAGGCCCAGCCTACGATTCCAGAAGGATGTACCACAATACAATGACTGCTTAGGCATTTATCACCCCACCAGTGCTGACATCCCACCCCACAGCGGTTATTCCAACTCAGGCGAAAGACAATAGTGACTACACCCCGGCCAGGTCAAAGAAAACCTAGAGGAACAGGTGTGCGAGTTGACAGGTCTTACCCCTGGGAATGCACGGCCTGCGCACTCTGGCCATAGAAGAGTCCACAGCTAGCGGAGCAACCCACAATAGCCAGGCCTGCCTCAGAGCAGATCCTAAATTCTTGCTCTGCAGGCAGTAGAACTGAATCTGGGAGGCAGCTGGCGTGAGAGGAGGTGGCTCTGCCAGCTGATACGAAAATAAACCGGAGGGTAAAAGGCACTTCATCAGCCACACACCCTCTGCCACCATCTGCATGGCTGACTCCTGTTATTCAGGCCTCCACGTAAGCATCTCCTCAGTGGAGCCATTCCCTACCACATAATCTAAGTGGTAGGGAATGTCCCCGTCACTTTGTTTTGATTCTCTACACAGTACTTGGCGTGTGCATACTGCACTGTACGTGTCCTGTGACAAAGCTTGTAAGGCCCGAGGAGGAGGGGTCTCGCTCGTGCTACTCAATGTTATAACTGTAGCACAGCGCCCGGCGCAGGGGCAGCCCCTGGGAAATAACTGTTAACAGCTGGACGAGCGAATGAAGGAGAATGGGACACCCTCGTCTTTTACACACATCTTTCCCTCCGGTGTGTTTTCCTTTGCTTCGGATGTTCCTGGTTAGCAGGAGCTTCAAAGTCGTATAACCGCAGACAAGGTTTAACTTGTATGGATGTCTCTACATTTTTCTGAGTAAAGAAATCCTAGTTTTCATCAAGAAATCAAAGAATCCATATCTATTATGAACACAATTTAGTTCAGAAAATTCATACGTTGAAGCCTCAACCCCCGATGTGACTGTATTTGGAGACTGGGCCCGTAAAGAGGTAACGCACGTTAAGTGAGGTCCTAAGGGTGAGCCCTCGTCCAGGATGATTGGTGCCCTTATGAAAAGAGGACGAGACGAGACAGCAGGGATGTGTAAGCCAAGAAAAAAGGCAATGTACAAGCCTAGGAGGGAGGTGTCGAGAGAAGCCAAACCAAGCCTGCCAACACCTCGATCTTGCACTTTTAGCCTTCAGAACAGTGAGACAATAAATTTCTGTTGTTTAAGTCACCCAGTCTGTGGTACTTTGTGATGGCAGCCCTAGGAATCTCATATAATATCCCTGGAAAGTTAAGAACCACTAATGACAAACTACCATTTATTTAAGCACCTAAGTAGGCTGTACTTACATACCTCACCTCCTTTACTTACTCACTTATTTATTCCTTTGAACAATGGGGACAGGACCACAGAACCAGAAAATAAAGTCAGGACCTAAACCCAGGCAATAGTTCATCTTGGATGCACATCAGAATCACATAGAGAATTTGCAAAGTCACTCACACCTGGCCAGCCAGGAAAGATCCCAAGTTAACTGGTCCCCAAAGAGCCCAGGCATAAGGTACTTGTAATGATGAGCTGGAATTAAGAACCACAGAATAAGGGCAATCACAATCCCAAAATTATACTGTTTCTACAGAGAATACATTTGCAAGGCTCAAAACTGCAGTCCGAAAAACTAGGTTTAGAGGGTCTTGGGTTGCGCAGGTGAGAAAGAGATGAAGGCCTAACTCCGGACAGAGGTGGCAAGGATGAAGATGGGTTTCAAATCATTTCGATCAGGAGTTGACCCGCTTTTCTATAAAGGGACAGATAATAAATACTTAAAGCTTTGCAAACCATATCACAGCTACCCAACTCTGCCACCATGGTACCCAAGTGGCAATAAACTACATAACCTAACGAACATAATTATGTTCCAATAAAACTTAAAAGAGGTGGCCAATTTTTCCACACCTAACCTACATCCTAAAACAGGTCAAGCTTGGTCACTGACTAGATATGAGGCAGGAAGGAAATAAAGGTAGTTGCTAGGCTTTGAGATCTTTATGTTCTCAGTATTTGGTCCAGAATCATAAATTCCTTGAGTCAATTGAATGTCAGAGGAGGATAAAACCTCATTAAAATTATGTCATTCAACAGCCTCGTTTTATTGGTCAGGACATTGAGGGCAGGTGCCTCTGAGGTGGTGACTAGTTAGCAGCACAAATAATACCAGAGTTTCTAGCTCTGGAGTTTCTAGCTCTGCACTGCACTGCACCCCTGCCGTCCACGCCTCTAGGTAAAAAAGGTTTTTCTCTCTCTGCCTTGAGACCACCATGTCACATATATAATAACAGTTATTGAGTATTAAATAAATATCACTAGATGTTTATAACATGTCCTAGGACCACTGAGAGACTGTCTCCCATTTCAGGAAGCTTAAAGTCTTGTTGTTACACACATTCCACCCAAGCCATCTTTGTGCTCCTGATTTTTTTTCTGGATCTGATATTTTTTAAAGTGGTTGTGAAACATACATCATACTTCTTTGCTCTAAGGATCATTCACTTTCTAATCTGAACACTGTTTTATGTTAAAAGCATACAGAGAATGTATTCAAGCCAAGAACTAAATCACTGCTTATTCAGCCTCCTGACAAGGAAAGAATAAATCACAGACATGCATTATCAGAACATAACCACAGTCAACTCCAATTGAAGACCGAAAAACCTTACTAAGAGGCCAGCAGAATGCCTTATGACTGTTATGCAAAACCAAAAGCCATACAAAGAGAAAAGGGCTAGAAGAAAATATGCCAAATACTAATAGTAGCTGTTTTTTTTAATATGGGCCCATGGAAAACTCTTTTCTTTCTACTTTCCTGAGGATATATCTAATAACCATGTAATTATTACTATCTTATAAGGTTAATTTAAAAGGAATATGTTACTATGTTGTATTTTTTTAAAATTCTTGAATTTCTAATAGTATCTTGCTCTAGGATATTAACAGAATACATTATGTAAATATTAACATAAAATCATGTAAAAAATTTTAAAGCTCTTTAGGTGTACAACAAAGTATGCTTTCAGGTATAAGTAGCTGACAGAGCACTGTTACTGGATAAATTATTTTTCCTTCATGCCTAGTAAATGGCTCTTCTTTAAGTATTTCCAGACACCATAGCCTCCTCACTATTACTTATTTCCCAGTACTGTTCCCTTTTTTCTTATCTCCTGACAAATAAACCCAACATGGTTGGCTGACTGGGTATCATAAGTTCAAAATTTTCTGAACAATGAATTCTCTTTAAAAATGGTTCCTGCTGTGGTCTTGCTCTCTTCCTGCTTCTTTCAGGAAACCGACCCACTGGCCCCTTCCTGAAAATGGAAGATGTCAAAATAGAGGACAAAGGCAATGCCACAGAGCAAGCGGCTGGGCTAATAGCTGGGACCTTTTCGTGTGACAGTTGGCTCTTCCAGAAAGGCCAGCTCAGCATCATCAAGCCCTCACCCCCATTCCCACTCCAATGATGAGGACACAGATGGGTAGAGAGGAGAAAAAACTAGTCGGGGTGGAAAGAGGCTGCTGTGTGTGACCCTTGGGGACATCTCTCCATTCTAAGTTCAGAAAGACCCTGTCAGCACAAAGGAACAGATGGGAAAGTCTCTAGGAAGCAGTCAGCAGAATCAATGCTCAAACAAGACCCAAAAATGCCGCATCTGAGCACACGAGTATTGTACACGCAGGTTCCTAAGACCAGTTCTGTATCCCAGCCAACCCTTCCACAGTTGACCTTTTCCAGAGGCCAACTTGTGATCAACGCCACCTCAATAATAACTTCCACTCTCAAATATAAAGAAATATACTTTTGCCCCAAGAAGTTTCATAAATAGGAATCCTCTCTTCCTGGGGTGAATCTATGTTGGTTTGCATGACTGCCTTTGTCAAATCTGAGCGTGTACACTCAGCATGATGTTGAGAGTTAGGGAACTTGGGCTCTTTCTATATCCTGTTTCATACTGTTCAGAAAGCCTGATGCACTGGGCAAAATATTAACTCATTCAACTATTATTTGTCAAGTACCTACTATACACCAGGTATTCTTCTAGGTGTTTAAATACATCCATGAAAAAACCCACAAGGATTATAATTGTAGTGGAGGGAAATTTCTGGTTAATCAAGAATCATCTTCAGAAATGAGAATTCCTAGAAAATCTACATTCAGATTGCTAACTTTCTTAGAAATAATATAGTAAAATACACTCAGATAGAAGGTACCTGTAATATACTTATGGGTAAGAAGGCACCAGGTAATATACTTACCTGGAAGTTAATAAAATGAATGGGTAAGGAAACAGAGTAAGGAATCAGATTTTGGAGTTTAAATATTGGGTCTTCTCAGTAATCAACCAACCCAATAGAAAAAAAAAGACCTAAACATTCTGACATAAGAAGATCCCTATTCTTGTCCTAAAAACACTCAGTCAGTTAATTTTACAATAAAAACTGTGATTGACAGGTTCCATTCATTCATAAAGAACTTTTAATTTTTTAATGAGCCAATCAAATATGGGCAGAGAGCCTAATGTATATACACTTTTGGGGCTATCTAACATGAAAGCAGACCAAAATGAACAAACTGGCAAAAAAAGTAACTTGGAAGAAATACATATGGAGAGCAAAGTAAGCTTTATTAAAAAAATAAAAATGTTAGCATTAATGTCTTCAATGAAATATGGAAAGATTATATCCACAAAATAAGATTTGGTGTTATAAAAACTTCAGAAAGAAAAAAAATCTCTTTAAAAATTAAAAATGATAGGAATGATAAAATGACATAGAAGCTTGAAAGAAAAATTAATCTACCAGAAAATAGAACAAAAAGAATCAAGATGAGACATAAGGAAACACTGATTTCAAAAATGAGAACCACACCGGGAAATTTATCATTTCAAAAATAGCAGTTAGAGAAATAAGAACAAATTGGCTACAATCAAATAAATAACTCACTAAAAATTCACAGAAATGAAATGATCATATGGAAAGACCACTTTCACTTTGAAAGACCACTAAATACACAATACAATAGATAAAATGGACTCACACCAAAGCACAGTCTCATTCCATATCTCAGTACTAGGGACAGAAAGAAGATTAAACAATTTTTTTAGAACATATATATTTCATACAAATGATCAAGAATCAGAAGGCTTCAGATTTCTCGAAAACAAGACTGGAAACTTGGACATAGTAGAGGCTCCGACACTGTGAGGAAAGATAATCTTCAACTTTTAAAAATCTAATTGAGTTATCAATTAAGGACAAGGGTAGAGTATATACATTTTCAGATATGCAAGTTCTCAAAAGTATGCCTCCCACATACCTTTTCTCAGGAGGATGAGTTCCATCAAAACCGAGATTAGAAGAAAGTAAGAGGGTTACTCAGGGTCCTGGGAAAGGGGATCTGACACCGAGATAGGCACCCCAAGGACAGTGGTGAAGGAAAATCTAAACACAAGCAAGTCTAGAGAACAACTAGACCTGTTTGAAACAAGCCAGAATTCTTTCAGAAATATTTCTTCAGTGACAAGGAATTCACAGAATACCTAATGTATGAATTATTGGGAGGGGACTTAACTGAGAAATGTTTTGTTGAAACAGGTGATAAGTTGATAGGACAGTAAGCAAAGAACAATAAAATATCATTAAGCAATTTTTGAAGATGTTAATGATTAATTGTAAAATTATGTTCACATATAACTTTAATAAAAATATAATCTAAATTTTAAGTTTATAAAGCGCTTATCATACTTCCTGTGATATAGTAGGTTCTCAAAGAATATAGTAACTATACTATACATACATACATACATGGGCTTCACTCCTGATTTGTTTCACTGAGTGTTCTCAGATAGGCTACTTACCCAAAACCTGTTTCCTCACACGCAAAACGTGAATAAGTACAACTCTAGTAGGCATTGAGAAAATATTTATAAGCCACAATCCTTGGTATACAGTAAAAATATTTATCTCTCTGTCTATACTCGTATGTAAAATATTGGGTATGTTTCATCACCTAATTTCAAAATATTTAACACTAAGAGGACATAGCTACATAGTAGCTGAATAAAAGAACCATGGGGATTCTGAATGTTTACTTAATCAAAGGTTTTTAACATTAAGAATAAAAATGGCTGAACACACTGTAAGAAGAAAAAGGAAAGGTGGATGAAGCATCAGAGAAGGACCAGCTAGACTGGGAGACCAAAATGAACATGAAAAGAAAAGGATAGGAGGAAAACCTTGTTAAAAGAACATAGTGAAAATCAGACTACAGTGCCTGGGCAATAATCACACAAAAGTAGTGTATGGGAGTGATCAGTAAGCCATAAGGAAGGTGGCTGGAACATAAGAAATGTGTCACCACTCATATGAGCTTTACAATTAGCTGGGACCCTGTTGTCATCCTGCACAGACCTCACACTCCATCTTGCAGAAATGCCCTTCATCATAAAGGGTAAGTGCTCCCTAGGGAACGGCCGTCAGCAAGCTACAGGGGCAGAAGTCACGGGACGTTTCTGAAACCTGGGCGGAGTTATTTACTGTCCTTTCAAGAGCTCCTATCTCTGCCCTCATTCACCGGGCATCTGTGTCTAAGAATGAGACTGATCGTTATGCTTATACACAGTTAGGAAAAAAGGGAGAAATAATGAAGTGCGTTAATAGTTTATCAACAACTAAACACTTATTAAGATGTGCTAGAATGACTCCAGTTACTGCAGGTAAAGTGCGTCAGTTATACAGGAAACAGGAACTCTCTCCAGGGCTCTCTACAGGGGGTGTCAGTGTGGTCCCTTGTTTTGTGGCAACAGAGTGGACACTGAAGTCATCTGAACTTGGGCTTGAATTCTTACACCATCATTTACCACTGGTGACCTTGGAGAAATTTATCTCTTTCAGCCTTAATTTTTTCATGTAGGAAATGGAGAGAATATTAATAAGCATTTCATGGGCTTATTGTGAAAAGGTAGACTATTCCAAATAAACAATTACCAATATGGGCTAAACCCCACCCATCAGAACACTCATTGCCATCAACCAGCAGAGCCGTACTAGGGCCTATGGGCTGCTGTTATCAGTCGGTGCCTAATAAATGATAGCTATTGTTATTCATTTCTTATTGGTATTCGATTTTTCTTTCTACAGTGAATATGAAGGATATTTAGATTCAGAAAAATGTTTTTAAATATTACTTTAATATAGCTACTTGGAAGATAGAATTATGGAGTATCAAAAAAAATACTGGGAGAAGAAAAAAGGGGAACTTAATCTCTCATTACCTGGACCAAGGATTAAGCACCGCTGGAGAACTACATGACCACAGGCCCATGCCAGCTGCCTTCATCTGTGATTTAAGAACAATTCTTGATCCCGTTCAGAACATTCCATTTACAAACCCCTTCAAAGTAGGCACCGTGCCTTCCTTTCCCCTCACAGCAGCAATGAGAGAAGCTGTAATAAAAAAAGACACCGAGTTCTAAATCTGAGCTCTGCCACTAATGAGTTGTGTGACCTTGGGCAAAGGAGCCTCCACATCCTCATTTACAAAACAGGAACATGAGTGCCTGTCCCAGCTGTCAATGGATCAGCCGTGGAGCCAACCAGAAACTGTACTTTGGAAAGCACGAGTGCCGTGCAAAGCCAGGGCGGTACGGTTACAGTGGCGATGGCCTTGGGGTGAGCCCCAGAAAGCATGCAGTGCCAAAGCTACCAGCGATGGAGTTTCAGTTAAGAAACCCCGGCCAAGCAAAGCAGGTCAGCGGGGAGGCAGGAGCTTCATGGGGTTGTAGAGAGACACTTAGCACGCAATAGACAATTCATCATCAGTCAGGGAAGATCACTTACCATTAGAATCAGGGACAATGGCCTCAGCACCCTGGAAACCTAAGTCTTAAGGCTTTTAAAAACAGGAAGGGGCAGGAGATAGGACAAGAAAATGGAGCATATGCTCCTGTCTTGGCAAAAAGGTAACACTGGCCGAGTTTGTGTTCAGCATCCTTTCCTTTCTGACATCGCCCCTACTTGCTGCTGTTTTCCTGGAATCCCAAACCCAGGCTATAGGGTCAGAGTTCCCCAGTGGCACCTGCTGGTTGGTCGCTCTGGGCACCCAACCCCTGCTCCATACGCAGGCACCCACCAAGGCCTAGCCTCTCCAGAAAATGACTCATGTTCTGAAAACTACACCCTCCCTCAACATTTGAAAATTAGAAGCCCTCCTGTTTCATCCTGTCTCATCTTGATTGAATTATTACAGAATACACAAGAAACTGTCAGTGACCCACATGTTCTCCTAGGTCATCCTTAAGAAAAAAATTTAAGATATCATTGCTATAACAGTATATTAGTAGGTCATCGTTTAATAATCTTATTTTTAAAGAAAATTCTGAAGATGATGTCTTAACCCAGGATTCCCCAAAGTGTCCTAACTAGGAAATTGGATGAACATCTTTTATGTTTATCAAATGTCAGCTCTGCCACTTACTTGCTGAGTGATCATGGCCAAGTTACTAACCTCACTGGGCCCCCTTGGTTATTTATAAGGGATGATAACGGTGCCTACCTCATAGGGTTTATGTGAAGATTAATAGATGAGAAGTCAATAGATGAGAAGCAGGATGAACAGTGCCTATCACATACTAGAGGTATTAATATTCTTAGTGCTATATTTATTTTATAGTTAACAACACTCCTTATCTGCACCACCCACCCCTTCCAAAAACAACACCACCTTCTCCAAGAGACAGTACATCTAAACAAAACCTCCCTCCCTAGTGGGTCAGTTCACACAGTCTATAAACACTCTTAACTATTTCGTAGCTTTAAAAAAAAAAAGCTTCTTTGAACTTGTTTCCCATCCAGGTAAGGCCCTTTGTCCTCCTCCTTCCAACTTCTCACCACATAGACAACTCCCTTGACCTTGATATCTCTCTTCCTACAACTATTACTCCCTTCCACTTCTTTCCATCTCCATGCATTTGCATCAAGAGTAACTTCCTCATCACCCATGTAATGTCTGAATGACCTGGATATGGATCTGCTTCCCAGTTTACTACCTGCCAAATGCATGGGCATTGCCCAGCACACACCTTGCTGGCCGGGCTTCGGGCGATGCCGACGCACTCCCTTCTGACATGGTTTCCCTACGACCTGCTTCAGTTTCCTCATCCCATGCCTGAAACACTGCAGTTGCCTGGAAGTCATGCTCTTCTCACCCAGGAGCTCTCTCTCTTGCCCGCCCGGTCTCTTGCTTTAGACACGTGCAAGCAGAACAACGGGTGAGCCTGCGGGAGAAAGGCCTTCCGGGTGGGAAGAACAGCGCAGAGGCAGAAGGGATTCGAGGTACAAGGAGAGCCCAGAAAACAGCAGGCCCTGGGCTCCCTGACAATCGGGGCAGATTCCTGGGGTGAAGGGGTGGGAAATCCGCCTGGAGCGGGAACGCAGTGGCACGCCGGGAGGAGCCCGGACTGCGAAGGAGTTTGGACTTAACCGCGCTGGCGGTGGAGAGCTCCTGCAGAGCTGGGTCCATTTCTGTGTCTGCCTCCATCACACCCTGTAACGAAACTGCCCCAAACCCTGCCGTTCTCTGCCCTATGAAGTGTTTCTCACATCTGCTCCTCTGTTCTTTCCTTGCCTCTCACCACATCAATGGGCAGGCCGTTGCTGTGGGCCTGGCAGACCCCATTACCCTGCGCCGCCCCGGCCCCAATGGAGCAGCCTAGACACAGCCCACCCCGCCCAAGTCCATACCTTACTGGGATGCATTTGCAACCCGAGCCTTGAATCTGACTCTACTGAAAGCCATGTGAGAGGAAGGTTCAGAACCTTAGATTCCTTTACTCTGCTCAGTGCTGTCCACAGTGGTTATCTTATCGCGGGCGCACAACAAGTATTTATTATCCAAATAAATATGTAGGCAGGCACGCTCATGGGTGCTGGGCACGCCAGTGAACTTGGAAGGCAGCATGACACAGCCGCAATGACAAAAACCCAAAGACCTGGGGCTGCTGACAAAGGGAGAAGCAAAACTGCAGAGAGCTAATACCGAGATAAACACCTTAGGTTCGATCCCAAAACCTAAAAGAATCTTCCCTACTGAAGAGCCCAAATAAGCAATGTTTTATTACACTGTTTTCCATAAATGACCATTTCCAAAAAGGCAAAGTAAACCAGGAGCAAACTACCAAACTGGAACAAAACCCAAACCAGAAGGCAACGCACGCCAGTGCGAGAGCACGGGCCCTGGAATACGGGAGAGCTGGCGACAGAGCCCAGCTCCACCAGAAGTGCGCTGTGTGGCCTTGAGGAAATTCCTTACCTTCTCTGGACCTAAAGTCTTTCAATGCTTGGGTGGGGAAAACCACCTATCCACTGCCTTATGAAAACTAATGTTGAGAAAGTGGACATCAAGAGTCTGGCTGAGAGTAGGCAC
>CM052544.1:111710834-111832460 GCA_028533065.1 Trachops cirrhosus
AAGGATAGACTTCGTGCAGATGACTTTATGTTCAAAGCAGTCTGCCCTTAAAATAATCAAATTTCTGGTTCTTAATGGGAGGATAATTAGCGGCAAATTTTTCCTTTTGGACTCTAGTACCTGCACACGCCATTCGGTTTGTGAGGATTAGGTGAGGTCATTGAAGAAGGTCCCTTCTTAGAGTAGAGGTAGGTCTCTAAGAATATGGCATTTGGTTTGACAGATTTAACCCACTGATATGAATCAACACTTTTGAAGTGGTTACCATTTGCCAGAAATTGTTTTAAGTGTTTTAAAAGTACCCAGGCATTTCTGGCTCTGCGGGCCACCTGCTTAAACACTACACTATGCTGCCTTTTTAATTTTCCACATATCGTGTTTCTGCTGCTGGCAGTTTTGGAGAGCGGCAGACCGAAGTCAAAACAAAAGGCTGGGTACATGGATACCAGGTGTGGGCCCCAAGGACCATCTCCTTGTGCCTCTCATCTTGAAGGGCAGGTGAGTAATACAGATGGATCTTCTGCAGCCTTTTCTCTTTAGGAAGCTCTATGCTTCCTTATTTTCCCAGGGGAAGAAAAACCAACAACAACAACAACAACAACAATGTATTGTACTGTTGCAAAAGGAAAGGACGGAGTTGAGCCTTCGTAGTTACAGACGAGAAAGGTCCATCACGTGTCAGAAAGTGAGAGTCAGGGCCACTGGTGCAGTGGGAGCCCGACAAAAGCGCTGCAGGTGCCGATGACAGATTACTGCCCTCACACACCTGAAGGCATGATCTAGGGCTCGATCCTCATGTCTGCCAAACTCAAAGAAGTGAAAGAAAAATGCGACAGGGGAGAGGATTTAGATTGCACCTGGGAGAGAAAGAATGCAGCGCACCCAAGATGTGCCTTGTGAGATAAGGCAACTGCTAGCAGAGAGCAGGCCCGGTTTTTGCTTTGAACTTGCTTTTCCCAGTCCATGGTAACTGTTAGAGAAAAAGTTGGTATGGAAAAGGTATTTCTGCGAAGTCTGGTTTTAGTCAAGGAGATGTGAATCTTATGGGGGTGGGGAAATACTCCGCTCATTTTTGCCCCACTGTTTTATTTATATTTATTTTTATTTTTTTAAATGTTTATTTTTCAGAGAGGGGAAGGGAAGGAGAGAGGGAGAGAAACATCAATGTATGGTTGTGTCTTGCACATCCCCTACTGGGGACCTGGCCCACAACCTGGGCATGTGCCCTGACTGGGAATCGAACCAGCAACCCTTTGGTTTGCAGGCCCGAGCTCAATCCACTGAGCTACACCAGCCAGGGCTGCCCCACTATTTTAAATGTTAATGGGGTATATCAGTTAGATGTCTTGGTCTCTGTCTTCCTAGTACAACCCTTCCATGGATCTTTGGGGTCCTTTATTCTTATCTCCTGGGCTGGTCTCAGGAAGAAAAACAAACCTAATCTTAATGTGTCTCCAAGGCCTTGCAAGAGCTGTATGCATTGTTGGCTCTGCCTTTGCAGACCCAATGGTGGACCCGGGAGGCATGGGTGTCTGAGTTTGAAATCTGCCTCTCACCACATAGCAGCAGGGTAGACTGAAACAAAGTACCATCTCAAGCCTTGATCTTCTCTTCCATAAAATGGATCACCATGTATCCTCCTCAGGGGCTGGGTGAAGATAAGTGATTTATCTGTCTAACAAAATAACTCAAAATTTAGTGGCTTCAAATAATAAACATTGATCAACTCACATACTTTCTGTGGCCCAGGGCATCGGAGAGCTGCTGAGGGGGTGGTTCTGGCTCAGAGTCTGTCAGCAGGCTGCTGTCAGGATGCTGGCCAGGGCTGCGGTCATCTGAAGGCTTGCCTGGGGCTGGAGGACCCCCTTCTGTGCTGGCTCACTCCCTTACTTCACAAGTCAGTGTTCGCTGTTGGCAGGAGGCCTCCACGCCTCCCGACATGGACCTCTTTATGGAGCTGCTGGGGCGCCCGCATACACAGGTTGTGTTCTTCCCCCAGAGAGACTGGTCCGAGGGAGAACAGGGGGAAGCCACAATTTCTTTTGTGCCTTGTCTCAAAAATAGGACATTATCACTTCCACATATTCTACTTGCTAGAGGTGAGTCATTTAGCTATCGCCCAAGGGAAGGGGAATTAGGTGCTATTTTTTTAAAGTAGTGTCTAAGAACTGTGGACATTTTAAATCACTGCGAGAGGTAACATAAGTAAAATTCTTGGGATGAAATAAGTATTCAGGAAATGAATGGAACTGGTATTTGCATTCATAGTGTCAATAGAAGGCTTCCAATAGAAAGGAGGCTTCCAAACACATTGAAGCGTTCAATAGGAGGCTTAAATAGTATCTCGTTCCATCCTGCCTCTCCAGTGTCTGGCACCGTGCTGGGTACATAGCAACCATTTTAAATAACGAGCTAACAATTAAACAATGAGCTAAACTGCTGCTTGCCTTGTATCAGGTGTTGTGCTCAGCACTTTTGATAGAATGGTTCATTTCATGTTCACAAATGAATACTACTCTTATTATTTCAATTTTAGAGATGAGAGAGGCAAAGGATGTACAGAGAAGTCAACACCCAACAAATTGGGCTAAATAGAGTCAAGAATTGTTCTCAAATAGTCAACTCTAGGATGTAGCTTTAAACCACCAAATTATGCATTTCCCCACAAATCAAGGGCTGTAAAATGATCCATGTGAAATACTCCTGCCTCTGAAACTTATTTGACCTGGAATATTTGAGGGTGAAAGAAAATGACACTTGAATTGCAAAGTCTGTGTCCTGAGGTCCTTCTCTCAGATCTCGAATGCCCTAAAGATTCCCCGCCAAAATCTCACCACGCGAAGGGCAGGCATCACCCCCTCGAGCCCCCCCGGTTTCTCCGCTGTTTGATAAGCATACCCACAGCCCGCTGCACTTTGGGTCTCTTCTTGAGACTTTGAGATTTGAAGGCTTAAACACAAGTTTGAAATATCACCAAACTCAGTGATCTTAAGATCATTTCCTGCTCTAAAGTTCTAGGATTACGTGAGTCCTCCTTCCTGCTTCCTCATCCTCATAGAAATCAGGGACCAAGACCAGTCAGTTCATCCTTAACAGTTACTCTCATGACTCTCCTTTTCTCATCCACTGTCCTCCTTCTCCGGCTGATAAGGACTGGGGTGGAGACCTGGGAGCAGCATCTCAGCGACTCCGGCCATTCTTCTCTCCAGATGACCTTGCGTCCCATGACCACATAGGTCTCCAGGAATGTCCTCCTTGGTGAAGCTGCCCTTTTAGTAAGTTCAAACCCCTCAGTTGACTGAGTAGAATCCTTTCACGGAGGACCACAGACATGAGTACCTAGCAATCGATAGTTTGGGGAGAATGCAGTCTTAAAAGAAGTTGAGTAGTTTCCTTTACTAGTAGAATTTGCTAGGCAGATGCACGATGTGAATCTATCTTCCTGAGGTTTTTTCCTCTCTGGCCTGTTGTGGGCGGGCATGGGTTTCAGGTCAAGAAACCCTCTGAGTTGTCCATTTGAAAGCTGTTTCTTGTCGCTGTGCCTCTTCCCTGACACTCTTGCTTTTAACACATGAGGAACAAAAAGCATTTTCTCAATGGGCTGCTGCTCTGTTTCTCCCTCAGTGTGCAACTCCCGCCCTCCTCTGTTCAGAGCCACCACTTCAGAATATCAAGACGTGTGTATGTACGCACACACATAACTTTCTTCACTGAAAGACTGGGGAGTTTTTTTGTTTGTTTGTTTGTTTTTAGAGAGGGAAAGGAAGGGAGAAAGAAAGGGGGAGAAACATCAACGTGTGGTTGCCTCTCTCACACCCATCACTGGGGACCTGGCTGCATCCCAGGCATGTGCCCTGACTGGGAATTGAACCAGTGACCCTGGGGTTCACTGGCCAGTGCTCAGTCCACTGAGCCACACCAGCCAGGGCCAGACTGGGTAATTTTTAAAAGAAACTGAACCACTTAGGATTTTCACAACATAGAAACTACTCTGCATGGCACTATAACAATGTAACGGCGCATACAGGTCATTATGCATTTGTCCAAATCCACAGAATGAACCCTGTTGTAAACAGTGGATTTAAGGTGGCAATGATGTGCCAGTGCAGATTCATGAATTACAGCGGATGTACAAGTCTGATGGGGGAGGTGAGTGATGGGGGAGGCTATGTGTGTGGGAAACAGAGGGTATGGGAATTCTCTGTACTTTCTGCTCAATGTTGCTACGAACCTAAAACTATTCTAAAAAAAATTAGTCTATTTCAAAAGAAAAAAAAGTAAATCCAAGTACTAAATATACCTGAGGGTCCAAAAGCAGGTGTGTGTGTGTATTTGTTGACTAAGAAGTCACCCTTCCCTAGATGGGGGTTGAGCACATCTACAGTTGCTAATCTGACTTCCCTGTCCCTGGTTTTGCCTCTCGATTCCAGCAAGACTTATCTTCTGGACGCCCCCACTGAAATTCCGTTCTTGTTCTGGGTTCTTCCAGGACCCAATGTGATACCCCCATGAAGACATTCCCCAAGTTCAAGTCCTTGAGTCCCAAAGAGGATCCTGGGGCTTTTATTTGGACAGTTGGCACTCTCTTCTGATGACCCAAACAGCTGCGGAGTGGTACAGGGGCAGAGGGGCGTCTTGGTGCTCCAGATCTGATAGCGTCACTCAGGCGGGCATGTACCCCTGACCCCGAGTTTGATCTCTGCTGGTTTCCTGAAAGATACACCTTTTCAAAAGTCCTGTTTCATCTGTTACAGCAGCACATGGCTTGGCCTAAAGTTATTTTAATTCACAGGGAGAAGACAATCTCTCTAAACTTTAATGAAAAGCAAAGCATTTTCTCGCTGCTTTGTAATTTGCAACATAACCTTTTCTTCCTTTGAAAGCAGCGCATTTCATTATTATACGGAGTAACATTACACTCGTTGCATGCTTTTCGTTTGTATCACTTTGAGCCTGATGGGTGAAGACAGGAGCTGTGTGCCTCCAGAAGACCGTTCCCTTAGTCACATCGCAGGAACGTTTGAAGAACCATCTAAGCAAGCACATAGTCAGGCCCTGTGCTGGGCACTAGAAGTGATAACATAAATAATACAAGTTTCCCGCTCCAAGAGTTGGCCATAGAAGGGATTCATCCATTCATCTGTTCATATAGCAAGTACATTCTGAGTACCTACTGTGTGCAGGTCCTATATTACACAGTGAAGAGTGCTTTAGTCTGGATTCCCCAGCAATAGACTCAGACTGGAATTTGTGTCACCTGTGTGCAGGAGGTTTATTGGGGAACATTCTTGGCAGATACACCTGAAAGAAAGCGAGGATGGCAGGAATGGGCAGGGGGAGAAGCAGACACTCAGTGTGGTTGCGTCTGAGGCCTAGCCAGTCCTACCAGGGGCTCGAGAGCTGAGATAACCCTTCAGAGGCAGCTCAAAGGGGCAAGGAGGCTAGACCTTTGTACGCTTGTGTCACTAGGTATTTGGTGGGCCAGAGACCCTGAGAAGGGCTTTAACCACGGGCAAGGCAATCTTGCTTTTTGTAGACTAGGGCACTGCCCGGCAAGGGACGTGGCTTGGAGCCATCAACAGTCAGTATCCCCAGGAGTTAGGAGATGGGAGAAATATGTGGGGAACCCAAGACATCCACTATTGGAATGTAGCAGGAACAAGGTTCCACCCATGCCCTCAGGGGGTTGACAGTCTGGTTGATGAGCTGTGGCAGCAAGCAGGTAAGTGCAGGGGTGTGGTGTGTGCTAGGAAAACACAGAGTGGGAGCATCCAGGCCTTAGCGGTCCTGAGAAGGACTCCCGGAGGAGGAGATAAGGGACTAGGCAGGTGAAGGCAGTGGGTGTGGAAACTGTTAAAGGGAAAGAGTCGGCCTGGTATAGGGGACAATAAATGCAGAGGGCAAGGATGTGGGATGCTGGAGACTTGCAGAGTTAGGAAGCGCCGGAGTGGGAAGTGCAACGTGAGGCAAAGGAGAGGATCCAGGGCCTGTCCCTGTCCCTGTCCCTGACCCTGTCCCTGACACTGACCCTGACCCTGTCCCTGACCCTGTCCCTGACCCTGACCCTGTCCCTGACCCTGTCCCTGACACTGAAAGTGCAGGGATGCCAGGGCCAGAGGGCTATATCCCAAATATCCCGAGAATCACACTTTCCAGCAGGGACTTAACAAATCTACATACAGAAACACCATTCTGGCTGCAGTGTGGAAAAAGGGATCAGATAAAAATGCAGCACAGGGGGCTCCTGTGAGTGACCACCAGGTGGCTAGTAGTTTCCAGTGGAAAACGAAAGTGACTTCGATTGAAGACATGTCAGCTGGGATGCAGAGAAATGGCTGTTTCTGAGGGACATTCAGGAGGCAAAATCCATGAGCTGAGCAATTGGCCATGGATCTTTTGGAGAAAAGAGGAGGCAGCTTCACATTTGTCTCTGAGCCAGCACAGACCGGCTCCAGAGTGGAGGATGGATTTAAGAGAGTGTCAGACTGAAACCAGAGAACTGATCAGAACCGTGATAAACAATGTATTTTTGTGCAGACATCCATTCAGAAAAAAAAATGTTTGTGACCATACTGATTTCATCCAAACAAAAATAACGTCACAGAATTCTATGAAAATAATATATTCTTACTGCTAAAACTACCTTTGTTAGAACAACGTCAGTGAGAAAATTGGCCGTGCTTTTAGCCAATTAAACAGTACTACCTGGCCCAGGTTTAGACACAGCAACACAGGCAGCTGGCCAGGTTTGATTCCTATTTGTGTGGTACTTTGGGTCTCACAAAGAGAGCATGTTCTTTTTTTATCCTTGATGCAACCCTGCAGGTAGGAATTATTGCATTTCCAATATACAGAGCAGAAACAGAGGCTCAGAGAAGTAAAATAACTGCACTTCCCAAGTGGCACAGTGGAGTCTAGAATGTTTATTCCATTCGGTGCCATGTTTCCTGAGGCTGCAGCCTCACTGCTCGCCAGGCACCACACGGAGACGGAGACGGAGACATAAGCAATGTACCCACTGCCTGCTTCCTTCAGCAACCTGGCCTTTCCCTCTGCTGGTTGCAGGATCGTCTGTCTGCTGAGATGCAGAGAAGCTGAAGTGGGCAGCTCTGACACTGGCGATTTCTCCTGAAGGAGTGGCTGCCTGCGCTTTCTTGTCCTGTGACTGAACACAGGCCACTTCGGGGGACCCTCCCCTGAGCCATCCTACCAGACAAGCTTTGGCTTGGGTTTGCCTCGAGCACAGGAGTTGAGCAAGATAGAGGTGGTTTCCCCTGTGCCCTGCAGGGTCCAAAAGCCTTCCAACCAGGTTGAACTTGGTTTTTCTGGGTGATACATTATAGCCAAATGAACTAAATGTAGCTAAAATATCCCCCCTCCTCAAATCAGTGATATTGTAATCTGCACGGTCAGATGGCTCTTCCCTTAATTAGAGTAGGGGTGAGGACTGGAGGAGAGTGGAGCAGAGGAGAGGAGAGGGGAGTGTTGCTGGCCACACCACAGCCACCTCTTGGGCAGGCACTGCCAGAGTCAGATTTGCAAATTCAACGAGCAGGGGCCCTGTTTCTTAATCTAGCAATTTAGAGATCAAAGATGTAACTAAATATGATTATGGATAAGCTCCAAATAGATTTTCTGAATATAAATACACACAGGTAAAAATGCACATACTTCAGGATTACTCATTAGTCTTTTCACAAGCGCTTTGTCAGTCTGTCCCCCACCCCAGCTCCACTGAGCTATAACTGACATGTAACATAGTGTAAGTATAAGGTGTGCAATGTGTGGATTTTATATACATATTCTGGAAAATGATTACCACCGTAGAGCTAGCAGACACTCCATCACATTACATAATTGCCATGTGTTTGTGAGGAGAACTTTAAAGATTTGCACTCTTAGCACTTTTCAAGTACATAATACAGTATTATTAACAAGAGTCACCTTGCTGTACATCAGATTCTCAGAATTTATTTGTCCTATAACGAGAAGTTTGTGCCCCATTTCCTATAGCCCCCAGCTTTTCTCCAGTTCTGTATGCATGTGATATCATACCATATTTGTCTTTCTGTTAGCATGATGCCCTCCAGATGCACCCACGTTATCGCAAATAGTAGAATTTCCTCCTGTCTCATGGCTGACTACTGTTACCTTGCGTATACATAATCCACTTCTTTATCCCTACAACTGTGGATGAGCACTTACCTTCGTTCCCCTACCTTCACTGTTGTGAGTTCGGCTGCATGGACATGGGAAAGGCACTCTGCAAAAGCGCTCTGTCATCTTCCTTACCTCCTTCTCCTCTGACACCCACCCCTATCCTGAGCTGCCTTATTCACTTCCACAGTCCCCTGATGTTGGCTCAGAAGTGACCATCCAGTTGAGCAGGGGACTGCCCTTAGCATAATCAATACTGGTTGTAGAGAGTCATGGAATGCCTCCAATTCCAGTTTAGAAAGTCATAATATAAACAGCTACCATTTATCAGACATTTGCTGTTAACCAAACTCTGAGCCAAGGTCATTAATGACACTAACTCAGTGATGGGTTGGAATTCAATTGTATTACAATATAAGGTTTTGGGGACTTACACAGCAACAATTTAGCCATTACTTTACCTTTTCTTTTTTTACTGCCTTAATCTAATTCTTTGAACTGTTAACGCTGTACAGGGCTCACAATGCTGATTTACCCTCTGGGAGGAAGGGAAGAGGCCGCTTCCTATACCTTTCACAGGACTGCATCAAACTGCATTGCTCTCCCTTCTGTTTTTGGTCTTGCTGCTTCTGCTCTCTTCCTCAAATCTTCTCCAAGGACGTGTCTCAGGCCAAGCAATACTCCAAAGGCGGCCATTCTCAACGATTTTCCCTTCTGACACATTCCTATCGGTATAAGCACATTTTGACAAAGCTCTCAGATAAGACAGGCGACAGATGACATGTGCTTCCCAGCATGCCCAGTGACACCTCCCCCCCACGGTGCTCTTTTGGCCTACACATCACGATAATAGAAATGACCTTGAGTGCATTCCAATGTGTCTAATTCAAAATTAGGTTTCTATGAGTCTTATTACACAAACACGAGTCCAAAATACATCACAATTGTATGTAGAAAATCCTAAGTAATCTTCCAGGAAAAAAAAATTGGAAATAATAAATGAGTTTCCCAAGGTCACAGAATACAAGATTGACATACAAAAATCAATTGCAATTTTATATACTGACAATGAGCAATCTGAAAATGAAATTTAGAAAATGATTCCATTCACAACAGCACCAAAGAATACAGTACTTAGGAATAAATTTAACAAAAGAAGTGCATGAATTGTACACTGAAAATTATAAAACATTGGTGACAAAAATTAAAGATCTAAACAAATGCAAAGACATTCCATACTATGAATCAGAAGATGTTCATTCCCCTCAATCACTATCAAAACCCTGGCAGGCAGCCTTGCCGGGACCACTGTCCTGCCCTCGTGAGAGAAGGCCCATTAGCCAGAAACTGGGCCAGAGACAGTTTCTCACACACATCTTTGTACTTTGCAAAGGCTGAAAATTTTCAGTGCAAATTGGCTTCCCAGTCAAATGTTATAGATAAAAGAACTAAACGTAACTACATAAGGCCCCTGAGTATCCTGAGTGAGCAGGTAGTGTGGCCATCCAGGGTCTGAAGGGCTCAAGAGATGTCATTAATCAAATGAAAACACACAGACTGGCTTGAGAAAAGTGTTATAAATCACATACCTTATAAAGGACTTATATCCAGAATTTATTTAAAACACACACACACACACACAACACCTCTCGCCAGTCCCTGGCTGAGTAGCTCAGTTGGTTAGAGCGTCATCCCAATACACCAAGGTTGTGGGTTCAGTCCTTGGTCATGGCACAAGCAAGAATGAATGCATAAATAAATGGAACAATAAATCAATCTCTCTCTTTCTCTCTCCCCCCTCTCCCCCACCCCTCTCTTCTCTCTAAAATCAATAAATGAATAAAAAAAATTTTCACTTGGGGGAAAAAAACTTCTTGCATCCCAGTAATGAGACAAACAAGCCAATTAACACATGAATGCCGTACCTGAATAGGCTTTTCACTAGAGAAGATATATGAAGGACTAGTAATACATGAAAAGATGTTCAACATCATTAGTAATTAAGGATATGCAAATTAAAACCACACTGAGATACCACTTTCTGTGCACTAGAATGGCTATAATGAAAAAGAAACAAAAGCAAGTGTTGAGGAAGTTGCAGAGAAACTGGAAACCACACATTGCTAGTAGGGATGAAAATGGTGCAATCACTTTGGAAAATGTGTCCAGTTTCTTAAAAAGCTACCACATGACACAGCAATTCCCCACCTATGTATCTACCCTCCCCGCCAAAGTGAAAATGTGTACACAAAATGGCTTTTAAATGAATGTTCATAGCATTATTAAAGCACAAAAGCCCCAGACTAGACCCATATGTCCATCAACTTGTGAATGTGTAAACAAAAGGTGGTATATCAACATGTTGGAATATTCTTCAGTAATAAAAAGAACTGAACATCATATATACACTACAATACGGATGAGCCTCAAGAACATTATGGTAGCCCTGGCCCAGTGGCTCATTTGGTTGGAGCATCGTCCCATACACCAAAAGGTGTGGTCCCTGGTCAGGGACCAGGTTGCAGGTTTGATTCTTGGTTGGGACGCATAGGGGAGGCAACTAATTGATGTTTCTTTCACACCAATGTCTCTCTCTCTCTCTCGTCAATAACCAGATCCTCATATGAAGATTAAAAAAAGAAGCATTATGCTAAATGAAGGAATTCAGAAACGAAAGGTTGCACATTGGGTAATTCTCTATAAAGGACATGTCCAGAAGAGGCTAGCCTACAGAGGCACGAAGCCGATCCATGGTTGCCAGAGCCGGGGCTGGGAGCAGGAATCGACTGTAAACAGGGCAGTGGAGGGTGCGGGGGGAGGCTGGGCGGACTTGGGTGATAAAAGTGTGGATTGTGGCGATGTTTTCCTATCTATATAAATTTAAAAAAATAATCGACGGGTGAATGCTAGGAAGTTTATACCTCAGTAAAGTTATTAAATAAAAATAAGCAACACAGAATGGAGAATGAGAGGCATAGACAAAACAGGTTTGGCAAGACATTGATAATTCTTGAGGCTGGGTGATGGATAATGAAAGCTCATTATTCTTTCCCTTTTAATGCTTTGTGTATATTTGAAATGTTCTTAACAAAGAATTAAAAGGAAATGATAAAAAAGGGAATGTGACAAAATGCAATGAAATCTGACTCACAGTCTCTATATCACAAGGCTGGAGGAAAATTCAATCTGTCATTATAGGGGCCCCTTATTAGACTCACTCAACAATCTGGAAGGCTCCTTTGGCACTTCAAAAAGTCTTAGGCCCACAGGGCCTGGGTGACATGACCATGAACTGGTATCAGTGAAATTTAGAAAGAAGACAGCGATGCTCCCTTTATGCCAAAGCAGAAGCAGCGATCTTTTCTGAGGCCTGTGGTACCCAAGGACATGACCAGCCTCCCAGGTCCCCTCTAGGTGCAGCATCCCCTTTGAGTCTTGGTCCATGCATTCCCAAGGAGGGTGTGACGTCCTTGCTCTTCTCAGTTGGGAAATAACTTCTCCAGGGTCACCCCAGCTCTCTTATCTTAATTCCAGCTTAGATTTGCGCTTTCACAATGGTCAGGAAAGGAGTCCATCTTGTAGACACTTAATTAGGTTGTACTCAGAAGCCTGGGTATGACTGAGTGATGAATTCAAACACGTTCTTTGATTTGTGTGTGTGTGTGTGTGTGTGTGTGTGTGTGTAGAATGCAGAGAATACTACACAAGTAATTCCCATCTTTTCAGATTTGTCTTCAGTGTACAAGCCTTAGTGCATTCCCTCATTTAGTCTTTCATGAAACGTATTTGTTGAGCCCCCTCTGAGGAACATGAGGCACTATTTGCAGCAGTGGAAATACTACAACACTGAACAACACCCCCAAAGTCTCTGCTTTCATGCGGCTTAGACTCTAGGGTTAGGTTTTCAGATGTTAATGTGCATCAGAATCACGTGGAGAAGTTGTCAACATGTAGATTCTGATTGCACAGGTGTGGATGCTGCTGGTGGCCTGCATTTGTAGCAGCTTCCCATAGGGTGGGGGTGCTGCTGGTACCCACTGCTCTAGTTGCAAGGTTCTAGCGGGGAAAGCAGGAAAACCTTGGAAAACACCAAAGTTAATCATTCACAAGTTTCTGTATTAAATTATGTGTGACATGCTTCTTGTCTATACGAAGGGGTGGTTGTTGACACACGCTGCCCTGAGGGACCCCATTCTTGTCACTTGTCCCCCAGGTAAATGATCTCCCTCTTCTGGCAGGACCAGCACAGCCAGGCAACCTATGTGAATTGTACCCTGTAACATCTGCCCTGTCTGTGCACACACACGGTGGCTTCTCTGGTTAAGTCATAGGTTGGAACTGGTGGGCCTGCCTTCCCTTAAGGGTCGGATCCTGTTCAGCACTGCAGAGGCTCATCTGGCAGGTACCCAAGGTGTGTCACATTCTCTGGAGCTGAACTGCATGCAGCCTTTTCTGGTCTTATATTTTAATACTTCCCTGCTTGCCCCTTCTACGTTGTCATGTTAATGAAGAGAGAAGGGGGGTACGAGTGCCCTTGTATTTTCCTTGGTTTCCATATGCCTTGTTTCCCGTGGAAAGCAATCTCTTTGTATTTGTGTGATTGTTGCACAAAGCGGGTTCGTTCTGTGCAGGCCCTGTGGCTGTGGGTCACAACAGCAGACTCTTCTCAGCAGGCAGGTTGCTCAGCATTTGCGCAGCCACCTCTGGAGATGCTGGAAGGCATTGCAAGCTTCCAGGAGCTCTGCTTCTAGGAGTCCATTCTGATGAAACCACTGGAAAGGCAGGCAGAACTGCCTGTAAAAGCAAGTTCATCACGGCATCGTGGTAATAGCAAACACTCAAGGAAGATGTCCAGAATACTCCTGCTAGTTTCCTGTTGCTGCTGTCACACATTACTTCACATTTAAATAATTCCCAATAACACTGATGTAGTCTCTGACAGTTCTGGGGATCAGGACTCTGAAACTAGTTTTGCTGGGCTAACGTCCAGGTGTCAGGGCTGGTCTGTTCTGGGGTCTTTGAGAGGATAATTGCTCCTTTGCCTTTTTCAGCCCTATTGGCCCCCCATGTCCCTGGGCTTCTGACCCCCCTTCCTCCCTTCCCACAGAGCATCATCACTTCAGCCTCTGCTTCTGGGATCACATCACCTTTTCCTCTAACTCTGACTCCTCCTGGGTCCCTTTTAAAGGGCTGTCGTGGTTACATCAGGGCCATGTAGATAACCCAGGATGACATCCTCATTTTTAATTCCTAATCTCTTAAAATTAAAACCCTTAACTAATACAAGATAATATTGAATGTCAACTCTGATTGAAAGATAAAAAATATCTTTCTAGAGGGAATAATCCGTATCTGCTCCTGAGACAGTCCTAGATATTAGAGATTACATCAACATTTTTTGTTTTGTAACTCAGTCCAGGACGGGTTGCCATCTTACTAAGTGAATCCTGTAGAATAAATACATACACCATCTACTGGGAATGGAATCCTCTAATAAATTTTATCTAATTTTTCACATACAAAAAAAAGGAAAAGAAAAGAAAAAGATCCTTAATTTAATCACATCTGCAAGGTCCCTTTTTTTATAAAAAGTAACAGTCACAGTTTCCAGGGATTAGGGTGTGGACAGATTTGGGGGACCATTATTCACTTTACCTCAGTATCAAACGACAGCAAGTTGTTGGGTTACATTTATGCAATGGAATATTATGCAGCCATTAAATTTCTTGAATAACATTTAATGAAGACAGAAAGTTATCATAATTCACTCAATGTTTGATCACCAAATCTAACCCTTCTAAAGCTCCAGGTCTTGTTCAGAGCACTGGGGAGATGTTTAAGGGCGGAAGTCCCACTCCCTTGCATCTTATGTCCTAGTGAAGGAGATAGTAAATAAGTAAATGAATTAATAAACAGTAATTTCAACTAGTGATTAAGTGCTATGAAGCAAATGGGAGGGGCATGAGGAGAGACATTGCATAGGAAATTAAGGAGTGTTTTCTAAAAGTGGCTGTACTTCCACTAAGACCTGATGAAGAGAAGGAAGCTACAACATGCAGACCACAGGGATGAACCTTCCAGGCAGAGGGAAAGCAAGAGCAGCCAGCTTTCTGGAGGCAGGCAGGAGATTGGTATGTTCTGATGTCTCAGGCCAGAGTGGCTGAGAATGATGAACAAGGAGAGGGATAGGGCAAGTAGGCATGAGGAAAGATGTTACAAGCCAGCTGGTGGCAGACACTGCCAGTTATTTCTCCTTAAGGTCCCATCTCTCTTCTTTCCTACAGAGGCAACCAACTTAGTATTTGTAATTAAGACACTGGTTTTCCTGGCATCTCTTGCAGCTAGAGTTGGGGTTAGGGGTGTTGTGACCCTGTCCATGCCAGTAAAGATGTATGATGATATCAGTGTGTGGAAGGAGGCTTCTAGGAAGACTCTTGCAAGGAAAACAGACTCCACAGTTCATCTTCCTGGACTTTTGACTCTTGCCCTTTCATGGATCTCTTCTCTCTCTCTTTTTCTGAAACATGGATGAGATCCTGGAGATGAAGCAATGCCTTGCAACCATGAAAGGGAGAACTTCAGGCTAGGGACTTTGGGGCAAGAAGATGAAAAGTGCCTGGGATCTTGAGGGCATCCTGTAGCTGTTACACTCATTCTGGAATACCCACCTTCAGATTCCAATTTGGCCTGACCACTCTCACTAGGATCCTATGACATGAGTTGGAATCCAACCCCTGCATAATAGATCTGGGAAGAATTTTACCTTTCATTCCATGTGTAACTGGAAATCACCAGAGGGCTTTAAACAGGAGAGCTATAAGTTTTGATTTATAGTTGTGGCAAATGATCATACCTGCTATATGGAGACTTGAGGGGACACTGAGTGGATGACCATTGCAGTAATTCAGCAGAGAGATGATGCTAGCTTAGACTGGGGTTATGAAGGTAGGGAGACAGAGTTTGAATGTATTTTATGAAGTTAGTAAAAGGAAAGCAAACTCTATATACATTAAGATAATAGTAGCCAACATGGATTAAATATCTGTTATGTGCCAGACAAGGTTCTGAGGATATTACATAGACTGACTCATTTAATCCTTACACTGGTCTCATGAGGTAGGCATTATTTTTTTATCTGCATTTTACAGATAAGAAAATTAAGGTGTAAAACGGTTAAGTAATACTCTAGTAAGTGACAGAGGATGCCTATGTGTATGTCCATGTGTTGGGGGTGGGGTTCTGTGTGTGGGGCTGAATGTGTAGATTGGGGGATACGGATGGAGACATCCTAGAAAAATGGGCTAGAAGGGAATATACCAAATATGTTGGAAGTTTCATCTAGGAGCAATAGGTTTACATGCAATTTTTCTTCCTTATACTTCAAATAGAAAATATATTGTGGATTAGCATTGTCATCTTTAGCAGTAGATTTAATATCACATTAGTTATTCTTAAGCAAAGAGAGAAAGTCACAGTATAGTTCTCATAGCCAAGACAGAAATCATACCAGGCTGAGCTGTGGAAATTAAGTCATGGAGCAGGTTAGTTTTCTAGACCTTTCGGGCTTAATTACGGCTTCCTCATCCTAACCCAGTCACCTGTCCAGTAATTGATGGTGCTTTCTAGAAATAGTCTATTCAAATACCCACACCTTTCAGTTTTTCCAAACCCTGGCATTGCAGAGAAGCAGCTTTTTAGCACACTGTCTGCCCGTTTCTTTATATGTGCTCCCCATGTCTGGATTCTGTATGGCAGGGTGGCTTTCTATGAAGAATTTCCCATGTCAGACATGACATCATTTAGTTTATTGATGTTAGAGACCCCTCAGGGAAGTACTATGCCTGTGTTATATGTTTGTACGTGTGGATATAAACCGGAGAACAAATCTTTAGAAGGTGAACCCACTTAGCAAATTCCTAGTTTGTGGAGCTGTTCAAAGGTAAACCACATCAACTACTCATATGTACCTTTTGCTGGAGTCAGCAAATACAGAGATGGTAGTCAAAATCCAATTGGGGAATGGGGGACCCCAAAACAACCTTTTAAACTCCAAGTTCTGGAAGTGTCAGAATGCAATTTTTTAAAAACCTAGATTCAAACAATTCTGTGGGCAGCAAAAATTTATTTTATTTCTTGTAATAGCACAATCTCTCTCTCTATCCTTAAACTCCTTCACATTATACTATTTGCTCAGTTCTTAGCACTAAACCTTGTCCATTAATGCCATGAATACAATAGGAGAAAAATGTAACCATAAATGTATCAAAAATATAAAATAAGAGGTAGTAAAATAATGGACTCAAAACTCAGAGAGTGAAGAAAATGCTAATATTATATATTAATATACAGGTATCTTTTTCTTAAGGATTTGAGAACACTAGCATATGTGCTACTTGTTTTTACATAGAAAATTTGAAGGACATAAAATCCATGATATATTAAAACCTGAGGATAAAAGTCTAAATAAACCACAGATTATTCTTTAAGAATAACTCTCTGTTTCATACATTTTCTGCCATTCGTAAGAGTTGACCAATTTATAAGTAATGGTAGCCATCAGATGATGTAGTCCAATTACATGGAATATCAGTGGGGAAGAAAATGAGGAAGAAGTAGTGTTCATTGTACAACCAAGAAGCATGAAGATCATAATAGAGAGGCTTTAGGAGAACAACTGAGGAAGGACCAGAGAGGGCCTTTTATTTTTCAGTGTTTTTACTTTCAAATAGTTACGGGAGCTTAGGTTAAGCTACACGACAATACCAGTGTGTGGATAAAATAAAGAGAACAGATTTCAATTGAGCGAAACACTCCTTCCTAAATGGACTATTTCTGATAAATCACCGAGACATGGGGCTGCTAGATTCTAGACAATGAATTTATACAAAAGGAAACAAAGCCCCATAGACATTTTTATTGTAGATGTTCTCACTATGTCAGTACCAAGCTATAAAACAAGCAAAGAACTGAGCATAATTACAGCCTCTCTCAACAGAGCAAGGAGAATTGGTTTGAGAAAAGCTCCATTGTAACTCATTGCACTGGAGGGTTCTCTCAGCAGCACCATAAATCAGGTTCAAGGGCAGGAACCAGATCCATGCTTCACGAAGGCTTGGGTCTGATTTGTAGACGTTAAGTTGGGTTATCTCTTGCAGGCAATGGATGTCTGATTCTAAGTCCCGAGACCAGTGATTTTGGATTTTGTCTTAGTCCTCACATGATGCGGGGTTGCTTGGGGAGGGCCATCAGCTTCTCTTTATGAATGGTTTTCTCATTCATAAAATATGGTGGTGTGACTATTTATAGTAAAGGGACCTTTTCAAATTGAGCATTCCGATCCTTTCTTTCTCTTTCCTCTAGAGCCTTAGGTTGTATTCTTTACTCCCACTTCAGGGCAGTATTGTAAAGTTTAATTGTTGACAAAAGATAAGGGCAAATCCGAAAGTATGCCTGCTGATCTCTGCTGAGAGAGACTGTGCATTACTCTTTGTCAGATATCTCTTTCCCTCCTTGAAGAACCCCCTTCGGTGTGAGGCTTGTATGTCTGCCCTTTTGAATGCAGAAGTGGCCTGCGAACTTGCTTTACTCAGCGTAATACAGAGGAAAATAATGTATCACTTCCAAGGTTAACATTAGCATAAGTCTTTATTTTTTCTCTGATCTTCGCTGAAATACTATCATGTATTTCTGCATTCTTTGTTAATGCCCATGTGACGTACTTGAGTGCAGGCACTAGGCTTTGGAAGATGTGAGCAATTTAGTTTTTATGTAGTTTATGGTGTCTTTAATTTTCTTCCATGGACAAGAGCTGCCTCAGTGCCTTCTATCTATTTATCCAATAGATTTTTTTGAGCATTTAAGTATCTGGTAAGCACTGGAGATGGAAGAGTGGAAAGATAGGCCTGGTCCCTTAAGTTGGTTGTGTCGTATCTTCCACTGGCCTCAAGGAGGCAGATGCAAGGTACTGATAAATGCTGCGGTAGGGAATGCATACAACTTTCTGAGAGCACTTACCGTGAGCATTGTAAATCAGAGCTTTGGCATTGTGGGAAGGCTTTCTAGAGGAACTGATGTCTAATCCATGACCATAAATAATAATTAACAGGAGAATGATATATATGTGTGTGTGTGTGTGTGTGTGCGTGTGTGTGTGTAAAGATAGGTCGGGGAATTAAGTATGGTAGCAGTATACTGGTAAAAAATGCTCCCAGAGACCACACACGTGAAAGATCACTGGTGAATCCAGGCAGCAGATCATGTAGGATCTTCTGTATCATATTCAGGACTCCGGATTTCATAGTAAGAGTCAATGGGGAATTGCTAGAGGGTTTCCTGTGCCTCTGAGGCCCTCCCCGCCCAATCTCCATACTCATCCAGTTGACTCAACAACCTCTTCCTCTTTAAGAATCACACTGAACTCTATGGGACCATCCCAGGCATATACAATGTCTCCTTCTTCTCTAATTTCTGGAAGGCAGATAGATAGGTAGATAGATAGAAAGATATGGAGATATAGATATAGGTATATCTGCCTGAACACATTTACAGTATTTTATATATGGTATGTTTTCACTTTTATTTGTTTCCCAAAACTTAAGACCAAAAATTCCTGAGGGTAGGGCCTTGCGTTTTCACCTCTGTCTCCTCGGTGACTCTCAGAGTTCTTGGCTCAAAGCAGGTACTCTGCAAATATGACAGAAATGAAGAGCAGAAGGAAGAGAGCCTTGGGTAGATCCAATAGGTTAGGAAATTAGCTACTGATGCAAGCCAACCAGATTCCTCCTGATGGTCTAAAGCCTTTACAGCCGGGATATTTTTGAGAAAGCTTAGAATGATCTCATTTAGAGATGACACTTGGCAGGGAAATGTACGCACTAGGGTTTGCCATCACCTCTTCCTCTGAGTAACCTCGGGCCTTTGGGAATATCCATCCAAGCTTCCACTTCAACCCAGGCTGGCTCAGGTGTGCAGGCTGGACCATGCTTTGGAGATGAAGAGACATGAAGTCATGCCTTAGCTCTGCCACTTACTGGCTGTGTGTATACGTGTAGTGGGCAGAATGCTAAGATGACCCCCAGGGCCCCACATCCTGCATAATCTCCCCACCCCATCCCTGAGTGAAGGTGAAACCTGTGAATACAATTGGTTAGCACTCCTGTGATTAGGTCACTAGCCAGCTGACTTCGAGTTAACTAAAGGATGAGGTTATCCTGCTTGGGCCAGATTGGCCTGTGGGGCAAATACCAAACTGTGAACTCTCTACGAGACTCACATGACAAGGGTTAGAGTACATGACCTCTGCCAGTGGAAATGAGTTCTGCCAATAACCCGGAAGCTTGGATGAGGACCACAAACCTCAGATGAGAATTAAAACCCTGGGCCAACACCTTGATTTCAGCCCCATAGACCTGAGTAGAGGACCTGACTAACTCATAACAGCCCTCCTGACTTACAGAAGCTACGAGATAGCACAATCATGTTGCTTTGAGATGCTGAGATTGTGGTCATTTATATGCAGAGAGAACACAACAACGGAAAACTAATACACCGTGTGATGGCATTACTTTAGGGAAGTTACTTACCTTTTCTGAACCTCATTTTCATCATCTATGAAGCAAGCATGATAATCATGCCCCCTCATGGGCTGTTGTTGAAATCGGCTGATATAATATAAGCAGAGTATCTCATAGTTCCTCAGCATGGATTAATTACCCCCCTCCAGTGCCTCAGCCCCACCAGCAATACCATCTATGCCACTGGCTTTTCTGGAACATTCTGGCCTGGTGGCCCCTTCAAGAGCCAGCACAGGGACTCAGGCTGGCCTGGGTGTCAGCTGCCCAGCAGCCGGTTCTAGAACTAGTGTTCGGGCGAAAATTCTTATTGTAATGCAAAACCATGGAGAATCCAGAATGAAATTGCTTTGGGAGCCTTTGTGTGATTAACATTTAGGCTGTTTATGGAGTCTTTGCCCTATCATTTCCTGGTTTAAATATTAATGTGCTGGTTTCTTTATTATTAAAAACCAAGAAGGGGAAGTTCAGCTGGAGCACGAAGGAATAGTTCTGTGTGATCCAAACGAAAGTTTCTGAGTGTGGAGAATATTTGAAAGACCCCTGGGTATTCAGATCCTCTTTCATCCCTATAGCTTTTCCTTTTGATGTCACTCCTCCCCAACCCCAGCTCCTTGACCACTGCTCACTGCTCCCCTGAACGTAAAATGGATAAAAGGCATTTGAGTGTTGTGACTTTTTATCAATGCCAATGGTGTTGTGTATGACATCGCTGTGTGACCCATGAAATCAGACACTTAGAGTCAGAAGGGACTTTGCAGGCCATGTAGCTTGACTCTCTCATTTTATAGATTAAAAACAACAACAACTGAACTTTGGATGTTTAACTGCCCAAGGAAACACAGCTAATCAGTGTCTATGTTTTCTCTGAAGGAAATCAGATCTCCTGACACACTTTCCCCAAGTAATCTGAACCGACTACTTTATTTTATATGCATATAAATTTAGACCCTGCTCCTTTGACACGAGGATCAAATTCGTCTTCGTGATACGCCTCAGTGCCGATCTAGTCGTGACCTCTAATGATGTGTGATGCTGCCGCCAACCAGCTTCCACAGGGAATAGAAGGCTTTCCTAAGCCTGATAGAAAGACCCAGTTCGATGAGAAGGAAAGATTTAGGTTAGATTGATGGGGCAGAAACATCTCAGTTGCCAGTACTAACTCTCAAGTGATTGAGACATAATGTTCTTTAGGGATCATCGATGAAACTATAGATTTATGTATCCATTGATGGACTTGCTCATTCACTACTTGGTCTTACTCTTACTCCTGTATCTACTAACCCAGGGTATTTCTGATGACTGGTGTTTATATATAGGAACTGTCTGGGCTCTGTGTTTCCAAGAGGAAAAAAGAAATTCTGTCTTAGAGCCTAGTCCACCTGTGATAGTCATAAAGCTTTTGGCTTGTTGCAATATTTACAGGATGTGTAGGAAACTTAACAGACCCGAGACTGCCATCCTTTGGAGGCCCTGCTCGCAATCTTGGCCTTGGCTGGCATGTAGGAACTTGAATGGTGAACAGTTCCCTGTACTGATATAAAATTGCTCCCAACTGATAAGATTGGCTCATTGTGCTGAAACTGTACAAACAACATAAAAAAGCATGCTGAACACCTGCTTTCCTTCTTGGATTCTGGAATTTTGGTGCATGCCAGGCAATGGGCGCCAATGGGCCCAGCTCCCGAAAAACCTGTGGTCACTGAGTCTCCAGTGAGTTTCATGGTAAGAGTGTTTCACTGATGCCGTAACAACCCATTGCTGCAGGAATTGAACATGTCCTGTGTGACTCCACTAGGACAGGTGTCCTGGAAGCTTGCACTTGGTTCCCCCTGGACTTTGTCCTATCAGCCTTTCCCTTTGTTGGCTTTGCTTTATATTCTTTTACTGTAATATATCTGAGCTATGAGTATAACTATATACTAAGTCATGCAATTCTGTCTGGCAAATCAGCAAACCTGGGCCTGGTCTTGAGACTTTTCAGATTTCTTAGGGGAAATGTATTTGCTTTATTTTATTTTTCTGAGGCATCCCTAGCACCAGGAAAGCAGGAGGTTGTGGCCTAGGGAGCTCAAGTTCAATAGCCAGTGTGAAGAAAGACAATCCACTCTAAAATATTCAAATATGATATCACACCTCTTTTATAGCCATCATTTCTCTCCGGTTTGCCCATCTTCCCTTTTCCAGATCTCATATGTTTTCTCTTTTAATTTCCTTGTTTACTTTTTCCTTCCTGCTCTCCACTTTCTGTGGTTCTGTTTTCTGGGGATGCAGGCTGAGACCTCCCTGTGTCTCATTAGTCTGCCCTAGATTACATCCTGGGCTATGAAGTTCATGAGGCCAGAGACTGTATAAATAGTAGGCTTACTATATGGAAACTCTGTTTTTATGCTCAGAAATTTTATTATTTGCCTTCTAATGAAAGGAAATCACTTAATATTTTTGTTCTCCAGTTTTCTACTCCAATAAATGGGGCTAATATTGCCTATGTATATTGCAAAGTTACAGAAGGGATCGAATGAGATACTTCTATGTAAGAATTTTTAAAAAATTGGCCACATAGAAATGTTAAGCCTTATTATTCTCCTGGAGGCCTTCGCAAGTAGAGTGCACTAGAAATATATGCTCCTGAGGTGTGGGCATTCACTCTCTTTGTTCATAAAATATAAAGAGAAGAAAATATAAAGATTCTCAATGAGGAAGGCTCATGGGAATAGTTAGCCCTGACTAAAAGAAGACTTTGATTATTGACTTCAAGTATTTAAAGACAGTCAGGAAAAAGAAATAGTAGAATAATTTTGTATGACTCTGTAGAAGAGTCAGGACGAACAGGGGTGGGTGGAGGACAGAGGAAGAAGAGGCCAGACCTGGCTGAGTCATTGGATTAGCGGGAGAAACCAGTCACTGGACGTGTTCAAGGTGAAGCTGAACCGCATCTTGCATGTTGCACAAGGAATCCAACATTGCATTTACGAATGAACTTTTTTTCTGAACGACCCCCATACTTGTCGCCCAAGTTCTCTTTGTACTGTTTATTAGTACATTTATGATTTATTTATTAATAAAAAGATTTATTAAATATTTTTCTTTAATTCACTTTTACTAGATATATTTATTTAGAAACTATATTTCACACATTTGATGTTTTGGTTATTTTGTGTAATGCACATTAAAATATAAAGATGACTATACAAACACTTCTATCTGTCAGTAAACTCAAAACCAGATGCCTTCCAAGCCTGATATTCCATGGAAATTGTTAAAACAAATGAAAGGTCCTGATTTCTATTCCTGTGAACCCTTTGGTCACTCGGCATCACACATTCTTTCTTGAAGAAAAGAATGGTACTTAATTTGTGGAGCTAAATAGCAGCACCCATACATGTGCTCACCACCCATACATATGCTCACTGCCCACACACGTGCTCACCACTGTCTCACAGCCCACGGGACAAGCGGTGCCAACCAGGGCTACGGCAACCGGGAGGTACGGTAGCCCGACTCTTCCTAACCTTTGCTGCCTTGGTTTTGCACCCCTCTCCTCAAATAAAGCACCGGGACTTAATTCTTGAGTCCTGCTCTATTTTCTAGGGATACAGACTAAGACCTCCCCCCCATGTATATGCATACTGGGCCTGCAGAAGTTATACTTCTGCCTCCATGACCACCGTTGACTAGTGCAGAGAAGGACACCTGATCTAAGATGGACCAGTTTTCTTCTTGCTGGAATTTGCAATTTCAAACTAGAGATAATGTGTAGGTTGCTAGGACTGTTTGATGCAGTACCAGAAACCAGGTGGCCACTGGGGAGTAGCAGTGAATAGTTTGTTCCAGGGTCTGAACAAGAAGAATGTTGATACTGTATATTCAATAAAGAATACACAGTGACGAAATTAGAGGAGACAGTACTGCAAACATCTCAAACGATATAGTCCACAGAATCAAGTGCTTGAAGAAACTGATCTTTATTAACTGAGGCTGTAGACAGACATAGAAATCTTATAATACCTGTTGGTATCTTAAGTGTACCTTAGGTATGTTATATAATGCATGTTACTTAAGGCAGAAATGAAAGCCATGTTTAATGAACAGTGCTTGAAACCAGCTTGGTAAGACAGAAGTACTTTGAACTCAGGGCCAATTTAAGATTTTTGCACTTCTTAGCCTTCCTTGTTTTGGAGATCCACATCATAGAATATTTATTAATAAGGCAAGTTATACATTTATACACATATAACTCTTAAGATCTAATTATCATTGAATAGTTAACAAAAGGATGCATTGTATAGATATAATAGCATTTCTTAATTCCCATTATACAATATTCTTTTCCATTTTTGTTTCCTTTTTTTGCGGGTTTTGAAAATTTTATAGGCCTATGGTAATGTGCATTTGGTGCCTAGTGGAAGAAATGGATATTTGTATCTTAATCTTTTTAAAAAATTAACCATTCTATAATTACATCTTTCTTAACAACTATAAAACATAATTAACATGTAGCATAGTATTTAAACTGCAAAAATATTTGCTCTCAAGAAGCATGTGAAATCAGCCCACATTTTCATAAGCATGAGGAGTTCTGTATTTAAAAAGCCTGTTGTTAATAACTTCTGCAACAGCGCAACTCTCTTGTTTTAAAGAACACTTTTTTAAAAAGTGCAGCTAAAACAAGCCACATTTCAAAATTAGCTGACTTACATGAGCATCGATATATCTTATTCAAACCCAAAACGTGTTCAGAAGCACAGCACACAATCAGCCTGCTTATATACTTTCTCTATTTTTGACATAAAATAAATTAAACCCAGATGAACCACTTTCATGATAGGGAAATAAGAAAACGCCTACATAGAGTTGCAGATATTCTGTTTCCTGCTTGGAAAAAAAGGCAATTAAAAATAACGTCATTTGCTTCTTTTCAATTACAGTTAACATATGATATTTTATTACTTTGAGGGGCACAACATAGCGGTTAGACATTTACATGACTTCTGAAGTGATCACCCCAGTACATCTAATACCCATCTGGCACCATACATTGTCATTTCAATATTATTGACCTTATTCCCTGTGCTGTACTTAACATCCCCATGGCTATTTTTATAACTGGCAGTCTGCACTGCTTAATCCTTTCACTGTTTCCTCCCACGTTCCCAACCCTCCTCCCATCTGGCAATCATCAGTTTGTTGTCTGTATCTATGAGTTTGTTTGTTTTATTTCTTCATGTATTTTGTTGTTTTTTGTAGATGCCACAAAATGTAAGTGAAATCGTATGGTACTCATCTTTCTCTGTCTGACTTACTTCACTTAGCATAAACTAATATTGCCATTTGCAAACGTTTCTACTTTTCCTGAATTAGGGTTCACCCAAAAGAGTGGGCTCACCATCGCTCAGAAAGATGTGCTCAGCCAATTCAGTACCATCACATAGGATGATCTCAGAGCATTTGTCAGGGCTTAGCTTACACCTAACCTTTGCGAGTTCCCACCCTTCTCAGACCTGCTATCACAGTTGGTCTCACTTCGTCCATACCTGCCTAGAATCTTGTATTATTTTTCAACTGCTTTCTGCCTGACCCTTCAGGAATGATAAGCTTCCTGAAGGGGCTGCTGCCGGCTCTTGTCTGAGTTAGGAAATGAGCCCCATTGCATGGGAGCACGGGGGCTGTGAGTTTTTCTGTACGCACTATCAGATGGTCGTCTGGCGGCCATGCTGTTCTTTCCGGCCTGCTAACCATATTCCAGGAGTCTGAAATGGGACGTACTGATCTGCTTGAATTACTTCCCTTTTATCAACTCATTAGTTAATCAACTAATAAATATTGGTTAAATTTCAACTATGTCCAAAGTACTGTTTTCTCAGTACTTAGCAAAAATATCTATATAATTCAGAAAAAAGAGATTGAATCGAATAAATGCAAATGTAAAATCTAAAATTTTGGGACAGACATAAAAGCAATAATATTCTGTGTCAGTGAATGTGAGATAAGGTGAGCTATATACACTCATGTATTTGCATATAATCTGACCTTTATAAAAATTGAATATATTTATAATAAGCCCGACAACTTTTTCCTAGTAGGCAGCTTGGAGAATTTACTTGAGGTCAAAGCCCAGCCCCTCCACCCACTCACAGTGTGCCTTGGTGAAATTACTTGATCTCACTGCCTCAGTTTTCTCATCTATAAAATAAGGATAACAAGAGTACCTACCTATTACAAGGATAAAATGAGCCAATATTATTAAAGTTAAGACCAGTGCCTAGTGAGTAGTACATGCTAAATAGGCTTCTAATCTACCTTTTGGCACAATGTTTGCAGTTTCAGAAACTAAAGAAATAATCAGAGATGAGAGGAAGGATCTGGGTATAAATATGAAAGATAAAATACATCTTAAATGTCACACTTGATAGAAATGGTTAAATTATTAAGGCATATTCATATTAGAGAGTATTATACACCCATGGAAAATTAGGTGTCCAAAGAATATGGAAATAGAGAAATTCTCAGATATTATGTTATATTTTAAAAACAGTATGTAAAGTTACCTGTATACATAATTACCCTAATGCTATTAGAAATACATATGGAAAGTTCTAGAGAGAAATGTCAAAATATTAATGGTGATTATCTTAGAGTACCAAAATTAGAAATGATTTTTTGTTATGTCTTTTCTATATTTCCAAATTTTTCCACAATTATTCTTATGTTAAAAAAACATGTATTTTTAACATGACACAGGGAAAGGAAAAGTGGTGATTAAAGAATTATATTCCCTAGCTCTTTCTGAGCTTCTGGATAAATATACAGAATGGGAATCTTAAATATCTTCAAAGAATAGCAACTTTTAGAGGAAGACATAGTTTTTAAAGTCTAGGTAACCACGGAGTGTTTTTTGAAATATATGTATTTTATAATTATGTATATATTATAATTGTATATATACTGTTTGTGTATGTACAGGGTGGTGAATCACACCCTGGCTAAAAGGTGGTGAAGCAGAAGCTGATGAGTTTGGGATAAACTCAGCAATAACTCAAGACAGAAACCAAAGCCAGTTTTCGGGGCGGGGGGAACCCCAACTAACTACAGGCCGATATTGGTAAAGTAATTTGCAAAGGTTAAATATTACTGCAAATCTGACAACTGGATGTGCCAAAACTCACTCAATCACCTTCCAGCAAAGTGACAGTATCCCCTTGCAGGCCTGGGTGGGGCTTGTTTTTCTACCCCACAAACTCCCTTTCCTGAAGGGGTGAGTTATGAGCTCAAATCCCCATGTCTCTTAATGAAAATATGCCTTCAAATGCTTTCAAAATGTTTCTTCTTTCATTTCCTGGTTTGGAGGAAGACATATGCCTTCATGGTAGGTGTTGAAGGAATATTTACTGCCTAAGCAATTCCTACCTGGATTTTTTTTAAAATAATAAGAAAGGGGGGGATGGAGGAAGTGCTCTGAATATTTGCCAAACTGCCCACTGAATCAAAGAATGTGTAAAGCAGCTTGGTAGCGAGCATGATAATTACTGATCGTAATAGCTGAGGTGTATTTCTTTCTCATTTTTATGGTAGCTTTGGGCCTGTAATCCAGGTACCCTAGAGAAAGTTACAGAGAAAATTGTTAAGGTTAAGGACATATCCTTTACATAGGAGATAGGCACAAGATACATGCTCAACCACTTTGAGAAAGAAAGTGATCATTGTAATTCATTCTAAATCAAGCATTCTTAATTTATAACCTTTAGAAGAAACGGTCTTCATCACACTGCAGAGTATTCTAAGTGCGTGCCATGGCTGCCAATATTTTACGCATACATTTTTTTCAGTGGAAGGCATTTGCCATAATTCAGCTTTAACAAACTCTGTTCTCAGCTGTAACTCAGATTATGACATATATCTGTTGTCCGGCTGTAAATCTAGGGTTGTTATTATACTTTTATGAATCTGATTCATGCAGAAAGCATTATTCCTGCAATTTTAATTAAGGAGTTAGGAATTTCCCCATTTGAATTCCTAGCATTCTGTACACTTTATTGCATCTTCCCCCAGGAGCCCCAAATGAGATATTTGGATTACAGGTCCTTAGAAGAATAAAATCCATAAGCTCTAAATCAGGGATAGGTAAATAGATTTGATCCAACTTTAGAACTGACTTTAATGCTGCAAGTTGCCGTGAGTCTCTTAGGAGTGAATCAATCATTAATACCTAACTTTTTAAAGCTGTAGTTTTTGGTATATGTTGATATCAGGATACTAAGATGCAGTCTCTTACTTGATTTCTTAGTTCTGGGAAGCCCTCCCATCCCTTAATGGGGTTCTACTAAAGCCAAGATTCTGTGACTGAAGACTAATAGGACAAAATCAGGTATGAAGCACAGAGAAGTCTATGTATGACCTACTTATTACAATAGGTGATGCTACTTTTAATGTAATGATGTTGCGAATATTAATTTGTGCATAGGTGCAGGTGGTTTTATACCAGTACATAGCAAGTATACATTTTCATTGCCATTGTATCTTCAGGTTGACTGCATATTTAGATATCTTACATTCCCACCTTAGTCCCAATTTCCCATCTAATGCTACAGTTACACACAATGTAATAGTAATAATAATAGCTCCTAAATACCAGTCCTGGTCTAAGGGTTCTTACAGGAGTTATTTGAATATTAATAAGTAGCCAGTGAGGTCATTACTATGATTGTGTTCATTTTGCAGATGAGAAAACTGAGGCAATGGGAGGTTAAGCAACTTGCCCAAGAATACAGAGTCAGAAAATGAAGAGCTCCCTACGAATTTGAACTCAGGCAGGGATCAAATTGGCCCTGGGATTTAATTAGTTCTTAAGCATTCTGCTATGATACCTGAACTAATATAACTCTGTCAGCACACATTTGTTGAGCATTGTGAACCAGTACTGCCCTGTCCTGTCAGGTCACAAGACAAGAAGTGCTCATAGGGAATGCATAGAAGAGAGTGTATGTCATGTTAGTAACATTTACTGAATGACTGCTCTGTGTCAGATGCCACAATAACAATTAAACCCATGTCACCATGGAAAGGACTATTTTTATCTTGGTTTTACAAGAGAGGATACTGGAGGTAAGCAACTAAAGTCCCCCAGCAGAGCTGAGATTTGAACCTGGAGAGTCTGAATCCAGAGCCCCTGCTCTTAACCACCGTATCCTCCCGGATGTGAACAGGTCTTCAAATAGCAGAGAGCAGAAAAGTGCTCTAAGAGCTTCGTGAAGGTAGGAAGGGTAGAGAGCCCAATGAATCAATTATTTAGCTAATTAATCAAGTCAGTATTTACTAGTTATTTTTATTGTCTCTAGCCATACGAAAATGCTTTTGGCTCTCTGAAATCACTATGCCCTCTTCCCCTCCCCGCCCCCAGGTCTTTGCACATTCCATACCAAGAATATCCTCCATGACTGCCTCCCCTAATACCAACCAACCGACCCGCTTTTTCACCTCGACCACCTCTGGCACCTCCACCACCACCACTGTGCGGTTCATTCCTATTTACCCTTTTGGTCTCAGCTTGATTCACAAAAGCTCTGGCAAGCCTTTCTGCTACTCCAAAACTGAAGCGGGTCAAGTCACTCATAACCCTACCCATCATAGCACCTACCAACCACACTGATGTGATTGCAGCTCTCCTTGTCTGTCCATCTACTTCACACCCTGCTCTGCCACGCCTCTTCTCCAACCACCCCACTGGTACCCCTGAGTTTCCCAAATGCTGGAACTGCATCTTCCTTCCTCCACTGAATTGCAAATTCCTAACACAATGCCCACATAACAAATGCTTTTAAATATTTTTTGGATGAGTGACTGAGTTCTCCATGGCAGGCACTGTGCCCATAAAACACTTACAATGTGACTGCATTGATTTAACATTTATTTCTATGGTCTCATTGAATTCCCATAATAATCCTCTCAGATAAGTATTATTATTTCCCTTTCATAGACAAGGCTACTGAAGCTGAAGGGCATTAAATAACATCCTTAAGGTAACATGGTTAGTAAATGGAGAGCTGAAATTAGAAATCAGGTCTGTCCGACCCTAATCCTGTGCTTCAGATGAATGAGTAGATGCAATACGGGTTCTAAAAGATATAATGCAGTTCTAACGAGGCACACAGATGAGGCAAAGGAGCCAGAAGCCATCTCTGCTTGTGGTTACTGGGCATGACAACAGGATTTTCACAGGGATGTGATACATAGGCTTGGTCTTGGAAGGTAAGTCTAGGTTGGTTTGGGTTAAAACAAAGATTAGCAGGTCCAAAGGCGATGAGCTGTGAGACCCCAGTCTCTTCCTTCAACCAGAACAGCACAGGGTATGGGGGAGAAAGGCAGCCAAGGGCACTTAGATTAGAGGGTAAGCAGTAGAGCCCACCTAGTGCAAGGAGCTGGCAGGATGGGTGCAGTGACAAAGGATGACCACCTTAATTCTAAGAGGTCAAGTGTGAGTTTCTAGGGAAAGAGCAGCATTATCAAACCCTGGAGGGGATGGACGTTAAGTTAGTGTGAAATCAGGTAGGAAATCAGATGGCAGATAGAGGGCAATAATTTCCTCTCCATACTGCATGAGAAACAGGTTTCCAAAGCCTTTCCCGTTAGCAGCTCTTCAAATCACATGCTGCAGAGAGTTGAAAGAGCAGAAGAGTAATCACACTGCACTTCAGACAGTTCTCTACCTGCTCATTCTCTCCCAGCAATGCCTGCTGTTCGAGCTACTGTTCTAGGTGTGTTTGTCAGTCTTATTTATGTGCTAGGAACTCCACTAGATGCATTCTTTTATTTATTTTGTTTATTCCTCTCACTAGAAAGAGTGCTATTATCTCTAATTTCCAAATAAGAGAGTGGAAGATCAGACAGGCTAAGTGACTAGTCCAATCCCACAGCTAGTGAGTAGCAGCTAAGAATTGATCCTTGTGCCCTGGCTGGTGTGGGTCAGTTGGTTGGAGCACTGTCCAGTAGACCGAAAGGTCCTGGGTTTGGTTCCGGGTTGGGGCACATACCCAGGTTATGGGTCTGATCCCCGGTAGGGGTGCTTGTGAGAAGGAAACCAATCGATGTTTCTCTCCCATTGATGTTCTTCCCTCCTCTCTTTCTCCCTTTCCCTTCCTCTCACTCTAAGAGCAATGAAAAAAAATGTCCTCTGGTGAGGATTAAAAAACCAAACAAACAAACAAAAAAAGAATTGACCCCTGTGTATCTGACATCAAAATCTCTGATCTTAACCAATATCATGGAGATTAAAATACTAACTACCAAATACTTAAGGCCTCCTCTGAGTCAAGAACTTCTTGTGGATAATGCGTATCAAATGATGCAAGATAGTTACTGTCTAATCTTTAGTCCATTTATTCTCCATCTCTTCCTCCTCATCCTCCTTGTCCTCCTTCTTTCTAATTCTAAAAGTTTATTTGCCCAGAAATCAGTAAGAATCAGGCAGCGCCAAACTGTGGGTGGTTAGGAGTATTTCACTATCAGGAGCTCAGGGAAAGACTTTACAGAGAAAAGGAAGAAATAAGGAAATTATTGACTGGCTACAGTATAAAGACTACTTGGCTACTTGTGATTGGCTGTCCTTAGAGTTTTGATTTCCAAACCATGAGACATTCATTGGTTTAGACTTTGTTTTGCTTACATAATCCACTGCAGCACTAGAGAGAGGCACCTCATTCAAAAAGCCTCCTTTAACTAATTTAACAGTTTTCCCGCTTTGTCATCCTCTCATACGTGAGATCTGAATGAACTAAGAATTTGCTATCAGCACTACTGCCAGTTACCATGAGAGCTAAACTGCGCCTGTCTCATGGTGAAACTCATAGGTTATCATGTCAGATCCGTGGACGAAGTGTTTTTGGTGTTCATCTCGTTCATCTTGTTTCTGTTTCTCCAAGCTCACTGAGACCATCGGATGTCCTGGTCATGGCTGTGAACCTAAAACCCCAGCGACACTGTGACGATGACTATTAGGAGGACACCATTGTACCAAGAGATCCCCCTGCCAGGATCCCCCTTCAGCCAGGATCCCCCTGCCCAAAGCAAATTCATTGGTATCAAATAAATTAAATGATGTACCTGAAGGGGCATTAACCCATTTCAGCCAAGTGGCTTGTTTGTTAATTTGCTGTATTTGCCACAATACCAGAGGTACAGCAGGAGGTATTTGCTATGGCACAGATTCCTCCCTGTTCTGCTAATGAGTCATGTAAAACAATTCTATTATCTAAGAGCACCTTAGCAAGAAAGTCCAGGGCCTTTCGTTGTGTAGCTATGGCCTTAGCAGGAGGTTCAACCATACCTGCCAAAGTTAAGGATCATTGTCTCCCCGTGTGTGAACAGAGAGAAAAAGCAAGCAGGGAAAAGGCAAAAGGAATAAAGGTTTTGTTTTGGAGATACAGATCTTGATCCGTGACCTTGGGAGACTTGTCCACTTAAAGATCTCTACAGCTTCAGGGGAGGAACCCCCCTAGTCAGTTTTAATTTCTCTTCCCTAGCTGGTGTGAGGTTCCAAGAGTTTGGAGGAACCTTTTCAGCTGGGGGATGTAGACCCAGTCTTCAATTTCCTAGAACTTGGCTGCTGTCTAGGTAGAGTGGGACCTGGTAGGGTCCCTTCCAAAGAGGTTCAAGGGCAGTCTTTGTTCTTCCTCTCTAGACCAGGCACCACAGACAGAGCTGGGTCCGCTGACTGGAGAAAATTCTCATCCTTCGCTGGCTTCCAGGAGTTTGCCTAGGGTGTCGTCTGCAGCATCCGGAATGCGTGGGGCGTCCCCCCATGTCCTAGTCACCCGAAACTGAAGACGCGCACTGGAGCTAGTCCAGTTTCTCAGTTGGAAACACTCCATGCGCAGATCAAGCCCGGTTTCTAAGTTGGAACCAGTTGATTCCAGCTGGTTTCTGGACAAAGTTCAGAAAGAGAAATGCTCAAATAAAGTCTAAAGGCACATAATTCAAAAGCTGTGGAGATAGGGTCCAGGGCCCAGGGGAACTGCCCACCATCTCAGATGGCAGCGAGAAAGCCGTGAACTCAAGGGGCTGAACAGGCACCTACCTGGGTTACTTGTCATTCCTTGCAGTCTTTGGGGGTCTCCTTCCATTCCCTGTTCTGACACCAGAACTGTTGAAAGGTAACTGAGGCATATTAAAAACATTTAGGATCTATTTGAGCAAGAATTGGTTTGCGTCGGGCAGCACCACACCAGTCCATTGCTTCTGAAAGTGTAAAGGATTTGTCCAAACTTCACTTGCTGTGTTCTCTGCAGCAGTTTCTCCCTCTGTTCTCCATCGCCTCGCTTTCCAGTTCCCCATTTGGAAGGCATGGTATATTCAGATGATTCTCACAGTTGTTAGAAATTCTTTTTGAAACTTGTACTTCTCGCAGTTAAGAGTCTATGAGAACAACTTCACAAAGGAGCTTTAAACACAAATGTATGGTGCCAGGTCCTCTCAGTCCCCCTTTAATGAGAAATGGACAGGTTATTATGCTATTGCACTGTACATCCTATTCCTGGAAGCCATCGTCAGCTGTTCAGGACAATGTATTTCTACACGGCATTAGGCTCTTTGTTCCACAGATGCTATTTTTTAGATTTTTATGAACAGCAAACGGCTTCCTTAGGATAACATTGTAATCGCTCAGTCTGGATTTTCCAGCGGTCTTGGTATAAGGAGGATAAAATGCCCCCGAGGTGGTGCCAATTTGAAAAGGATGATTGACTCCAGAGTTTCCATCCCTGGGACATTGGAAGTGCCTGGATCGAGGGCTGATGTGTTCCAGATGATGGGCAAAGATGTACGAACACACAGGCCTCCTTTAGGAGGAAGTCTGGGAACAAAAGTGTACACTTCCTTCATTTCATCAACTAACCAATCAATATCGAGTGAGTGCCTGTCCAGCATCAGGCACTATGCAAGGTGCTGAGAATGCAAAGTCCCTATCCTCAAGGTGTTTGCATCCTCTGGGAGAAGACAGGCAATCAACCAACCAATCAATCAATCAATCAATTATATTCTATCAGAAAAAATAAAGCAGGATAAGGGAGTAAGGTGTGACATTGGGTAAGACACGCTCTTTTACCTAGAACGAGCAGGGAAAGGCCTCCCTAAGTGTATGTTCAGCAGAGACCTTCAGGAAGTGACGGAGTTAGCTTTTCAGATATTAGGAGAAGAGTGTTTCAGGCAATTGTGGCAAAGTTGGTGGAATAGGAGTGCCGTTAAGGTGTGGCAGCATGGACACCCTTGAGGCTAGAAGAGTGGGTAAGAGGAAAGTGATAGGAAATGTCATCCGGAAGATACAGGTGAGAGGCAGAGGAAGGATGGGGTGCAGACCATCAAGCCCCGTCTAAGCCTTGGCAAAGCATTTAGATTTTCTGTGTCGTGGATTGAGGAGAGGGTTTGAGCAGAGGAGTGACACCTGACATCCCTTTATAAAGGTTCTCCTCTGCAGCTCTGTGCAGAATACATGAAGGAGGCAAGTGGAAGCCAGGGAGCCATAGGTAAGAAGCTGTGTCCATCCAGGCAAGAGATGCTGCTGCTTGGACCGGGATTATCCTGGTAGAGATGGAAAGAGGAGATCAAATTCTGGATATTTAGAAGAAAGATTTGACAGAATTTGCTAAGGGGTTGCATATGAAAGAGAAGAATCAAGAATTTTTACCTGCATACCTGGAAGAATGGAAATACCTAGATGGGGTATTTTGTAGCGATATAGAAAAGATCTCAGGATAAACAGACTGAGGGTATGGGAGTGTTACTGCTGTTTTGGACATGTTCAGTGTGAGAGGCTTGCTGGACATCCACGCGGAATTGGAGAGGAGGCATTCAGCCAGCAAGCCTGCAGGTCAGGGAAAAGGTGCGGGCTAAAGGTTTAAATCTGGGGCCTTGGGCTTGTGGCTAACTCATGAGACTAGACGCAATCATCTGGGCAAGTGTGTCAGGAAAACTAGTTCTTGATCGGTCCCTTCAGAAGGTTCAATTATATTATCAACTTGGTATAAAATCTCACCTCACTGCTTCAGCTGAGTTATCCAACACTGTGATTTCCAGAAGTTTCAAATAATCTTGAAAGTACGAAAGGTGAATTCCTTTGCAAGGCCTTCTGTGATGTCCTTAATGTCCAGCCAGTGTTTAAACGAAGGCAACTGTGGTTTTAAAACAGAGTACAAAGGTGGTTGGTACACAGCAAATATGTATTTTTCATAAATCTTACTGCAGGGTATTAGCAGGGAGCAACAAAATAATTCATATTCCCCCCTGAATTTGTACCATGTGGTTATTGCCTTAATTTTGACTACAATGCTATACTTGGTGAAATGCTTGATTTTGCCAAAATTAAATCTTGCTGCTTTTTCTACCTCCATAATTGGCATAGCTGTTGAGATTGTAACTAAATAATTATCAACACTGATTTAATTTAAACTAAAGTGTGAAATATAAAATTTTCCCTAGTACACAATTATATTGTGAAATATACTAAGACAGTGCTTGCTTACAGATCTGAAATAGTCCAGGATGCTGATTTTATTAATTTGAATGAGTTTGCAACTGATGAAATACATAGGCTGCTTCTGCAATGAGAAGTTAAAGGGCAAGTTATAGTTTAACTAAACTTTTTCTAATACCCATTTAATTGAGATCAAAGGAAGTATTTGATGAAGAGTTATCTAAGTATCTTTTTAACTTTATTCTATGAATGTGTATGAGTAGTAAAAACATACTTCTAATATTTTACTAGAATGTATTTATTAACTGTACCCTTTTAAAGAAAATAAATCTATTAATATAAGCAAAACTAAGAAAATAAAAATTACCCATGACTATACAATCTAGGGATAATAACTATAAGCATATAGGTATAAAATAATTTATAGTTTTCAATGTGAAATATGAAATTCTTATAAAGATTTCTAAAAAACATGACCATATATAGAAAAATATGACCATACTTGTACAGATTTTTAATAGAGAATGATCTAATTACAAAAACATGTGTGGTTTCTCAGTGGCTACGGCTTGGTTAAAAGTTTCATTTTAATTTGATTTTTATTTCTGATATTTCAAATGATGTTTAAATTAAATTCTTTGATTTTTGATCATCCTCAATTAACTGTAACTGAGTCTCAGGAAATCCCAGGATCTCAGGATAGAAACAGACTTTGAAAGTAACCAGTTGACTCTGGCATCTGATGCTATACCTCTTCTTCAATATTTCTGCTTGTGTTTATCAAGCCTGGGCTTAATTGCTTTTATTAATAAAAGATTCACTTCCTTCTGGGGGCTTTTTTGTCTTGAAATAATTTTGCCTGCTTGAAAAGTTTCCCTGCTGTTGCTTTATAATCTGTCTCAGTCTACATGGTCTCTAGCTCTCAACAGCATCCAAGTCGAATCCCTGTGGTACAAGACAGCAACCCAACCACAAGACCAAAACCAGCCAGAGACTCCCCCTAACCTCTCAGCTTCTTTCTCTGTGTTTCCTCTTTTTAGCATAAGTGCTACACATTCCCTTAGGCCTTCTTTAAGTTTCAGTTTCAAAACACCTAAAACACTGTGTTGGAAATAGCAGGTAACTTTAGTCCATTATTATAGAAACTACTAGCTTCATGAAACAGTATATTTTAAATTACATACAAATTTGTCATGAAAACTCATTATAATATTTATTTATTTTTCCTAGATAGATAAAATTCAGTGAATTGCTATGTTGAAATTGGGCAATGTAATTTGCAATATTTATCTTTCAGTGATGTTTTTATTGGGACATTAAAGCTCATACTTAATTCAATGAATTGGACTTTTTAAAGGCCCACTTAGATTCACTTGGAATATTTATGGGCCACCAGCCGTGGACTCCGGGATAACCCTGAAATTCTTAGCTCCTTAACTATCCCAGCACATCACTAATGCAATATATAATTTCACAAATTATCTAGTGCTGAGTTCTGGCTCTTTGATAACACTGCATTTAAAAGCGAAAAGCTCCAAATCTACATACTTAATTATACAACATCATCATTTCTATTCTTAATTCCTTAATCAAAACAGTCATTAGCAAAGCAAAGGAAATTGGGTTATGAAGGAAATAAAAACTGGTGACTCTAAAATAAGATAGCTGGTGTTAGTCAGGTTTGAACTTGGGCTCTATTTTATTATTCCAATAAATACCACCACACCCTTGTCATACACCACTTCCGTTTGAAGGATAAAGCACTTGGTATTTTGTTTTCTTTGATGCAGACTTTGCGTGAAACCCATGGGTAACAAGGGATTAGACCATTACAAAATTTTATGACCTATATGACATATTGATTCACCCCAAATCAGGCAGTACTTTTGGGGGTGTCATCTGTGAAACTGCCATCTGGTGGATTAGATCAAAGCTACTTTATTTTTAGGTCCCAAGTTTTGAACAGTTGTGTGGCTGGAGTCTCTGGAGGTCAAGTATTTTTATTATAACTATTCAACTGAAAGCAGTGTTTTACAGCCAAATACAGATTATACATAATTCATTGAGAAGCAAGCCACTACTTGGGAGAATTATAAGTAAATTTAATTAAGTTTTCTACCACGGCAAAGACTGGTAAAGGGGCCTGTGTCAGCTCCCACCTCTAATATAGTCTCACTGTGTGGCCCAGAGGCTGGTTAGATTCACTGGGCCTATGACTGCCTAATGCAAAAAGCATCTTTGCTATTTAGATCTCTAGATTATATATATTAGGTATGTATATATTAATTTAAAAATTCTGCCCTTAAATAGTACACATCACAGTTAGTATTCTGCACTCTCTGTCTAGGTATTTGCTTTTCAATATTTGCTGTTAGAACTTTATTAGTAAATGCAAAGCTTCCCATCCCTCCACCCCTCTATCCCCTCCCCCAGCATGTGCAATTTTATCTGGAACACTACGTTCAAACTACTAAGGAAAAAAAAAACAATGGCCATTCATTTACATTTACTGGTGGAAGATAGGTAGCATGTGTCCTACAGCTTTAGCAATGCGCGATATAACAGAGATAAGAGTCATCTTAGACAGAGTGCACTTCATCTCGTGGTTAACACAGCAGGGGAATGGTTCACGGTCTCTCGGAGCCACAGAGTTTCCTGTGAGGATGACCCAGAACAATAAGATACCAAGGAGCTGTGTTTGTGGGAGACGTGAGGGCAGTGGCTCTCAGCTGTCCACTGTAACTCCCTTGGGTGTTTACAAAATACTGATGCCTGGGTTCTAGCCCCAGGAATTTTGACCGGATTAACCTGGGGCAAGGTTCGGGCACTGGGAGTTCTGGAAGTTCCCCAGGTGATTCCATGGTGCAGACACAGTTGCAGGCAGTTCTGTAAAACCATTTCTGAGTGAGAATAGAGACCTCTTCTAATCTGATTCTATAGTTTTAAAATCTCATCTGGTTCTATGGTTTTCAAAACTACGCTCCCTAAGAAAACCCTACAGCTGCAAAATAATCTACAAAAAGGGCTTCTGTGGTCAAATAAACTTGGAAAATGTGACATAATCTTTCCATCCACTAGGAGAACTTCAATTCATCTTGACATGTTAAAGACAATGGTACAGAAGCTCATCTTATTTAGTGTTCTCCAGAATTTTTAACCAGGATCCTCATTTTTTATAATAGTTATTATGATCTCATAAAAATTTTAGCATTCTGGATTCTGTACATTGGTTATGCTGCTTTGTGGTTTGTTGCTTTGTTTCTGAAATTTGTATTTAAAGAAGGAAATTCTCAGCTGCTTATCTATACATTGCACCACAAAGTGGACTACGCTCTTATTGGTCACATGATTTTATAGTGGTAATTATTATATCTGTGTGGTTGTTGAATAAAGTACATGTTGGAGACACCTTTCCTTTGGGCCATTCCCTTTGGACCTGGCATTTATGAGTGCAAAGGGCCTGGTATTAGGGCCATTCATCTTTAGTGCCCTACCCAACAACTAGCAGGAAAGGGCTTCTGGTTTCGGTTATCATCTTACCAGTAACTTAAATCTCCCTTCAACGGACCCTCTCTGCAGTTTAAGTCATGAATTCCTTGTCTTAAAATGTTTTCTTTTGCCTTAAAATGTCATAAAATCTTGCAACCATTATGGAATGTGTTTTTTTTAGCTGGGAACAGTGCTGGAAGATTAGGGATGTGGAAAGAGTGGAGGGTGGAGTGCTCAGGGGTGTGGAGAGGTACCCGAGGAAGGGAGTCTCGCTCACAAATGAGACTCAGATTGAGGGGATGGTAATCAGCCTGCAGGCTGCAGCAGGTAGCATGCGTGTCCTTTATCATTTCTCCTTGGGTTGACGTGAAGATGTGACCAGAATCCCCACCAAAAAGCAAAGCTACCCATGCTGTCTGGTTCACATCCCAGGCATCGTCTTACTTGTTTTTTGGGTTGCATGCCAACTTGGCCTCCTCCTTGGCTCATTTTCTTTCCTTGGCTTTTGTAACTGCCTATGAGTTTTGCTCATATGGCTTAACTGCTCCTTCGGGTCACAGGTTGGTGAAGGCGCTCTTGCGCTTCGCTCCCACAGTGGCCCGTGCCCACCACCGGCCATTGGGGTGCTGGCTCCAGGCAACAGCAAAGGTTTCTTTAATTTTTTCTTAACCACATTTTCTTTGCATTAAATATATAACTGAATAATATAACTTTATATGGACTGTACTATCTTTAAGAGTAGGAAGTATATGTTCATTCATGTCTTGCCAGATCACGGCATTTAACAGGGTGCCAACAAATGTTTGTTAAACTACTTTATTGACTGACCCCTTAAACACTCAGAGCTCCAACAGGGAACTAGAGTTAAGGACAGCAAGAAACACCATGCAAAGAAATATTGACTTATGTTTCTAATGCACACATGCCTTGTGTCACTAAAAACATCTCTTTTCCACAATAGGACTCATGAATATTTATTGTAGAAGACTTTAAAAGTAAGGAACATAAAAACAACTTACAAATGCACAACCAAAAAATAATCTTTGTAAATAATTCTGAGTATTTCCTTTCAGATCTTTTCCTATGCATAGGTAAGGTGCTGTCTATCTACCTAAATTGTACTTATAAGGGAATTTGAAAAATGCTGAAAATGATTTTGTACCCTCTTTCATTAAGTGTTATATTCTTTTATCTGACAAATATTGAGAGGGCTTAATATTATGTAGCAGGCACTATTTTTAGGGATACATTAGTAAATAGTATCTTAAAGTTTTTCTGAAAATCTGATTTTATTTTAAAGATTTTATTTATTTATTTTTACAGAGGGGAAGGGAGAAAGAGAGGAAGAGAAATATCAATGTGTGGTTGTCTCTTGGGTGCCCCCTACTGGAGACCTGGCCTACAACAGAGGCATGTGCCCTGACTAGGAATCAAACCAGTGACCCTTTGATTCGAAGGCCAGCTCTCAATCAACTGAACCACATCAGCCAGGGCTTAAAACCTGATTTTTTAATGACTTATTAGTATTTCCTATTTTAGGTTAACTCTAATCCATGTAACAGATTTCTGACTGTTGTTGTTACCATTTCACACAATTATGGTAATCTTGCAACAAGTTCCCTTATTTATAAATCTTTATTGTATTTCTCCATTACCATTTAGTCCCCTTATACCTTCCCCCCTCAGCGATCACCACACTGGTGTTCATGTCCATGAGTCCTCTTTCCTTTGTGCTCAGTTCCTCCACCCCCTAACCTCCCCTCCCCAGCTGTCCTCCTGCTCTCCATCTTTGAAAAAGTTGTCTACAACCTTTTTTCACAGGTGTTTCTGTGAAAGGCTGTAATAATTTATAAACCCTGCAGAGTGTGAGAACACCCATTCCATTAACTTGTACTTTCATTTTTAAGTATATTTTTCCACCTATATATTACCTCATGTTTTTATTCTAGTATGTCTAATGTTCACATTCTTGTACAAATATGTGATCTCCATTTTTCCATTAATTTTTGTTGATCTTTACTAAATGCTATCATTCACAAAATGTAGACTTCAAAGAAAACCCCTAAACACCTTTTTAGAAGGATTTTCTTTTGAGCATCTAAGTTGTATTTTTGCCTACTGGCAAAGGTCCTAGGATTTTCAAACTCACTTCTTGCTGGTTGTTTTCCTTGGTTAACATATTCAGTTCAGGTGCTCACACTTAGTGGGGGTATATTAAGCAAGGCAGATACTCAGTGAAAGTCATGTGTCCTTCAAAGGGTAAAACTATATTCTAAGGGGCTCCCTCTGGGTGTGAAACCTTCTGAGATTCAGCGTAATAATTTGTTGGGAGAATCCTGTCCCATCGGTCTCTTCATGAAAAAAAAAAAATCCAGCTTAACCCAGATCCACGTGTCTGACTGCACGGCCCATTGTAGAATGCCGTCTATTTTTACACATGTTAATGGGGAAGATCCAGGCACTGTCACACACTTTTTAAACCCTATCACTATTAAAATGCTCAAATTTCTGAAAGTAAATGGTCAGCCTGTTGACAGAAAGACACATCCAAGGACCAGAAATGCCATTCATCCAGGATTTCCAAGTGTTAATAATCTAAATGGCTGCTATTTAGTAAAAGGAAAGTGAAAGAAAACCTGTATTGCCCATCTTCCAAGGGTCATCTTGTTGAAGATGGGATGAGAAATTAAAAGGTGTTCAGCTGGTCTCAAGGGCAAAGCGGCTTTGCTTTTGGTACAAAAGTTGTTGCTAGTGGATGACTCCATGTTTGGAGGGATTCTGAGTCGAGTTTTACAGCTTCTTAAACTTTGCTTCTTTGCTTCCCATGAACACACAGCCCTGGCTGCTTCTGTTCTCTGGCTTCTATCATATAATCTAGAAGTCACAGAGCAGATCTGCATAGAGTAAATTGAGGTTTATCAACCTTGGCACCGTCAAATGGATAGTTGTTTGTTGAGAAGCACTGTCCCGTGCATTAAAGAATGTTTACCAGCATCCGTGGCTCCCCTCTGACTTGATGCCAGTAGCATGCCTCTCTCCTAGTTGTGACAATCAAAAATGCTTCCAGGTATTGCCAAGTATCCTGTGGGAGGCAAAAATGCCCTTGACTGAGGACCAGTGGAGTAAATGCAGAGTAAATGTAGGCCAGTCTTGACCTTAAAGATCCTGATTCACCTCTGGGCAGGCCACATCTCACTGGTGACCCAGAAGGCATAGAGGCCTTTCCTGAAAATGGGATCTTGTCACTTTTCTCTTTAAATATTTCAATGGCTCCTCATGGCACTGCAATAAAATCTGAAGTCCTTGTAGACTACAGATTCCTTGTAGAATCCTTTAAATTAGCATACTCCATGACCTTGACCCAGCCCTTTCTCTAACATCATAGGCTACCTCACTTCCTTCCCTCCTTCTACATTTGTCGTGGTCAGTTACCACCTCAGAGAGGCCTTCCCTGCCCACCTTTGAACATAGTCCCTCTTTCCTTCCAGTTACTCCGTTTTATCACCTGGTTTGTTTTCTTTATAAGCACTTATTGCAATCTGAGATTGACCAGTACCTTTTTTTTTTTAACTGGGTGATTGTATTTCCCAAAGCACCATAGAATGTTGTAAGCTCATGGGTCCAAAGGGCATTTCTACAAATGTAGTACTTCATAGGTGCTCAAAAATATATACTATGAATGAAGGAATAAATAAATGGGTATAAGTAGGCAGAGGTAGTGACTCAGGGTGTGCATTTTCTCCTTTCCCATATTCAAAGTTAACCATTCAGTAACACTTCACATAGTCAAACCAGTACCGGTGCAGAGAGCACTGCGAGCGTTATGTATCTCCACCCAGACAGTGTGATCTCCAGGTGCAGAGGATGAAGTGCGCCACTCCGTATTTGACAGAATCAGTGTGCATATGTATCCAGTATTTTGCAAACAGGTCGCTGAGACTTCTTCCATCTATATAAATCAGCATTTATGATTTAAATATTCAACTGAGTGGAATACTGAAAAGAGTAAGATTCATTTCCCTCCATCAAGGGGCTCACAGAGAATGGTCTTACTAGTGCTTCAGTGCGAAATGAAGCATCCGGGACTAACAGGCCACTCCAGAGAAACTCTGGAATAGGCAGGAGTATTCGTGCTGGAGATCAGGAAGCTCATTGGAGTTCTAACTCCAATGTGTTTTGGTAGAGAAACGCTTCACTTGGTTAGTGAAAGGAGCCTGCTTTTGTATCTCCCTGCCTCCCGCAGTGAGGAGTAGCCATTGGCAATCGGCTGTGCTCTGCGGCCCCAGGAGCCTGCGGGTTTCTCACTTCTTTTGCTTCCCATCTTTACCTAGTATGTGCAACTCCTAGAGTTTCCTACTTCCAATAAACCTCTGAGCCAGTAGGGAAAACAATTTCTTTGGGGGACTTCCAAAAATTTGTAGATTGCCATTGATTGCTTTTCCACTGCAACGACTGAGCAAATCTGTACCATCTAATGGAAATATAATACTGGTATTCTGCCCTCAGTGATGGGTCCAGTATAAATACTGTGCCCAAGCATTTCATTTCACTTTTTGAGTATGGTACTATTTAAGTGGGGGCAGTGGTATTTTCAGGTATTTCCCTAATTCCAAAAATGTGACTATAGTATTGAGATGTGGTTGAGCAATGGGAAACCTGTGAGAGTATTTTTTTTTAATGATTTTGGGACAGAGTTTATGACTTAGTAAATCCAGCTCATTAGTTCTTTAGTTGAGTAGGTGTTCAATGTGATTTAATTGATCAGGTTCTTCATGGAACAGCAAGCAGGACAGTGAAGATTCTTTTAATTGCAGTATGATATAAGAACTCAAAAGGCAAATATCTCAGATTAATTTAATATATGAGAGGTAATTCATGCTGTTCTTGATTTTGGGCAGAAGCTCTGTACACTTTCCCCAGTTATATTTTCCATGTGACTTCAAATACATCAGAAGCATTCAGATATTGCTAATTTGGGAGGACCGACACAGGGAGGAACTCAGAAGTAGCTGATGAGAACTTTCTACTCCTCATCTGAAGATGAGTGGGCAATCATCTTGAAAATAAGACTCTTCCCTCTCCTCTAATTCTGCTTAAAATTTTAACTCTCCAAAGTAGAATGGGAGAGTGATTTGGCTCGTGACTTCTTGGTTTCCTCTCCCCAGGCCCATTCTTTTTTCAACTTCTGTGTTCCTAGTGATGTGCCGAGGTGGTTTTTGTGTTTTTTACTTTTGTTATTGTTACTTGAATGTATGCAGGGGTTCTTAATCTGTCTTTATGATACCATGCCTCCCCTACAGGCAAAATAGTCACACACTCTCTGCAAAGCAATAAAAAATAAAAATTAAAAAACTTCTCTTCTTCTCCAAGGATTAAAGATATCTACTTTCTAGTTTGTTTCTGCCCCTGTGGACACAAATGTCAAAATCCATATTGCTGGTGGAATTTGAAATGGTATAGGCACAGTTCAGGAAGCATAGCTATTTACCCATTAATCACTCTGGGCCACTCGTCAAAATATTTTCTCTGCAAAGATGCCTTTTCCATTTTGTACCAATTAATATTGGATGGAACTCGAGTCACAGTTAATCTGTGGCAAAGCTTTTATTTGCTGTCAGGCATGCAGACATGAAAAATGCTCAATGCAATGTTTTAATTAATAAAAATATGCTGAGAAGTGTATTTTTTCTGAAGTAGATTTTTATTACACTTCATTACATTTCCAAATTTAATGGACACATATATTATGTCCTGTCACCATGGGAACCGCATCAAGACGGGCTTTTTATAGGCTGTTGGGTGTAGTTATAAAACTTGCACAAAGGCAAAATTGTTTTTTGTAAGTTTAAAAGAAGCTGTGTTCATTTACAGTATGTATGATTTACTGCAAAGCTTGAGGCAGTAGAGAAGGTCTTTATTTGATTTAGAGACTAACACTTCTTTTTATGAAGCTCTTAAGTTTTAATTATTTCAGGTCTATGTTCAAGAAGTTATAACTTGGCTTTTTATAGAAGTAAATTTAAACATACATAAATTTTGTATAACATGAACAATAAGAAATTATTTTTATAACTGTTTAAAGTGCAACATTCTTGAAAACAAAACTCAAAATATGTATAAATGCACCCTAATATCTAGGCTCAATAACCGGCGACACTATCAGTACTTATTTTATCTATTCCTCTGCCATTACTACTGTTGTGTGGTTGCACTGCTTTAAAGTAAATCCTAGACTTTGTATTATTTTACTATCAAATACTTTATAGAATAGATCTTAGAAAAGGGAGGTGGCAAGGAAAAGAACCACATATTTAATAACTGTCATAAAACAAAATGACAGAATGAAGACTAAACACATAAGTCACATTAACAAATATAAAAGTCTTGCTTTCTTTACCATACAAAAGGAAAAAAAGGATTTTCAAATTGCCCAAAAAGGCAAAACTCTGTTCTCTGCTGTTTAAAAGGGACATACCTAAAACTAAATAATTTCAAAACGTAAAAATAAAAGGATGGACAAATACAATTAAAAAAACAGCGGTCTTGATCTACACAAGATGGAATTAAGGCCAAAAATATTAAAATAAATAAAAAAGGATACTGTATACTACTGAAGGCTGAAAATTGTAAGGTGCAAAAGTTATTATTATTGTTTATTCATCCAATAACACAGCAACAACTTTCAAAAAGCAGAAACTACTAGAGATGAGGAATAGACACACGAAAATAGGAGATTTTGACACACTTGTTTCAATCATGGGAAAACCAGAGGACAAAATACCACTAAGGACAGAAAAACTGCAACTAATATTACCAATAATGTGTAGCTAATAACTCTGTATGGAAATTTGAGCCCTGATCCTAGAAGTTATTTCTTCTTTTTCAAATGAAAGTCTTTGAAACTGGAATTAATAAAAGCTGATGGGGAGGGGAAAAGTCATATAGATTGAACCCTGGCTGGCTTAACATCCTGTTGGACTTTGAAAGTTAGAAAATGTGTTCATTTTTTTCTACTCAAAATTATTTATGCTTTTTCCCTGTTCCACTTACATGGCCTGTGCCATCTCAAACAGGGATTTATTCTGGCCACTTATGACTTTCCACATTAAAAGTACAAATTGGTGCTGAATTTTACATCAGAGGGAGCTTGACATTTTTTTTCCTCAAAGGTTTCCAACTTTCACCTGCAAGCAGCTACCCAGTGTGGCCTCATATTAGCTTTCTGCCTTTTTTAAAATGCCAAGAGAGCAGCCTGAAATTTTACAAACAGGGTAATAGCTTTTCCATCAGTCGCTACCCATGCCTGACAAGTGCACGGGGCTGCTTAGTTAGGTAAATGCAGGCCTTTTTAAGCAAAACGAAGGAGTAAGCTATTTCTTAGGGTCATTGCTTCCTGTTGTTCAAAGTCTCTCCCTCCCCACCAGGGAAATGACATTTAGGATGGGGCTTCTGTAGCCAAATTTTCCTAGGAATATAGTATTTTGTTTAAATGCTGCATTTGTTAAAATCCTTTAGGTTGTTCCAGGTCTCTAAGTTACAGCATTTTCCCACTCCCAGTTTTCATAAAATGAGTTGAATATGAGTGAGTGGTAGGGAGTATGGTTTACATCACAGCAGCCAATATAGATTGTAATGGGATCACAGCTGGGGACTGGCAACCCATAAAATGGGAAATGCCTAGGAGTTCAAAGCCACTCTAGTAGCTGGCTGCCCTGCTGGCTTGGCATTTATTCACTTGTTTCCTCTCCTGCTTTTTTACTTTTATTTTTGTTTCGGTATCTGGGGAGGGGGCGGGGCAGGGAGGGCTGTTATAAACTGCTGCGAGAGAAGTTTGCAACTACTGCAAAGTAGCTGTGAATGTGGATTTGGGGAGTCAAGTTTCTCTGCAAATTAGAACTATCTTACTAGCATGTGACCACAGCAATTTTCTTAAATTTTCTAACCTTCCTGTTTACTACCTGTAACATAGGAAACTGAGTACTAAGTCCTACCTAATGGAGTTGTGAGTTGTGAGGATTCAACTGAAGAATTTTTGTGAAATGCTTAGCACAGCCCTTGCATACATTAAGTGTTTTATCAGTGCTAGAGGCTACACTAATAATAACTATAATATTGCAACAAATTAATATTGAATGTTAAAGGTGATTGAAGAGAAACTCTTGACTGTGTAGCTAAAAGTAAAAATGAGGCCTTCACATTTTTAAAATTATAATAAAAAACATAACATAAAAATTTGCCATCTTAGCCATTTTAAAATATACAAGTCAGTGTTATTAATTATATTTACATCACTGTACACCGAAACTCCAGAACTTTTTATTTTGAAAAGCTGACACTCCATACCCATTAAATAAGACTTTCTTAAAACAAAATTTTTAAAAGAACATTTTCATATGTACAGAAAAATTACAGATATAGTACAAAGAATTTCCATACATCCACACCCAATTTTCCCTATTATTAGTATCAAACATCAGTATGGTACATTTGTGACAATTAATAATATTGATACAATGTTAACTAAAGTCTACACTTTATTTACATTTCCTTATTTTTTACCCAACGTTCCTTTTTTCTGTTCCAAGACACCATGCAAGGCCAACATCACATTTGGTTGCTGTGGTTGTGAAAGTGTCTCAGACTTCCCTTGTTTTTGAAGACTTGGACCGTTTTGAGGAGAACCGGCTGAGTATTTTGTAGAATGCTCTTTATTTGGGATTTGTCTGGTGTTTTTCTAATGCTGAGACTCAAAGGAGTGTACCTGCCCACACTATGACATTCCTGTTGATGCCGACCTAGATCACCTGGCTAAGAGTGTTTGACATGGTTCTGAATTGTAAAGTCACTAACGTTTTCATTTGAAATTCCCGGATGACAAATGATGTTGAGAGTCTTGTCTTAAGCTTATTTACCTTTCTGTGTACGTGTTCTGGTGTACGTTCTGAACATCGGTCCATCGTTAAATGTTGGGTTGTTTGTTTTCTTATTGTTGAGTTTTAAGAATTCTTTGTATGTGTTTGATACAAGTTCTTTGTCAAACATGTGTTTTCCAAATATTTTCTCCCAGTCAGCAATTTGCCATTTCATTTGTCTAATAATGTCTTAAACAGAGAAATACTTTTTAATAAAGTCCAATGTACCAGTTTTTTCTTTTGTGGATCATACTTTCGGTGCTGTATCTAAGACATCACCACTGAATAAGCTCATTAGATTTTTCTGTTTGCTCTTTTCTAGAAGTTGTATAGTTTTGCATTTTGCAGGTAGGTATTCAATCCAGGTTGAGTTAATTTTTATCAAAGAATAAGATCAGGTCTCTGTGTTCTCTCTCTCTCTTTGTGATGATGGACACCCAATTGTTGCAACACCATGTTTGAAAAGACTCTTTTCTTTATTGAGTTGTCTTTGTTCTTTTTATCAAAGATCAGGTTACTATATTTGTGTGAGTCTATTCTATTTATTAGCTATTTTGTTCCATTGATTCAATTCATTAGTCAATATTATGCTGTCTTTATTACTGTCCCTTTATTGTAAGCCTACCAACCAGGTAGTGTGAGTCCTTCAACTTTGTTACTCTTCAGCATTAATCTGGCTATTCTAGGTCTTTTGCATTTTCACATAAACTTTAGAATCAGTTCATAAATATCTATAAAAATGGAGTATCTTTCTATTTTTTTGATCTTTATTTCATCAGAATTTATATTTTTCTCATATAGAGCTTGTACATGTTATATTTATACCTATATGTATTTCTTCCTTAGTGCTATTGTCAATGGTATTGTTTTTTAATATCAAATTCCAGTTGTGCAGTACTGATATTATAGGAAAGCAATTGACTTTTGTATATTAAGTTTGTATCCCGTGACCTCCCTAAACTTCCTTATTAGTTCCAGAAGTCTTTTCTCTGAGTCTTTGGAATTCTCTATGAAGACAATACAATCATGTAACTTAAGAATGGAAACAGTTTTATTTCTTCCTTTCAATTCTGTATACTATTTGTCTTCTTTTATTGTCTTACTACACTACCTAGGGATTCCAATGTATGTTAAATAGGATTGGTAAGAGGGATATCATTGTTTTGTTCCCCATATTAGGGAGAAAGAATTAAATTTCTCACCATTGAATATGATGTTATCTATAGATATTTTGTACATTTCATCAAGATAAGAGAGTTCCCTTCCAGTCCTAGTTTGCTGAGAGGGTTTGTATCCCGAATGGGCGTTGAATTTTGCCAGTTCTTTGTCTATATATGTTGATATGATCTTTGTTTTTTATGCTTACCTGCTGTTTTGGTGGATTATATTGATTTTTTAAAATATTGGACCAGCCTTGCATAATTGGAATAAATCTCACTTGTTCACGGTGTAATTGTTATTATACATCATTATATCTTATTTGCTAATATTTCGTTAAGGGTTTTTGCATCTATATTAGTGAAAGAGATTGGTTTGTATTTTCCCTGTCTTGCAATGTCTTTATGTGGTTTTAATATTAGGGTTACAACGCTGGTTTCACAGAATGCATCAAAAATTTTCTATTTATATTTATTCCCTGAAAGAGATTGTGGAGAACGGGTATCACATCTTTATTAAACGTCTGGTAAAATATTCACCAGTGAAATTGTCTAGACCTGATGCTTTCTCCTTTTGGAAAGTTATTAATTATTGATTCAATGTATCTAATAGATATAGGCTTGTTCAGATTATCTCTTTCTCTTTTGTAAGTTTGAGTAGTTTGTGTCATTTAAGTAATTTGTCCATTTCATCTAAATTGTCAGATTTGTGGACGATAATGTAATATTTCTTCATTATCCTTTTAATATCCAGGTATCAGTGGTAATGACCCTTTTTGTTTGCTCAGTTGTTTGTTTTTGAGGTTGGTAAATTTGGGTCTTCCCTCTTTTTCTTCTTGGTTAACCTGGCCAGAGGCTTATCAATTTTATTGACTTTTTCAAAGAGCTAGTGTTTGGTTTTATTAATTTTTCTCTATTTCCGTTTCCAATTTTATTGATTCTTGCATTTTACTTTTTTCCTTCGGCTCGCATTAGACTTAAATTCCTTCCTTTTGTCTAGTTCCCTAAGGTTGAAGCTCAGGTTATTAGTTTCAGATATTCCTTCAGTTCTAATATCTGGATTCAATGCGGGAACTCTCCCCCAGGCATTGTTTCCACAGCACCCCACTGCTTTTGATTAAGTTGTGCTTTCATTTTTCATTTAGTTCAAAGTATTTTTCATTTTTCTTGTAACTTTTTCTTTGATCCACATTATTTGGAAGCATGTTGTTTAAATCTCCAAATATTTGGGAGATTTTCCAGCTATCTTTCTGTTATTGACTTTTAGTGTAATTCTATTGTGAGATGAGAACATACTTTACATGATTTCTGTTCTTTTAAATTTGTCAAGGCATATTTTATGACCCAGAATGTGGTATAATGTGGTCAATATGAAAAAATTTTTAATGATTTTATTTAACTAGCTTATTATGTTTATCTCCCAATAGAAAAAATATGCAACTTATAGAAAACTTTCCCCATTGAAAGACATGTTGACAAAAATTTCTATCTGTCTGAAATCCTCCAGCCAGTGTTGTTTTTTCTTTTCTTTTTTTTTTTAGTTTATTCAGTACAGTTTCTATCCTTTATTCCCATTCCAGCCCGCCCACCCATTCCTCCCCTCCTCCCTCCCCTCTCCAACCCCCCTAGCTTTGTCCATGTGTCCTCTATATTTGTTCCTGTAAACACTTGGAACAACTGGTTTTGTAGAATGAGTATTGAGGGTTGGGTATTGTACCGCAAACCGAAAAAGGTCACGGGTTCAATTCCCGGTCAGGGTATGTGCCTGGGTTGCGGTTCAGGCACTAGTTGAGAGTGTGAGAGAGGCAACCAATTAAAGTTTCTCTTGCATGTCAGTGTTTCTCTCTTTCTCCTCTCCTTCCCCTCTCTCTAAAAAATAAATACATGAAATCTTTTTTTAAAAAAGCCTTTTTTCATTAGTTTATTTAATAATATTTGATCACGTAAAAACTGTCAGGTCTTAGAGCTGAAATAATCAGCAAACCAGGCATGGTCCTGCTGTAAAGAAGCTTAAAGGAAAATGAATTTATCAAAGTAATAAAAATAAATGTGGAATAATGTAAGAGTATATAAAACTGGTTGGACTTGATGTGATGTAAATAGGAAAAGATTTATCTTTTTCTTTTTCTGCCTTCAAATATGCTGTTGGAGATTTCCTTCTTTATGCAAAGAGGCAACTTTGGCATGTCACATAAGTTTTCAATTGAAATGTTTGTATAGACAATTTTAGATTTATGTATAGTTATGAGAAATAATACAGAGAGGACTAACTTCCCCCAGTGGTGACATTATAGAAAACTATAGCATGGTATCTCAAACAGGATTTTGACATTGACAAAATCCACTGACCTTATTATTGCCCACTTAATTTATTTGTGCTCATTTATATTTTCATGTGTGTGCATGTGTATTTAATTACATATAATTTAATCACATATATACAATAGGTTCATTTATCTACTATCATAGTCTAGATGGTGCACAATTTCAGGACAACCAAGATCCTATATGCCACACTTTTATAACAAGATCCACCTCCTGCCCTGATTTCCAGGAGTTAGAAATAGAATAGAAATAAAACTGTTATATGAATGGAATCATAAAATATGTAACCTTTTGGGATTGACTCTTTCTCACTCAGGATAATTTTCTTGGGATTCCGTCAAGTTGTTGCATGTAAAAACATCTGTGTGAGTGCCCTGGCTAGTGTTACTCTGTGGACTGAGTGCTGGCCTGTGAACCAAAGGGTCGCCGGTTCAATTCCCAGTCGGGACACATGTGTGGGTTGCAGGCTGGTCCCTGGTGAGGGGCATGTGAGAGGCAACCACAACTGATATTTCTCTCCCTCTCTTCCTCCCGCCCTTCCCCTCTCTCTAAAAAATAAATAAATAAACTCTTTTAAAGCCAGCTGTGTGAGGAGGACCCTTACCTTTGTTGTTACACAAAGTACCTCCTTGGGAAGCTTCCTGATGGCTCTTTCTCCATTGAATCGAAGGAAAGGATTTTCAGGTGGAGAGCGCGAAGTGTAGCTGGGCGGTAAAGGAAGGGAATCATTCAAGGGTTAAGTTCTTAGACTCCAGTTATTTTTACTCCAGAACATGTACAGATGATTACTCAACCAAAGTAAAGCAAAAAGCCAAGCAAATCCTACCTGCATTTGTTTACATATAAGAAACAGTCAATGTTTTGCACTTTATGGCTTTATCAGAAATATTTCATTTTACTCCCTTCCTTAATTTGCTTCTACACCTGCATTCTTCAAATGGATGCAGCACTGTTTAGTTGACTCAAAATACAAAATTTAATGTCTCTATGTGGGTAGTACCTGAATCTATAACTTTCCCCTGCTTTTCATCAAGGCCTTGAGAGGAAGAAGGAAAATTTAAGAGCACTGAAAAATATAAATACTCATCCTTGTCAGAGCCTTCCGGGTTATCCCTTCAACGAGGCAACCGATTTTCAGCCCAGGTGGCTATATTCATCTCCAAGCCAATTCAAACCAATTTAACAAATAGAATTATATGAGATTTTGTCACAGCCTTCACCAAAGGCCAATTATGAAACATCTACTTCATTTCCTTCAGTCATTGATTTTCCAATTTGTTGGTAAAAATCTATGACTTCAGTCTAACGTGATATTTTCTTTGTAAGCCCATCATATCTTTTGCTTACGATCCCATTCTGCTCTAACTGTTTAAAGATTTTTCATCTTATTATATTTGTTTCATGATATTGCTAAGGTAGAGTTTCTGAATTGTAATAGCTGCCTCAGCCATTCTTACCTGCTCTGTGGAATAATACCACATTTGTTTTTATCTAATCTTATGGTGTGTCTTGAGTGCTTTGTGTTTTATGACAATTATAAGCAATTCAATAGATGTTTGCTAATTTTCTCATTATGTTAGGATGTATATTATCCAGACCAAATGTTTATGTTCACATTTACTCTAAGTACTCCCCACCTGTTATTTGCCAATACTTATTTTGCAGCATCTCCAATATTCTTATTGTGCAAGTTTATTTTTCTAATTTGACTTGGTAAACAGGAGTAGAAATATAACTACAATCATTCAGCTAAGTTTAGAGTCAAAATAATTTAGTACTCTACTTTTTTATTAGCAAATATGTCTTCTGTAGAGCTTATATTTCTCCCCTGGTATATTTGTTTAGTGCTTTTTAAATTCCACTTTCTTTTCTCTGCATCTTAGTAGAATTAATTGTATTCTAGATTTTTACTCACATGATCATTTCTAGCCACACTCTCTAACAGAACAGGCACTTTTGCCCTTCCTTTTGCTGTCCCTTGCTATGAGACCGTAAAGTGAATTGTAGACATGAATTTTTATGACATGGAGACGAAAGTTAAAGAAAACTGTCGTCAAGAATTACACAAATGACTACAATCATTTGCCTTGATAAGAACTTAAGTTTTTAAATGCTGGCACTTTTAAATTTTGTCTGCAAATATGAAAAATCTGCACTTGGCACAAAGTGGGCATTGTAGGAAATTGCTACAGCATTTAATATGTTAAGTAAGGGGAGCGAGAGAAAAACAAAAGGAAGGAAGTTAATGCACAGGTCGATACCATGACAGACATAGGTGGACCCTGTCATCAAACAGTTAGAAAGTGCGCCACATGATGAGGGCCTTGAGAATTGGTTTCTAATGAGGATAGTGTTTAGAAAGTCTCAATGTATAGAGTCCCTTTTTTTAAACAAAAGAGTCTCACCAGTTGGACATGTGATCTCATGATTTTCAAAATGAAGTGAATAAAAGTCGAGGACCACCTAAGGGGACCTCACATGCCACCATATAAATAAGGTAATCATGGCTCACAGGGTCCAACTGGCCAAAGTCTTTCATGTGGTTGTGGTTGGGCCACTGAATTTTGGGTATGTGAATATGGCTGTATCATCTGTTTGGCTACAGTATAGGGTATAAATGTAGGCCCAGGGGCCTTAAACACCAGGATACTTTATTAGGGGCCTACTGATAATTATGAAATATACTGAATACGCATATCATATGGTCAGAGATGCCAAACCTGTGTGAACTGTATTTCTATCTCCCAAACAAGTAGGGTTTGGAGTTCCTGTATCAGTCCTAGTTCAAGCAGAGCAGCAGAATCACTAGTGTGTGCACTCACACATATTTCTGTCAGTGATTTATTTGGTCATATGCAATGGAGCGGGGGGAACTGGTTAAGTATTGTTCTAAGGCTGTTGTTCTTGCATCTGCTACTAGAGCTTGAAGTCCCCAGGTCAGGCAATGCTGAAGGGATGATGGATGTAAAGTGAGGGTCAAGCAAGATCAAGCCGGAACGTGCAAGGATGGATTGAAACCTGTCTTTTCTTATGGCCACCGATCTTGGTGGTGCACATGCTCTATAGAAGCCAAGGCTCTTTGTCATGGGCGAAATATGCACACTTGGTCCAGGAGCCAACAGCACTTCTAATAAAGAGATTGAGTCCATTTTTGTTGTTACTGCTGAGAGCTTTCAAGCCCCACCCCTCTCCCGTCCCCTCTGCCACACAGCTGGGCAAACTCTTAAGAAAGCCTAGTTGTTCCCTCCTTTGGCACTTGTGGGATGTTCATACCACATGAGCCCCATCCAAGTGTGAGAGCTGTCACCCCAACCCCACCCTCTACCCACCATAAAACCCTAAGTAAATCTCTTTTCTCTGCTCTCAAGCCATTTCCCTACCTGCTTGAAAGTCTGCCTTGCTCTCTCCAGAAAATCTCATTAACTGAGTAATGGACCTCCCGTGGTGCATGTGTAATCTCAATGTCTGAGGCCAATTTATGCGGAGGCAGATCCATCCCACCTCTGTGTGGAGGATCCAGGGGAAGGCAGAGCCGGTGAAGGCCCAGCCACCACCTCATGCCAACACAATGATCAGCAACAATGTGTATGAGCTTTGAAAGGACTGACCTCCAAATCTCTCATGAGGACCTCTCTTGGGGTTTAACCTAACATACAACATGCAGGAAAAGGAGTTTTGGAAAATGTTGTTTTGTCAAGCCAACTGAAAACATGGCAAGGACACTATAGCTCCTCTTTGATTTCTTTCTTTTGATGCCCATAATCATCTAGTAAATGATATAACCTAACATGTGATTTATAGTTCTCAGCATCTCTTCTTTTTTTCCTTAAAGGAGATGTTATTGAAGCATTTTAACATTGTGCCTTGTACATGCGTAACCCCTCAGATTTAGCTATTATTCTGTTGTCACAGAATATGATGAGATTGCATTATCATTTTGTGGTGCTGACCATTCCTGTCAATCACTGGAGAAGGCTCTCAACTTAACATCCTCTGGGGGTGGAGCTCAGAAAATGGGGTGGGTGGTTTGCATGTTTAAGAGGTCCATGGGACCAGGCATCCACCTTCCATTTTAAGTATGCTTTTCATTAGATGTGTAAGTCTGTGAATTTATTACACTTCCTCCCTTTTCCTCCAGAGTTAAAACATATTTTACTACATGTCTAGCTCTTCTACTTGATTTTCTTAAGTCTTTCATTCCTTTTTAACACAGCTCTTGGTTCTCCTTTTTGCCCTCTAATCTAGTTTTCTGGTAAAAGACTGTGTGTATTTTGGGTTTTATTTTAAAGGATCCAGGTCTATTAATTTTCTCCAGTACAATTCAAGGGCAAAACTAGAAACTTGGAAAAGGGAAACATGTGCAAAGAGTTTAATGAAATACTGGCAGGGAAATAGTTCCTTTGTTTAGTTGTGTTGCAATAGATGGCTTATTGAACAATACAGAGAAATACAAGTGTTTATTCGTTCCCAGATAATCTCTCCGTGATGTGAGTCTGGGCACAGGAAAGCAGACTGTGAGATGGAGATTAGCGTTTAGAGCTTTTAGTAGGGAGCGTTCTTGGGATCAACCTAAAGAAGGGAAGTGGAAGAAGCAGGAATGTGCCGAGGGAGAGTCCAGCTGAGACACAGTCTCAGCAGAAGACTCAGCCATTCCTAAGGGGAGTTCTGAAGATGGCATGACCCTTCAGGGCTTCCCTAGTTGAGCTGAGGGGGTTGGTCCTTTATCGGCCTGTGTCAATCAGCCTTTGGATGTGAGCTCTTCTGGGACTGGGAAGAGGTGCAGGAGCTTGGATGAGTGTCTCTTCTTCGAGATAAGGCAGTCCCTGGAGGGCACTGATGGTTGAGAACCATTGGCCAACACCATTCCCAGCAACTGGGCGTTTAAGATCTTTATTTCTGATGAGGAATCTGGTTGATACCTTGCTGCATTTTACATGCTGAGAGGAGTGCTTATGAAGGAACAATTTTCTAGAGATACTGTTTTGCTGCCCTATTATAGAATATTCTCTACTAACCCAATAGTTAATATCTATAAGATTAGCAGTTAAGGTAATAAACCATAAGATACTTTGAATACTTTATGAGTCTGATGGTCAATTTTACATTTCTTCCTATACTGTCTTTATAACATAGTCCCATGGCCATATCAGTATGTTGTCTTGACAACGTGACTCAGCATTCACACACCCCTGACTCAGCATTCGCATTCCCAGGACCGAACCTTTGTGTCTCCATGACTCAAAATTCCATCATCATGACTCAGCATTCACGTACGCCTGACCCTGCGGGCACCCTGATCTTGCACTTCCAGCCACCAGAACCCTGAGAAATCAATTTCTGTTGTTTTAAAGCCGCCCAGTCTGTGATATTTTGTTATAGCAGCCAGAGTAGACAAAGACATACAGCCGGTAAGTGGTAGAGCTGGGTTTCCAAGGTCCGTCAAACTTTAAATGTTCTACTAAGAACTTAGCTCTGTGTGCAGATCACAGGGCTGGTGTCTGTGTGAAAATCTTCGGTGACCAAGAGGAAAAATGTAGAGCAGGATGGTACCCGAGCTGGGAGGCAAACGGACAATTGCTCTACAGTTGACAGGACGTGATACGGCTCTGGGAGGCTCTCAGTGGTCCTCAGCTGCTGGTTTGGGGAAGGAATTCAGACGCAAGGGAGTTTGTTAGTGACGAGGACCAAGATATTATGGCACCAATTCTTTACATACCTCATACTGTTGCGGAAAAACGAACTCCTTTATTCACACGCGAGGCCCCAGAAGAGACGAACTCCAAATTCTCGGCCCGGAGGAGCGGTTTGGTAGGTGGTTAAATACTCTCGTAGCGGGGCGGGGAGAAAGCAAGGAGGGGCTACGCCACGCACGCAGGGGTCACGGAGGTGGAACGCGGAAGCTAAAGGTACAGAAGCCGAATGCGGAAGTTATCCGGGGCCTGGAACAAAGAGAACAAAGAGGTAACCGTTATCTGGAACCTGGAACAGGGAGTCAGCAGTTATCTGGGGCCTGGAACAGGGAGTCAGCAGTTATCTGGGGCCTGGGATAAAGAGCCAGCTTTATTTCTCATAACAATACCACTCTCAGAAGGGTGATGGTCAGCAGTGACCCGAGAATGAAACCTCTCTGGGAAAATGCTTCTTGATGAAGCTTTCAGGTTTGGGGAGAAAAGATCCCCTAAACAGGAAGCGGGGGCGAGAAAAGCAAAACCAAATCCGATGCATGGCTGGGTTTTCCCTTTGGCAAAAGCGGAAGATAGCTACACACACGCGCATGCGCAGCAGGTGCAGGCATCTTACGGGATGTCTCTATTGCCTGTGCCTCCAGAGAGGAGACCTGGAGGCTCTTCATCATTCTCTTTTCTTGAACACTTTACAGCAAGATTGTCTCCTTAAGAAAATGCCATGATAAACATTTTTTACACAGTAGTCTTTGAGTTTTATGTAATTTCTTCAAAACAGTAATGGAAAATCACGTATTCTTGTTATCAGAGTGAGACTGGATATAAAGCACCAGAATGGTAGCCCCAGGGGTGCGTTGTGGGGAACTTTAGCTCCTCATAGTTTCCACCCACCCACACTAAATCACCCCAAAATACACACGAAGGAAAAATACAGTGTTTTTTTTAAAAATGCAAATGCAGTGCCTAGCACCTCTCCCAACCAGGTAGTTTCCTCTAAGCCCCTTTTATATCAGAGTTTTGGAATTGTCACTGTCCCTCTGCTCAAATTCTGTGTTATGCACACCCTGACTCTCATCAACTCGGCACCGTGATAGAGGCAGAGGAGGAGAAGTGAGAATGGGTCTAAAACAGCTGGCTATTAGGTTTCTTGTTAGATAGGATGTGGTCAATTAACTTTGGTTATCTATCTGTGTGTCTTGTTCAGACAGTCCTAACAGCATGCTGAGTGTCCGGAGCATGGTGGGCCAGCCTGCGACTGAAAGCTATTATCGGAAACACTGGGACCCAGGAACTGCCTTGAGGAAAACCTCTGTGACTTTGCCCCGTGGGAAATAAAGGTGATGTTACCTGCAGCCCTCAGCAGTAGCAAGCAATTTTAAGAGCTCCAGGAGGCAGCTGGAAACATCACGTTCATGGTCATTTGGGGGCTGTTGATATGGTTTGGTTCTTAATGCACAGTGGGAGAGACCCGAACCAACCAGTTCCTCCATTCTAGGAGGTTATTGGAATTAGAAGTTGTTTTTTTTGTTGTTTTGTTTTGTTTTAGCTTTTGTTTTTTTGCAGTGGGAAAGGACAACATGGAAGGAGCCTGGGGATGAGAAATGTTAAAGGATGGGCCATTTTCAGAAAACTCATCTGTCTTGGCATTTCCAAACTTGCCTCAAATATTTTTCTGAGAAGTCTTAAAGTATTGGTCAGGAATCTTTTAGATGCAAGTTATCCTTCCCCACAATCCCATTTACATTAGTTTAAGCAAAAAAGGGACTATAATTTTGGTGTAGGGAACTGAAAAAGTCCAAGAATCCTAGGATCTTGTCTCTCATGCCTTATCTGCATCCTTGTGGTGGCAAGATGGCTGCCAACTGTTTCAGCCTCCATCCCACCCTCTCAGAAATCAATAAAGAGAAAGAGTACTGCCCTGGCTGGGTAGCTAAGTTGATTAGAGTGTTGTCCCAATAGGCCAAAGTCGTGGGTTTGATGCCTGGTTAGGGCACATACAAGAATTAACCAATGAATGCATAAATGAATGGGACAACAAATTCTCTCTCCTTTTCCCTTTCTCTCTAAAAAAAATCAATAAATTAAGAAAAAAAAAGAGTACTTTCCCCCGCCCCCCCCAGTTGGTTTCCATAAAAGCTTTGGTATGTAAACTCCATGAGGGCAGGGATTTTTATATTTTGTTTACTGTTATATCCTTAGCTCCTAGTACCTGGCTTGTAGTAAGTGTTCAGTAAATATGCAAATGAATGAGTGAATGAATGAATGGATCTCATTGGTGTGGCTGGGGTCACATGCCCAGTCTGAGAGTTGTGCTGAGTATAGTAGAGAATGGTTCCCAAAGCAAAGCAGGGGTACTGTTACCCAATGTGGGGCATGGGATTCTGGACAGAAATCACCCAGCATTTAACATTTCCCTCATTTATGTAAGTGCAGAACACGGTGTGTGTGTGGAGGGGAGCACATTCTGTGAGTGCCCTATTGGGGCTGGGAGACAATTCTGATGGTGTTTCATGTTTCTGAGTAGGACACTGCCTGCCTCTGCTCTGGACTGTATTTTCAAGGATATTTTTATAGGGAATAGCCTTGGTTGATAGAGATAGTAGTTCTCTCCAGAACAAAGGGTAGGTTGTTCATTATCTAGTACAGCAAAGATAATCATTCCTTACTTACTGACCACTAAAAATCATTTAGGTTCCCCAAGCTCTGGGTTTTTCTCCTGTAACCCAATCCACTGCATGTGTAGGTATCACTTGGTCCATTTCACATCACCTGTAGGAATCTGGTCCCGGGGAAGTAGTGCCAATTGCTGACATTCTGGTTCCTGCTCTTGCTATGAGTAATAAAACCCTTTGCCTCTGACCTAGGAGGTTTGAATCTTCTGCAGGTATCCATGAATCTATGGCAGATTAACTTGTTAGTTTGCAGTAGGGTAAAATCCTAGATTCTGTACAATTCTTTACAGTTAGGAATGCTACAACATATCCTTGAAGATAAATGGGGTATCCCTCCAGGTTCGATATATCTACTTCCGGCCAAGTAGACTAGGGTGGGATGGGGTAGAGCATTTGGGGGAATGCTATGAAGAATGGGGAAAAAATAGAGTTTTAAAAATGTCTCCAAAGTCAAGCACAGTCCAAACATTCTAGAATATTGAATCTCCTTGCAATTTTGCTCTTTTAAGCCAATTAATCTCAATTCCTGTGGCTTTCCTTTTAGGTTTTATTTTTTAGACATCAATTATATCTTGCTATTGTTCTTTTCTGTGCATCATTTTTCCAAGTATAGAATTCTCTTTATATAATGAAACACAAATTGGCGGTGGTTCATTAATATTACAGCTATTGTAGATTTAGGGAAAAGAAGGAAATGCACGTTTATGGGGCACATATGATATACCTGGTACTGTTTTAGGCACATTTCATGGATTTTCTAATATAATCTTCCATATCACTCAGGATTTTGGTATTATTATACTCAATTTATAGTGAATAAACTTGGAGCTTTGTGAGATAAGTTGATAGAATTGTATATGATATGTTATAATATTCACAGTATAGAGCACTTACTAAACACCTGTCATTATGCTAAGTGTAGGATATTTTCTTATTTAATCCTCATAATAACACTGAAGTAGTTAAAATTATTATCCAATTTTATGCATGAGGAAACTGAGGACAAGGGAGGAAATGATCTCTCACAGGTCACATAATTAGCAGAGTTGTGATTTGATTTTAAGGATGTAATTATGACTTCAAAATCTCTTCTATATACCCCAACCCGACCTCCAAAAACCAACAGCAACTTGAGGTTTAATGAAGATAATGGTACAGTGTGTTATGAGCTCAGGATGACTATGTAGTTATAGTCCAACTTGACATTTTGGAGAGGAGAGGAGTGATGTGGACTCTGGCCAGTGAGGTCCGTGTGTTGTGACAAACAAATTCACATGGACTACAGAAGTCCTGGGGAGAAAAGGGACAGCAAGGCTGCTCTCTAAGTGAGAGAGGGACCTGACCCCTACCTGCACAGGCTTGTATTGCTTTTCTGGGTACATTACATTGAGGATGGCCCTTATTTACTACAGTTTCGCTTCAGGTGATTACCTTTTACAACAAAGGAGAGGATGTTGCTAATTACTACAAAGAAAAGGATGTTTGCAAACAAGGGGAAAAGTGGTTGAACTGGTTACACTTCTTCCTTGGGAGGTTTAGCACAGACTTTAGGAAGTTACTTTAAAGATATGCAGTAAACATTTAGTGCCTCAATTCAGGGTGAGGGAGTTTTAGCAAAAAGCAAACCTCAAAGCAGCCTAGGTACAATGCAGGCTTGATTCTCCATGGGAAAACTGATCTGTGGGCCCGGCTCCTATGTGCTGACTCGCTCCTGCTGGTTTCCGAATCAGGGGCTGGGCTACGTTCGCCATTGCCATGCGGATCGGTTGCCCATAGAGAAGGGCAATATTAATCATTGCACCAGGACAACAGGTACAACCCCAAACCGTCCTGGAAGAGTGGGGCATGCAGACTCTCTCCCACGCACAAATAACACACACACACACACACACACACACATAAATGCTAGGATATGTTTCAGTCGTATTTGTGTACTGTTTGACAGTTGTGGTTCTAGGGTTTAGCTCCCATTGAGTCAACATGAATCCAAATAGTTTTAAATATGTTATTGTGCTTTAAAAGTGTTTTCTTCCCAAGTCGGCCCCACCCTTACCAAAGGCTGCAATATAGGGAAAATGGATTCCTAAACATCCTTTCTCACACCTTATCTTTTGCTCACACCTCAGTGTTTTATGGGTTTCCAGAATTTCGTGCACCCCAAAGTTGAGGGAATAGTTCAGATATTTTTTTTAAAGCCAAACAGGAAAGATTTACTTTCCTCTCTCTTTCCCCACCCTCTCCAACCAGGGACCATGACTGACTTGACTTTATAGGGTCCACATTCCTTGTGGAAATGAAACCCAGCCGAGGATGGAAAATTGCAACACTATCTTGTCCTCCAGTGTCAACTGACATAAAATACCCATGCTTTGTTTTCCTTGATATCATTTTCAGTGGGAGTTAAAACGAAAATAGGAAAACACTTAAAGTCCAGATCTTTAATAACAATGGCAGTTTTCTTGTCGTGCTTGATACATACTTGTTTAATTAGCCTCTATAGGGTATTATAGTGGTTTTCAATGGATTTTTCTCTGTTGCTAGATTTTAAAAAATATCATTGTTAAACTAGCTCTGTAAGTACATTTTTTACATTTTTCTGTACTGGAGTATTTTTATTTTATCATATTTTTTATTACCATTTATTCCCCCAAACCCTCTTGTTATGGGAGAAACTCAGTTCTTCTTGTTAACACAGTAAAGAATTACAGATCGGCAAGTCCATTAGCATGCAAACAGTGTTTACTGGTGATACGTTCTCAAGGAAGAGAATAGGCCTTGTGGAGCTGGGGGAGGGAGAAAGGAAAGAACATGGGTGACAAAAAGCAAGACCAGGGGTGACAAGAACATCAGGTCCTTTCTTCTGAGGATGTATATAGTTACTAGGGTGGGTGAAGAAATTACATATTGATTGATGGGTAAAGGTTTTCTGTGGGGGACTGACTACCCAAAAGTAGGTATGTCCAGGGGGTCTGCTAGCCTGAATCCTTATCTTGCTCCAGACTCTATTTCATCATCTTGTTGCAAAACAGATACATGACAGGAGGCAGTTAATTAAAGTTGAAGAGGTACCCAAAGTTATTTATGGGCTCTTCCTGTAAGCACTAGGGACTCCTTATAAAACAGACAGTGACCAGAGGTAGGCAATTAACCAAAATTGTTTTATGGGCTTCTTCTTTGGGTACTGTGGGCCCCTTCCTTTTCCCCTTTCCAAACCTTGGGATGAATGCACAGTTTCAAAGGTTTTCTTTCCCAGAGAGTGGAAATGATAGACAGAATTTTAAGGACTTCCCTCCTCCCATGTTAGCATGGTGTTTCTTGTAATGCTGGAACACCTGGCAATATTATAGGACCAGGCTCTGGACTGCTGAGTCAGTGGGTGAGACAGGTGTCCCTCCTCCTCCCAGCCTTGGTTTACTATCCATCTTACCTAAGTGATAAAAGGTGTTTCCTGGCAACCAGGATGCCAGTAGCAGCAGTGCAGTCTCGGAGTTCTTCCTGTGCTATCTCCTGCCTCACTCTCCTATCTCCACCCACTCCCTCATACTGAAGTATTTTTAAAGAGTATGTTCTGTGAAATGGTCCCACCATCAAATAGTGCTTCTTTTGGAGACTGACAATACACTTTACCATGTTAAAGAGTAGAAGAAATGCTGGAAATAACTTTTTCCCTGGCTTTGGTCCTGCATTTCTCAAATTTCTCTACATTTTTTCCTTTTCTCTTTTTTTCCCTTCTTTCCCCCCTGCCCCTTTGCAGAGCATCTCTCAGCTTTCTACAGAACCAGAAGCACCCTCTGGAATACATTGGCATATAAGGAGTTCTCCATTTAAAAAATGCCACCCTTATTTGTTGTCATAGCCCCTGTTACCTTCACTTCCCCACTTTTTTTGGAGTAGTTTGCCTTGGAACTTAGAAAAATTCTACCAGATCACATTCTGCCCAGGGGGAAGAACCGTTTTCTGCTCCCTCCAAGCTATATTTCTGACCCCAGTCAGGTTCAGGTGACGAAGTGGCTCTTCAGCACCTGAATAGAGGACATTAAAAATAACTGAAATAATCATCTCTCCGCCCATCCACCTTGATCCCTTGCCTGCTCTGCACCCTGCTAGGATGGCTACATGTCCCCACCCCCTTCCTGGCTGGCTGTCACAGGGTTCAGCCAATGGGAGACAAGAAGAAGGAAGCAAGCCTGTGAAAAGAGAAAGGTTGACATAGGTCTTCCCTGCCACCTCTAAGGGTCAGAGCTGCTTGCAATAGCAGCATCCTGTGATTGCCACCCAGCCCGGTGGTCCCTCCTCCAGGTTCAGATCACTCACTAGTTCAGTTCTAAACATGGACCACCACAGTGCAAGGCCAAAGTGGCAATTGTTTTTTTTTTATCTTAAAAAAAAAAAAGAAACATCAATAGCTTTGTTACCTATTTCTCGGGAGGTCTGCCCCCAGAAACCTGGTCAATTATATGTTGATGTCACACAGGATAACGACAACATCTGTGAGTTTTTGTATTATACCAGAGACTCTCACTTCCTAATGACTACATGTTGTTAGAGGGTGAGAGGGATAAACCTGCGCACAATGGGAGGGGTTGGCTGTGGGTCCAGAGGCAGCAGTTTATCACCATTAGCAGAGCTGAAAAGGCAAATACCGTGAAAACTTGGAAGGTCTCCTGCAAAATTAGCAAGGATGCCTGCCAAGCTCAGGCACTCTGACTTCTGGCCCCCTTCTCTAGGCTGCCTGCGGCCAATTCTCTCATAGTTCGGGCAGCTCACACCTTCTCTCCCCCCAGGCAACCAACCTCCTTCACCGAGGCTGGTCTGCTCCTAGCAGCTGTTAGTAAGAACACACATTTTGCAGCAGAAAAAAAGAAGCAACTCCAACCTTTTGCAACAGCATTAATGGAACTGGAGACTATTATGCTAAGTGAAGTAAGCCAGTCAGTGAAAGACAAATACCATATGATCTCACCTGTAGAGGAATCTAATAAACAAAATAAACTAATGCACAAAATAGAACTAGAGACATGGAAACATGGAAAAGACTGACAGCAGAGAGGAGAGGGGAGGGAGATAATGGTGGAAAAAGGGGAAGGGACTAGTCAAATAACATGTACGAACTGACTTTGGGAGCAAGGGGTGGGGAAGGCTGGATGGAGAAGGGCCAAGGGGAAAAATTGGGACAACTCTAATAGAATAACGATAAAAAAATATAAAAAACCACATACTTTAAAGGATGTTAGTGACTCCTTTCTCCCCTCCTAACACACAACAGAGAATCCAGCACCAGATTTCTATCTAAATTTCTGAGTTTTCTTGAGCTGGGAGAGTTAGGAGCTTTTAAGGTCTGGGTCTGTTCTTCTGAACAGATTAACTGCGGGGTTCTCAGAGTTAGGAAGACCTTGGAGATTAAGAGCACGGCGCTGCTGTGTCTCACAGAGAGTAGGAGGCTGTGGAGTCCGTGTCTGGGGAAACTGCTAGGAGAGGCATCCCTGAGCTTGTCTAGGGCAGCTGTGCTTGGAAGGTGAGCTGAAAACCATAGAGTCCAAAATGCCTGGACGTGGTAACAGTATGGGATGACGTCAGGCAGAGATTTATTTATTTACTTTAATGCATGTAGGGAGTACTTATGCCTTGTACATTAAAACTGTTGTTTTAGCCCTGGCTGCTGCAGCTCACTTGGTTAGAGCGTCATCGTCTGGCAGACAGAAAGGTCATGGGTTCGATTCCTGGTCAGGGCACATGCTGGGGTTGCAGGTTCAGTCTGCCGTTCAGGGCACATATAAAAGGCAAACAATTGATGTTTCTCTCTCTTTCCCTCTCTCTAAAAATCAATAAACATGTCCTTGAGTGAGGATAAACAAAACAAAAACTGTAGTTTTATGGTCATTACTTTTTTAGACTAAATATACTAATTGGAAGATCAGATCAAGAAATAATAATTTGGGTAGTCCCTAGATATGTGAATGCCTAAAGTAGGGGAAGATCAAGTGGCTGAAGGAGCAGTTATTGATGGCGACAACCATCAAGTCCTGGACCCACTCCCAATATCTGCCACAAATTCCTAGAATTCTGAAATCCCGTGGAGGAAGTGAAAGGGGGCCAGACATTACTGAAATTGAATTTCTCTCCAACTAGATGGATAGAGATTTAGAGCAGACATAATGTGATAGAGAAAAATGTATTAGGTGTGCTGGGCATTCTACATGCTGTCCTATGAATTTGCTCCACCCTCTCTCAGCCTTGCTCCCTGGCCCACACAGATGCATTCACAGGCTGTCTTGCTGTGTCGTTTAATGGGGTTCACTCAGGGCCAGATTTAGGGAGAAAGGTCTCTAGGGCCTGCTTAAATTTTGTGCTCAGTCCTGCCCCTGTGTTCACCACTGACAATCAGGGTGGAAGACAGTAGGGCTGGGTGTGTATTCCCCAGCCTGCCCTGCTGCATTGCTGAGGATTGGTGCATTTCCCCAACCCTCCAAGGTTGGAGACCTTGGCTCCTATCAGTCAGACCTCTCCATGCGGTTCTTCTTCCAGGATTCCTAAGCACGGTCCTCTTACTCCTTTAAGTGTGTAGCTAGGGTGGGCATGGGGGGCCAGGGAAAAGACTTGGGGTGATAGCTGGCTCCCCACTGCTGCTAGACCCAGGGTCCTATACCATTCCTTACTATTACCCTGGAGGACATCATGATTCCTGCCCACAGCTTAACAAATAGTGTGTTTATTAAGGTGTCTCATTTACCTGTATAAGTGTGCCTCTGTTTCTTGCTCAGACCCTAAGTGACATAGTGTATAACTTGTTTTGACCCCTACAGCTGTGACCCAAATTCAGTTCTTTTACATTAAATTAATGAAATGCTTTCCTTAATATTTGCTTCCCCTCTAGTTTCCTGGCTCCTTTAGTAGTCAGGGCCACTATCTTTGTGTCACCAGTGTGTCTGCAGAACCTAGCAATGTGCTCAGCATATAATAGATGCTCAATAAACACTTGCTGACTGACGCACTACCTTGGCAAAATCTAGGTCACAATTTTCTCACCTGGGAAAAATATCAAGGATATTGGATACTTGTCTGTTAGAATAAAAATCTAGCAACAGTGGAAGTAGCCTGAGAAAAGAGAGGTGACTTTGTCTTCTGTCCCTGCCTGTCTGATATATCATGGATTTTCCCTACTCCTTTAATTTTGTCTTTGTCATTTTCTGGCTGCAAATACCCCTGTCTGGTGGGTATAGGAAAACAACCACCAGTAAGCAAACTTTGGGAACCCTCCCCCCGCCGTAAAAGTACAGCACATGCTCATTTCTCCTTTATTGCTTTATCTTCCATCTGTTCGTCTGGGATAATATTGATCAAGAAATTAAAAGACACCGCATCATCTCCTGAGTCAAATGAGAACAGTCATTCTCAAATCACAGAGGATGACATTTTATGTTTTGCAACATGAAGAGGAAAGAGCATTTAATTTATTTTAATGTGGTTCATTTGAAGCTAGATTAGATCATCCAGTGAACTCATAGGTTCTTGACTTTTAAGACCAAACGTTGTGCAGCATCTCATTTTCGCAGTGGCTGTCCCTGCTGTTCATATTGGCTTACATGTAATCAACTCAGAAGTTCACCTGGAATACCAAACCCAAAGCCTGTAAGCTAAAAGCCAGAGCTAACATGATTTTGGGGAAAAGAATCGCTCTTAAATAAGCGGCAGCTTCATGTTACTTCCAAGGGAGCATAGCTTGGATGCTTCAATATTTCGATTTATTTTCATGGTTGGGAAATATTATTTTAAAACCTAGTTACTTCTGCAGGGTAAAGAGTCGACAGGATGATGGAAGACTTCAAAAATAAATAAAACCATCACTGGTGGTCCGTACTTGTGATCGCTTCTGTGGTGAGTGAGGAGATGGAATAATTACTCTCGATCTGGAGATAAGACGCAATGACATTTTCAGCTGGGCTTGGATAGGTTCTCAGGTGGGCGTTCTTGCTTTTCCAGGGAGGAGATTCTTTGAACCACTAAACCCGACGTAGAATTGATAGTACGCAATAACAAACAATTGCTATTTCCCACCGCAGTTTAGACTGTACGGTTGGGAATTAGATTGGGCAAATAAATATTTCGATGGCTTAGAACTGTAAGACTCCTGAAGACTTCAGTATTTGAAGACTAGGGCAGTAAATAACTACATGCAGAGTAGACATTTAATTTTAAATTTGAACACTATCACAATTCTGTTTACCGAGCTCCAGTTCAAGTCGAAGGTCAGATTTTGGCAGATCGTTTTCAGAAGGTCACCAGGTCCCAATTTGTACCCCCACTTCCTTTCCACTCCCCGGCACTACCTTTAATCTTATTCTGGAATTACCTGTTTTCCTCTGACTAAGATCACAGTTTCATTTAACCGAGTCCAGACTAATTATGGAATAACTATGTAGTACAGTTTAGTTCATATTGCCTATCTTGTCTAGGTATCCGTGGATAGATTACTTATGTTTCCTGCAGGCTAGCTTTCCTGCAGGCTACTTTTGATGGTATCTTGATTATTACCTCTTATTATTGTATGCTTAAAAAATGCCCTGAAATGTGTCTGTCTATATTTAGCTTGTCTCTAATTCTTTATAATTTAAAAAAACACAAAACTTTACTAAGTATCCCTTTTCTTGTCAAGCCCAATCATGTGAAGTTCTTTGTGAGTACCGTTTACAGACAGGAAAAGCGAGACCTTCAAGTTGGATCTGTAGCCATCCACATTGGGACAGGAAAGGATTTAAAGGTGAAAAGCCTTTCCAGCTAAGTAGCAGAAATCTGAATACGAGCATCAGTATTTTTGCTTTAAATATGGCAGGTTGGATTGGCTATATGGCTCTAGGAGCAGGGGAAAGATTTTGAAAAGACAAATAAGACAAGATCATACAGGAAGACTTGTATTCTGTACAAGTATCTGTATTACACTGTACCCCGGAAGCTTTTCTTTCTAGCTAGAAAACAGTGGAGTCAAAAATCAATTGCTCCTCCCAGTGTATCCACAGAAGAGACTAGAATGTGAGAGATATCCTCAAGAGGAGGCTAGACCAGTGCCGTCCCTGACTCCCAAGGGTCACAGCACATTGATAAAATGATGATCAGGGTTACAGCATATTGAATGGCATCTTGTGTACATCTGCGTGGTTCCTCATCAAGGATTCCCAGAGTAGGTGAACAAGCCCCCCTGGCGGAGGGAACCAGCGAGCTGCCTGGCTCGTGGCTCCATACATAGTCCAGGGCACAGTTCCCAGGAGAAACGTGAAGCCTTAAAACTATCCCCAAGGAAAAATGGTCAAGGAGAGAACCCAGACCTAAGATACAGAGAGGAATTGATTGACACAGAAGGATACTCAAGTTAAAGTAGAATCAAAGAAACTCAGCCTTGCTGAGATCAATGTATTTAAAAAAATTGGTAAAAAAGGACCTTTGCAGTGGTTTGAATTACAAAGAGAAAAGGTGGCCTTCACTTGACAGAAGCACAGAAGGAGCGTTATTAAAAAGGTAAGCATAACAGGCATAAGATGGGGGATGGAGATTGTGTTTATTCTATCTAGAGAAACCAGGGGAAGTCAGACAAATAGTGGCAAACCCAGTCTTAGAGACAGTCCTTCCAGCAAGGGAAGAGGACAGGAATGGTGAAGACAAGGATAGAGGTTTACAGGTCAAATGGCAGGAGAGGAAAACAAGAAAATCACGTGGGTGAAGGGCACGGTCACGTGTACACCTAACACTGAGGTCGTGAGCTGGCAGCCTGTGGTGTGTATCTGGCCTGCAGGCAGCTAGTATTTGTCCTGCTCCACTTTCAAAATTGTGTTAGTTAACAACATTTTAAAAGCAAAAAGATTTCACAACAGTCTAGATTTCTGGCTCCTGAAAAATGGGAAGATCTGGCAAATCTGTGCTCAAATTCCTGCAGAACAATGATACTTAGCTGTGCGGCAGTTGCCCCGCCCTCTCCAATTCACCCAAATGCCCCATCCCAGGCCCACGTTACCCGGTTACCTTAGCTGTGTGCCCTCTTCAAGTAGCCATTTGTGTTGGTGAAGGAGACCCTGACTTAGACTGAGTATGACAAAGGCTGTGTGTCCTCGCCTAGAGTGATTTGTGTGTGTGTGTATTTTTATACATCTCACAGACATTTACTGAGCACTAAGCTAAAAACAATCAGACCTGTAGATAGCAGACCTAGAGCAGCTCTAGCAGAACTATACCACACACACAGATCATTATGTGCAAGCTGCACTGTGGTGAAAGCTAAGACACGCAGAGACGAATGGACATGGGGACTCGGAGCAGGACATGACCACTTCGATCTGAGTGAATGTCAAGGAAGGCTTCATTCAAGAGGCAATGTTGTTTGCTTTTTTAAAAATCAGTGACTATGCTTTTCAAATGCCTCTGGGATTTAAGAACTTCATACAGGTGATTGTTGATACAGAAACACTTGATTCTGCATCAACTCCATCACACGAGTGTGATACCAATGCAGGGCAGTTCTTGCTTGGTGGGTCAGAATTCTAGTTGCAAAGTGGCTTAATTGACCCTGACTAGGCAATCACATCTTCACCAAGAAAATACATGTACTTGGGGTCGCTGAGTGGCTTTTAGTCCTCTACATCCTTTTAATGAACTGCTTTTTAAAATTATGTTTAAGTCCACTTGCAACCCAGTGAGAGAATCTCACTGTGAGCCGGAGAACTTACTTCTTTTCCTGATCCAATGTCAGGTCGTGTTCTCTAACAATGGCAGCAGGGGTCAATAAAATGTTCCACTCTTTGGCTTTGTTGATGATGGGGGTGGGGGGAGCAGAGGGCGGGGGGACAATTAACCACAGTGGGTTTGGTTCAAAGCTAGGCTGAAAGGCTGAAGTTACACTCTCTAGTCCCATTTAGGATCATCTCTTAACTCGGCATTTTTTTTCTTTTCTATTTTTTTGTAATCAGGTGTGGGTTTGAGAAATATGTGTGATGTCACAGGAAAGATGTTATCTATAAGCCCAATCCTACAATCATTTCACAGTAACTGAACGGTTTTCCTGTTTTATTTGCATTGGGGCGATTTTAAAATAAGCTTGCACGTCTGAAAATACCTGGGTTTGGGGAGAACAACTAACTATTCTACTTCCTTCTCCAACGCCTGTGGTAGAGCTTAGTCACACTGGACCTCGACTCAGCCTCAGAGCCTTCTGACCACGGCATTTCAGCAACAAAGTGGTCACTAGGGTCCAGAGGAAGCCGCGTGTCCTTCCCACAGAGCTGATGGAGGAGAAGAAGGCAGTCAGAGAGGGGAAGCTGTTCTGGGCGGAGTCATTCATCCAGATGAACCACAGGTCACGCCCTTGCTGGGCATTTCGCCCCCAATTCTCCCTTAACCCCTACCCATTATCACTCTTCTTGTAGAGATTACAGAGTGGCTGCTACATCAAACTAAACTACTAGAGTCCGGGGGCAGGGTAAAGCATTTGTCTCGTTCCTAGTAAGCATTAACAGAAAATCAGTAAACTGGAGCGGACGCCAGGCCCCACTTCGCCTTTAACCTTCTCTCCAGGGGCAGAGCGCTCCCTGCTTCACTGCAGCCACAGCTGCAGAGTTCAGATTTGTCCTTTACTGAGAGCCGACTCTGAGCCAGCACTCAGGTCAGGCCCTGTCTCCCCAGTGCCCGGCGTGGTGCCTGTCACACAGCAGGTCCTCGCCTGACATCTGTTACGTGGCTCAGTGAAGTGAGGCTTCTCCTGGAGACGCCTCCCTCCTTCACATGGTAGGGGGGTGGGGTGTGGGGATGGGGGGGTGGGGATACTTCGAAGGAGTCGCCTTTCCCCTCCTTCTAATGCAGTAGACTCTTCCCCTTAAAATAAATGTTTATACATTTTTCTGATCTCAGAAGCAGTATGTGAACATTAAAATTATTGAACCTTAAGGAAAAAGTGAAATCATAAAAGAATACAATTTTTTAAAAATATGTAATCTTTATTATATTTTTCCATTACCATTTAGACCCCATATACTCCCCTCCCCCCAGCAATCACCACCCTGTTGTCCACATCCATGAGTCCTTTTAAAAGAATACAATTTAAAAAATTAAATAAAGACAAGCAACTTGCTGTTAAAAATAATGAAGTGCATCTATCTATTTGCACACTCACGGAAGATATCCAGGCTCCATTTCTGAGTGACAAAGAGTGAGTTTCAGGACACTACCTGATCTGGCCTCAGGCAGTGATATCCTACTAGTGCTGAAGGAAAATGCTGCACCCAAATCCTGGACGCGTGTCCTTCAGAGGAGTGTGGTCCTGAGCGCTGGAGGGACAGTGACACAGTCTCTGCTTTGGTCTTCCCGTGACTTGGCAGGACCCATTCTTCCTAATTCCCTAACTCGTCTTCCATTAGACCATAGCTATTCAATTTATTTAAAAAGCTTCCTAATCATTTTTCATTACCTGTTTGTCAAAAGTTTCATCAGCATATAGCTTGTCATTTCAAAACAAAGTTTGCCCATTGGTGAGAACATTATTTATTATTCAATACTTCTTGGATTATATGTGAGCTTGAAGTTTTGTTCATATGCTTACTGATAATTTCTACGTCTGAGAGTTGAATATTTAATTCCTCTGTGTTTTCACTAGAGGCTTCTTATATTGATTTGTAAGAACTAATTATACATCATAAATACTTATTTTGTCTATTTTAAACAGTCTAATATTTTCTGTTGGTTATTTGTCTATTGATTTTATTTACATTGTTTCACGATATGCAGAAATTTGCATTTTTATGTGGCAAATTCTATTAAAATGCTCCTTCGTGCTTTCTGCCTTTGTGCTTATAAAATTTTTATCAATATTAGCCGCACAATCTATTTCCTGTGGGTCTCGCTAATAATTTTTTGCATTTCACTTTTTAACCCACTTGGATTTTATTTTGAGGTTACGTCTGAGATGAGTATCTAACTTGACGTATTTTCCCCAGAGTAATCCATCATCTCTCTTCCAATCCTCTACCCTAGTGCCCAGGGGGCTGGATCGCAAGTGGAGAAAGTCCGTGGGAAAGGAAGGTGTGCTCAAGGAGGACCATCTCTCCTGGTGTGCACCGTGCTAGGGAAGGGGGCCTACCTCGCTTGCGTCATTCAGAGTCACTTAACATCCCAATGAGTTTTCTAAAGAGAAACCTTTACAGGCGCCCCTAAGTATCCATTAATTCCAGATCATAATAGTGGAACTTATCTCCTTTAGGCTGCTGAATATTATTTTTCTTGGTGTAAGATGTGATTTTTTTGGTTTTGTTTTAATTTCCATGGTCACTCATGATACCCTTTTCAAACAAGGTGGATAAAATTGACTTCCAGCTTCCCCTGTGCCTTGGGATACAAGCCAGGCTTTCATGATAAATTGCACAGAAAAAAAGCAGCAGGAGTTCCTTGTTCTGAAATGAGAGTGGCTTCTGGCTTTGCTTCAGTGACTTTGTTCCACATTTTTTTCCCTGAATTCTCAGACAAAAGTGATAATGAGAATTTAATCTCTAGACTTGAGCTATGAGCTATTTATTTTCCTTAGACTGTTTTAATTCCTGCGCAGCTTCAATTTCAGCCACTAGAAACGGCATTTTCAGGCTAGTTCTTCCCTGGGGTGGGCGTCATCCAAGGGTGAAAATCCAAGGTTTGCCATGTTCTCCAGCTGGGATCCAGTGTACTTTCATCATTCTGAAAAGGCTGAGAGTATAAACAAAGCTTAGTGGCAGTGAGATGAAGGATATAAAAATGTTTTTCTTTAATCAGTTGGAACCCAACTATCCTATTTTCATATTTAAATTTTTTAAATATTTATTTATTTATTTTTATTGTTGTTCAAGTACAGTTGTCTCCGTTTTCACCATACCTTGGCCCCCCACCCCACCCATCCCTGCCTCCCATCCTTGAACCCTTTGGGTTGTCCATGTGTCCTTTATTCATGTTCCTTGCTGGACCTTCCCCTATTTTCCCCCATTATCCCTCTTTCCCTTCCCCTCTGGTTACCATCAGTTTGTTCTTTAATTCAATGTTTCTAGTTTAAATTACAGTTTATACTTAATATTATTCTGTATTAGTTTTAGATACGCAGTGCAGGGGTTAGACTATCATGAAACTCAGCTAACCTTAAGATATATGCATTCAGTATTTTTAAGTTACAGTATTCAATATCTCTGTAGATGCTGCTACTCTGGAATTTTCCACTCTGCTTCACTGGAGGCCTGGAACGTTCGCTGTGGTTCGTGCTGTTAGGCTTGAGCAAAGGTGTCTGTTTGTTGCTCATGGATGTGGAACCTGTGAGAACTAAGGATTCCTTTAGTGGAATCCTTCCTTGAAGTAGGTGAAGTATCGTGTGGTCAGAGGAAGTTGCAAGGTCCAACAAGAGTGCTTTGCTAACATTTTTAAAGCATTAAAACCGTATTTTCCAAAGTCTTATGAAAATAACACTTTTGATCACCACACAATGCTTGGAATACAGAAAATGCCATCTTAACGTGTTTACCCAAACCAAACCTAACTTGGCTCCCGGCCTCCTGTTGCCCATAGTGCGTGCGTGTCTCCAGGTGAGTGTGATTTCTAGGGTACTGTGGCAATTTGCTATTAGAAAGTCTGCTAGAGTAAAATTTACTTGCATCTGAAGTTTTTAATCAATATGCTACACAGATACCTGATTTTGGAAATTTTTTTAAGAACAATTATATCCTATGACTTACCACCAAAATTTTTCCACAAAAAAAATAATTGAACAACCTTCTCAAGGTTATAGTTTTTCAAATATTTGTCTCTACATTGGTCCTTGAAATCAGATAGAAATTGTATACTAGTCATGAGGGCCTCCCCAGGAATTCCCAGTTCACTTGCTTTTGGCTGAGTAGTACTTCCGAGTCCTGTTATGTTAGACAGGGCCATGTGACCCTTCTAGCCAATGAGTTATGAGAAGAAGCTATGATGTCACTTTTTGTTCTAGCTTTTAAATGCTGATATAAGACACTGCAGAACTCTCTATCCTCTGGCACAGCAACTGGCAGTGTTTAAGGTGGTGTCTGCTCCATCAGCTTGGGACCTTGAATGATAAAGATAAGCAGAAACCTACTTGTAACTTGTAATGGCTATATCATATGGGAAAGGAATAAATCTCTGGGGCCCAGCAGCTTCAGAATACATTGTCCCCACATTGAAAGGACCATGCAAAGAACCTCTTGATCTGTGGCCAAGATTGGTTGAAGAGAGGATGCTGGACAGGTGGAGTTACGTGTTCATATGCATTTCTTAATTATGAAGAGGAACCTGAGCAATGGACTGAGAGGTAAACTGCAAGAGAGAGAGGATGTTGGCGAAGATACACACTTTTTTCAGACAATTGCCATTTCTTGTCCTATAGCTTAGGTTTGAAATTTGAATAACAATTCTCATATTGGAAGGACTCTAAGGTTTTGATGATAACATCAGATTCTTTTTATATTGAACCCTAGTTTTATTCACATGAACTCTTTAAGAAATCACATTACTATTGATAATATTAATTAAATAACTTTTAATATGAATTACTATAACACCATTACTAATAGTGCAAAATATAATAGCAACAACAAGAAAAATAATAGTAGTAATTAATGGTTCCTGTTTTAATGCTCTTTCTACTTCCTTGGCATGGTAGTAAATGTTATACATGAATGATGTGATTTAATGCCAGTCACACTCTGATTTATACTTTATAGAAAGGGCAGGAGAAAAAGGCCTCATTCCTGGAAGTGGTGGAACTCCTATTTGAAGTCGGGGCTGTGCGAGTCCACAGACTGTGAGTGTAATGTCCTGTACTGCACAACTTTTTGGGGTTAAGGTCTAGAACATCAACTTTAATAAAACTGTCACCTTGATTGTATTTAGCTAAGCCTTTCACATAAGGACATCACAAATTAAAAACAATTTAGAAGGTAATTTTAAGGAAAATTTTAAATTTCTGCACTTTATTGTCAGATGAATTATCTGGTGGCCTATTATCATAAAAAGGCACAATTTTTCAATAAAATGTGAACGCCAAAGTAAAAATTATGAACATAGGTTATGTAATGCTTTTTTTTAATGAGAAGGGATGCCGAGGTCACAGGTAGTGACATGTTTACATATGCAGGCTTCGAGAGGGCCTACATGTGTCAGAGCAGGGGGCGGGCTTACCTGGGCATTTTCACTGCTTCATATTCCTTTTTCGGTTCGAATATCGTGGACCAGTAGACAGGTAAGCTGCTTTCTTACACTGTCTCTGAGTAATTATAAGACCTGCGCTAGTTTCTATACCTGGCTAGATCTCATTTTATCTATTTGTAAAATGTGGGGTTGGGCTGAGACAAACCTAAGTCATCTGTTTTGTCTAATATTCTCTTTTTTCTCTCCATTATATCCTGACATCACAAAACTTCTGTTTAACTGGCAGCTGGATTCATGGATGGGCCAGCCAGGGATTTTCCTGGGGGACCAATTCATGACGGGAATGTGGTGGATTGATATTGTGTCGATGTAGCAAATCTGGAACTATAGTTCCCAGAATTCCCTTCTGTGTACAGCTCTGGGCTGGGGTAAGTCACAGAAGACTTCAGGCACAGGATTTGGAAGGCGCAAATTTCCTGCTCCAGAGGCTGGTGCAGGGTGTGAAGTGCCAGTTGCTGCTCTTGCGTGTTGTCATTCATCTGCCGACACACCTTGCTGGCATGTGGCCATTCCAGCCAGACTCCCTCTTTCAGTTTTTCTAACTCCTGGCTCAGATAGAAGATTTAGCTCCTTGACAAAGGATTCTCCGTTTATATCACTATTTTCCCCATCATCAAAGCTGGAGGCTCAGAGGCGATCAGAGTCTCACGCAGATTCCTGTCCATTCTCCTGGGTTTCAGCCCATTCCTACGAGGTTCCTCCTGAACTTGCTTCCCCTCTTCACATCCTTCTTCCATTCCAGGATGCCAGACTGACTGATTTCCTAGTCACAGAAGCACAATAGATTCTTGAACCCACAGTCATCTAAGATCACATCCCTGTACTCAAACCCTTGTTATACAAAATCCCCTAGTGGTTCTGCTTCTGTGATCTAACCCTGACTAATACAAGTTGCTAAACAGCTCAGGGAAGATAATTAGATGCAGAAAAAGGAATCTAGCAGAATTCTTATCCCAAAAATAATGTATGTGATGGGAAGGATTTCTAGTTAAGCCATTTGGGGGACTCTTTAATGGGAAAACTAATAATCGATATTTACTAGCTTGCCTTTTGAGAAAGGGGGGATGCAGTTCAGTTTGGAGCTTTTGTTTTTCTGGAAGAGGGATGTTTTTTGGTTTTTTGGGGGGAGGGGCATGACAGAGAGCAAGGATGTGACGGCTGATGTCCCGCTACCCCCCTTCCTCATGTGGAATTCAAAGTCATCTCTAAACACTTATTAAAACCTGTTTTATGAATATATATTTGCAGAGCTTCTACATTATTATGAGGCTACCAGAGGCAATGCCATGCCGTGATGTGAAAACCACACGGTGTTTCTACCCACCAATGCCCTAAACACAGGGTGACTTTTCAGTCATCAGTGGCCCCTTCAGCCAGCAGGGCGTTAGAATGAGCCGTCAGCCCAATTCTCACGCCACCCTAAAGCAACTTCTGTTATTTTGGAAAAATTGCACAAGTTCCTTCAGTAGTTCATTAAGGCACACCTGGGGCCTGATGTACAAGCAGCATTTCTCTCCCCGATCTGAGCAACCTTCAAAAGTTTCAAACTCAGAAAATAATGTTGGCATTGTGAGATGCAGGCATCCCCAGTTGCACGGTGCTGTCTCATTCAATTTGTTTTGTGCGCCGTCACTGATAAGGGTATAAAAGAATCTTCCAAACATTGTAAGGAAGGAAAATCCACAAATGTAATCTTAACGGCATCCATTAAAAATAAACAGATGATAACGACTCATGATAAAAAAAATTGAGCACTTGTTTTTTTTTGAAGAATTTGTTTATTTTTAGAGAGAGGGGAAGGGAGGCAGAAAGAGAGGGAGAGAAACGTACCATCGATCATTTTCCTCTCACACGAATCCTAACCGGGGACCTGGCCCACAACCCAGGCCCACGCCCTGACCTGGGATTCAACGGTCGGCCTTTCAGTTTTGTGGGGTGACACCCAACTCACTGAGCCACGCCGGTCACGGCGTGGGCATTCATTTTTTGTGTGATTGACGGGGCTATTCTCCCTGAGGAGGACATGGCACTCAGATGTGGAGGGTAATCTCGAAGCACTCCACAAACGTTATTCACCAGCAGAATTTTTTTTTGCCTGTAAAAATTGCAGGGACCCCTCTTTTCTGTTGTCAGCTTTTGCAGACGCCCCTTTGTTCATAGGCTGAGCAGCCCCTCGGCTCTCCGTGGGCAGAAACAGAAAGGGGACTGCAAAGCTGGCTATGGTGTGTGGGCATTTGCAGGGCGCGCTGTTCAGGAGCAGCCGCGCGTTTCCTTTTTCCCTGGCGCTGTTTCGCATCACTCTTGCGCTTATTGTCTTGTGACAGTGGCTTTTTATATGTCAACTTGGCCAGGCTCTGGTGCCCAACTGACCAATCGAGATGCTGCTGTGAAGGTATTTTTTAAAGATGCAATTAACATTAAAATTTGAGTAAAGCTAATTATACTCATAATGTAGGTAGGCCTTATCCAATCCGTTAAGGCTGCGACTGAGTTTCCCGAAGGAGATGGGATTCTGCCTCCAGACTGTCTTCGGACCCAAGGCGGTCATGTCTTCCCCAGCCAGCACTGTCCGCCTGCCAGCCTGCTCTACAGACTGGGGCTCGCCAGCCCCCTCACATCTGCGAGCCAATTCCCTAAAACCTCTCCTCGCATCTATTTTTTAATAAGAGAACAAATCCAATTTTACTTATTTACTTTTCAAAACGTGTAAATCCTTGAGAAGCACAGCATCCCACAGATGCCGTGTCCGGTGGCCCGGCAGGAAGGTTGCTTCGGGATTTGGCGCACACCCTCCACGGTTTCCATGAGCACCAGCTCCCTTTCCCAGATGACTCTGGTTTTGTTTGCTTTGCCCCAGGAGTCACTGTGCTGTTCTTGCCTTGTATACATAAGCACATATTCTTGCCCACATAGAATTCAGTTTCATCTTGAGCATAAACACATTCAATTGGGTGAAGATTTGTGTGCTTCCTCTGGTTCTGGAGACCCTGCCTGTAGCCAGCAGAAATGACCCTGGACCATTGTAGAAATCCTGTTCCCAGCAGGCTCCACAGTTGCCAGAAGAACCCTTATATGTATTTTTAATTTTTAATGCATAGGATGAGGTGGCTTACTGGAGATATTATTCAGTGTCTGTTCTTGAGTCAGAACTGAGCTTGCTAGAGATCCCTTTCAATTGCCAATTGCTTCATAAACCAAATCTTAAATAATAGCTATTTCCCAAGATTTGTCTGTGTTTCAGATAATGAGCTAAATTGCATTATGCACTATCTCAAGACACAAAATTGCCCCATGAGAAAGTTACTCAATTGAAGCTCATTTGAACTAATGCTGAGAGGCCTCACTCCACACACCCGGGTCACACACTGCTGGGCAGTGCCGGCACTGGGTGCCACTGGAGTTGTGTTTCCCAGCAGGGCCTGGGAGTTCACATCCTCTCTAGTAGCCCTTAGCCAACACCTGCTCGCGATGGATTATGAAAGAAAGTCCAGCTCCCTTGCCTCGGGTTGGGCTGACTGTGAGGCGCAACTTCCATTCCAGAGCACGCCTGTGGGATCACACTCAATGTCTCTGCTACAGGCCTTTTGCTTGAGGTCACACCTTTGCTCGGCTTCCATCCCTTCCCCGTCCTGTTTCTTTCGATCCCTTACAAGTCTTCGCTGGGCCCCATCCTTGACCACTTGCTCGTGCATCCTTCTCAGGGTGTGATACCAGGTATCCTGGCCCAAAATACAAAGTGTTGACCTCAGAGGCCAAACTCTTCCCCACTGCCCCATGAGAGATCCATTCTGAAAAGTGCCACGTATTCTTCTTTATGAGAGATAACTCTGATTATGAGCAAATATAACTAGCTACATAACTAGCTACACACATCCATTCATTCACCAAAGTTTATTAAATACTTAAAAGGTGCCAGGTTTGAAATAGGTACTAGAGGTATTATGTCACACAAGATAGCAAGTTCCCTGTTCTCATGGACTTACGTTCTAATAGCACAACAGAAGTAATAAACTTACCAAAACAAAGGCTCAAGGTAGTTGTTGCTGATGACACAAAGCAAGTGAAATACAGGGCAGGGCTGGTTTCCAGACGGGGTCAAGGATGAGCCCTGGGCTGAGGTGGTGATGTTCTTGGTGAGACCCGAACCCCCAGAGGGAGCTGATCGCGTGAAAACATGCCCCCACGGAGGAGTGTGCGGATCCGGACTCCTAAGGGCGAGCAAGCTTGGAGGGTGGGAAGAACAGAAAGGAAACCAGAGTGGCTGGAATGTAATGAGTTGGGGAGAGAGGGGAAGGTGATGAGAGCAGAGAACAGGTGGAGGCCCGGTCCTGGGAGGGCTGCACGCCACGGCACGGCGTTTGGGTTTTGTTCGCTGGGTCACCGCGGGCAGGTCATGTTTTAGAAAAGTGGCCCCAACGGCCCCGCTGAGAATCAAAGCCGAAGGCACCGCAGCGGAAGGGAGGGCCCTTTGGCATGAGATTGCTGTGGTTCACAAGGAAGATCAGAGCAGCGCGGACTAAGCTGGTCACTGTGGAAGTGGACAGATGGAAACAGATTTGAATTTGGGGGCAGGGCTGCCGAGGCATGGAGATGGGTTGGCTGAGGCGCATCTGTGGAGCTCGTAGGATCGCTCCGTGCTTTGGGGGGTCAGGCCGCGGAGCAGACATGTGGCCATGGACAGAGATGGAGGAACGGGTTTGGGGGAAGGTCTAAATCATACGCATATAGGTATAAAATACAGCCTTTCTTATAAACCTGTAGTTTTGTAAAAGCTGGCATTCGTTTTCGTTCCCATGGCCTTCAGTGAAGAAATGTAAGTTGACTCACAGCAGACAGTGCCCTCAGTGTTGAGTGCGTGGCTTCTGCCATGAATACGGTCCTTTCAAGACGCTGAGTTTTCTGCCACCATCAAGGGTGTTCTCTCCGGGAAACTCTCCCCTGTGGTCGTCTGTTCACAATCACACAAGGTCCCATTCTTTGACATGGAAACAAGGGGCGACGCCCACAGAGGTCAGCACTGGGCATTTGGCCTCCCTGGCCACGGACTGCGCCTTTCCACGAATCCTAAAGATAAGAGAAAGGGACAAAGGGGCCGGGACTGGGAAAAAGCGCCTGGCTCTGATTTCAAGGGTGAGCCTGTGCAAACATTTCTAAAGCATGATTCTTATTCCTAAACACTGGCTTTTAGAATGAAAAAAATAATTCCCTCATCCCGCAAACACCAATGCTTATGTCTTAACCATTTGGGTTCTAAGAAACAAAACCTTTTCTTTTAATTGTCATTATCTTAAGGAATTTCTGGTTTTAATGTCGGCCCATGACCGGCTCTGCAAGGCAGGATCCTGTTGCCTGATTGGACGAGGTTCTCCCTCTAGGTTTACAACAATGGTTTCTACCCAGACTGGATCCTCAGTGTTTTAGCACTTGGCGGCTTGCCATAAACAAGGTTTCTACTCTTCTTTAGATTTGCCAGTGTAAAAGGGTGTTTTTGGTGCTGAAGATGGACAAAGCTTATGAAGAAACATTTTTCATTTCTTCAGAGAAAGCTTTCGTTTCCGCAACAAGTGCCCCCCCCCCCGGATTATTTTGCCACGGAGTGCACGGTGGTCCATCTGTAATGTCAGTCCCTCGCCAGCAGATGGCAGTCACACCACACTGAGCTTTGGCATTTAGGTGAGGCTTTGAACTCTGAGAATTTGTCCTGTTCCCCAAGGGCGGGTCTGATGAACTCTGTGTCTGGGCAGAAGGGGTAACTTGCACGGAGACTAATTCCAGGGCATCCACTCCATATGAATTTGGCTTCGAACCTGAAGATATGCCTAGTTGGAAAAAGAAACAAAAACTGAGTAAAATAACAACAAAAACTCCTTAAATAAAGCTGTCAGAATGAGCCATGAGGTGAACATCCCAAGGTCTCGGGTTTATTCTGGGCTTTGTTTCACTGATTCGTGGATCAATATAACCATAGTCAAGGAGCTGGCATGAAAACGGAACGGCCAAGGGAATAAAGCTGGAAGCAACGGCCGACGTATTTTATTTCCAGGAGGATTAACTGAACTCTGGGCAGCTGCACGGGCCGGGGGAAAATAGGAGAGACTCAGAGGTGAAATCAGAACTCTTAGGAGAACTTTTCTTTCTTCCACACGGGTGATATATCCGAAGGAGTTCTCGGTAGGGAGAACAGGATTTTTCTCCAGCGACAAGGGGAGACATGGCTTGTCTTGCTCTCCTTGTTATGCTTCCCTGCATTTCTGCCCCCCGGCCCCCCTCCCTGCACCCCAGCTGGTTTTGGTCACTCTTCCTTTCCCACCAGTTAACCAAGCGGTTCCTTGGCTTTTTGAAGCAGGTGTGACAGTTTGGGGACAGGCGTAGGGGTTACATGGCATTAAGTGGACATTCCCATCTCTCCACCTGCAGTTTGTTTTTGGCGTCTGAGCAGAAAGGCACAGTTTATCTCTGTTGATGTTTAGTTTGTGTTTTTGAATCTGTGTCCCGGGAATGGTGTGGGAACAGGCCTCTGCTGCAGCCCATCGTTAGGGAGGAGGCTTGCGTGGCGTGGAAATGGGCTGCATGGGTCAGGGATTTCTGCAAATGCTTTCTTTCCCAGAGAACTATTCACACTAGGACTTTGGTTTCTGACTCAACCTTTTAGGGAGATCCTGGAATACACGGTGACAGAAGTATGCATAAAATTGTGAGAAACACTTTACAGATATAAGCATCAGTAAAGGCCTCAGCAGAGGTGTTAACAGCTGCCTGGTTCCATCGCCCTTTCTGTGTCTGTTCACAGTTTGCTTATTTTCCACTTCAGTAAGTGGATGGTTATGTGATCATCCATCTGTATTTGGGCAGGGGTTGGATGCACAATCCACCTGGGGTGCAGACAATTAGGGGGTGCATTACCCATAGAGAATTTAAAAACATACTGGAACTAAAAGTAGGTCTGTTTTTAAATCGCCACCATGCCCAGCAATTCTTAAGCACTGTCAGTGAAAAAAGTCGTTTTCTGGTCCACTTTTGGAACATTGATCACGGTTGCAGCTGAGTTTCAATAACATATATTTATGCTTTGAATTAGCACATTTAAATGACCTCTTTAATAAACACTGGATTCTGCACAAAAGTTAATTCAGAGGACTCCCAGCTGTGCAGTCAGCCTGCAACCCGTGTGGACTCAGCTTCCAAGTTCATTTCCAGAGGAAGTCCTAATGATTCAGAGTCCTTGGAGCTCGCTTCTGGTGAAGTTTGTGTTTTGAATTCCCATGGCACTCTCTATTCCTGCATTTAAACAGAACATTTGAAATAAACAAAGATAGCTGTATATGGTTTTTTCTTTTCTGAATTACACTTTTGTTTTTCCTGGTGTGAAGAAACCAGACATAAAAGAATTTGCAAACAACCAAAATCAGTTTAAAGATCTATTGAAAACAGCGAGCTTCAAGCTCATTCCTTGCAGACTAGTACACAAGACATAGTGGGAAAGGCTGTCTATGAACTATGCAAAATGTAAGAATTGGACATTTGCATTGAAAAATTAATTGAGATAGAAGAAAATACTCAGAGAAACAGCAAAGATGCTCATCTTACAGGGTTGGAGAGGTAATAAGGCAGTGTTTGATGTTCTGATTATTTCCCCAAGATACAGACATTTGCTCTAATGCAGAAGAAAAACTTACAAATTTTTACTAAATGTAATAAAAATTTAAGATACATTTTTGGGTAAAGTATTCTAGTGGAATATTTAGGACTATAAAATAATGGAAATAACTGGAATTGATACCAAAGAAACAAAGACATGAAGAGTATGCAATTTCTGAGATGTGTTAAGGAATGGAATTTTTATGAAGCTTCGCCCCATGTATACTGCTTAAGAGATTTCTTAGTGTTCTTATCTGCTGCTTCATGAGAAAGAAACTTTATGACATTGAAATGAGTAAAAATGTGTTTTTCCATCAACTGTCAGTGAACACAGATTGACAAAATGTCCATGTATTAACAGAAATATAAAGAAAATTAATTTTAACAAAAGTATTGACAAATTTATAGAACATTAAAGTTAGAAAAATGGAAACTATGATTTTATTGTTTATTACTAGAATAAATCAATATGTAGGTGTATGCTTTCCCATTTAAAAATATAATAATGCAATTAGAATGATTTTTCTTATGTTGTCATATAATTTTATATTTTGTTAAAAATTTAGACATATATGAAAAGTCCTATAAAATAAAAATTTCATTCTGCTATTTTCTGACTCTTTTTTAAAAATGTCATAAATCAAAATAATTTTCTCATGCTGAGGAAAAGGGTGTTAAAAATGATCCTCTGAATATCAAATATAGCACGTAGAATATACTGGCCTTTCACCATATTTATTCATCACAGTGGGCTACGCTATAGAAACAAAGACACTGAAATCTCAGTGGCTTACCCCAATTAGAATTTATGTCTTGCTAGCACAGAGTCGGTATGGACATCCCTGTTTGGATGTCAATCCTTGGAGGCTTTCTGCAAGCATAGACTAAGGGACACACCATCTTGAGCCTCTGTTAATTGTCACTTCAGAGTTGTCCTGATGCCATCCAGCTAGCCCTTTGGGAAGGAGATGTGGGGATAAGAGAATGTTGAAGTTGAGGCAAGATATTTAATGGACAGGCCTAGAAATCACTCCCACTTACACTGAATTGGCCAAATCCAGCCACCTGGTAGCAACCTAACTGCAAAGCAGGCTGGGAAATAGTCTTTCCCTGTGACAGGGAAGAGGGAACAGGCTTGGTTCGCACCTAGTCAGCTCTGTCGCTCCATCTGCGCTCATGCTGCTGGTCCCGCCTCTTTCCACCGTTGCACTGGCTTATTCAGTGTTGTTTCCTGCTCTTGGCCATGCAGTGGAGCGTGACTAAACAGCCAGTCGTCTCCAAATCAAGCAGGTGAGCTGCTTTGTATCAGATGAAAAAGTCTGTGCAGACCAAAACGTTATAAATAGGTACATACAGAGCTGCTCTGGTTGGAGCAGGCGATGAGCCGTCAGAAACATTATTTAACCGGGCTTTTCGTAAACGTATACAGCCTCCCTGTAAGGCCCACCCAAGCCATTCCTGGGACCCTAAATCACCTTCATGTAATGAATTCTGGACTCTGATGACTGGAAGTTGAAAAGCATAGCAATAAATAAAGTGAAGCCATTAATGTTTTTCAACAGGGAGTGTAGTTTACAGAGATGAAAGTTCCAACTCTGACAAGCCAGCTTGCCACACCCTGCCCAGTGCTTTTTAACTTTATCTTATTCGACTGTACTTAACATTCCTTAAAAGCTTCCCACTCATTTCAACCTTTATGTTCACATATGCCGCCCTTTAGCGTTGTTTCAAATGTTTGACTTGTTTTTTATTTATACAGCAGTGAGTATAAACATCAGGAAAACTACAACAGAGACTCAGATGTCAAGGGAAAGAATTCTCATGATATAAAAGTAAAAGAAAACTCTAAAAACAAAGTTGAATATACAATGCAATATTAGTAATGTGGAAGGAACCCTTCTCTATATGTAAAGATACAGGTTATGTCTCTTGTTTATTTTTCTTACCCCTTCGGTGGCCTCAAGACCCACTGAGAGTCATCAAGCCCAAAGGCTGCTGTGCAGGAACCCAAGCCAATCCCCGAAAGCCCCCACACTAGGGGAGAGGCTTTCTCGCAGGGCTAGGATTTCCTTCTGTGCAAGGAGGGCCACTGGGAGTAGCTGGCATGACCCCATGGTTGTTAGAACACTCAGTTTGTTTGTCCTGACTGCACACTGCGTGCAGGCTGGAAGTCTGCCTCATTTGTAACCCAAGCCAAAACCCGTGTGATCTTACACTTGTGAGTCCCTCCGCATCTCTCTCCAACCTGCCCATCACTACCCCTAGGCAGAACCAACCGAAACGTGGCCTGTTTCATCCAATTTACTGTTAACCTCGTTTGCATGGGGCTTTTCTTCTCACAACATCGTGGACCAGGGCAGAGGTTTATAACCCACCCTGCAAGTGGCAGAACAGACATGGAGAGTGTTGCCTGTTTAGAGATTTTTGCCTTCTCTGGCCTGGACCCCAAGCACTGCTGTCTTACTGCATTCTTATGATTCCAGGAACGTAAACACGGTTCCCACAGTTGACACACATCACAGTTAAGCTATTTCCAGCTTTGTTTCTTTTTATTTACTTGCATTTACTTTCTCCTGGAACAAGCCTGGCATGGCTAATTCAATTATTACTTATCCTTCTGATCACTTTACACACACAAGAAACCAATGTCCATACTGTGGTCAGAACAGTGTCTAGTACGGGCAAGCCATCCTTGAGAGGAACTCAGATATGGAGTAGTAGGATTATTGAGCTTTCTGTGGTGATTTCACTGAACTGATTTGCATTTTCAGTTTTCATTGATCCCTGTCTCTCTCCATGGGTGGCTGGGGATGAAACCTTAGAGATTTGCTCATGAATAAGCTATCCTGATGATGGGGGAGGATATACGACTGTCTATCCATTCATCTAAAATGTATTGATCTTTGGATAGACATAAAGTGAATAGGATGAAATATCTGCTCTCACATAGTCCCCAACAAGTAAATAGGAAATCATGTAATATCTGCTAATAATAGAACCATGTATGGAATATAGTAGGTTCAAGGGGAGTAGAAAGGGATGGGACATAGCAAAAGGCAAAATATAAAAAGAGTCTAGACTAGGAAAGAGCAGGACATAAAGAAATGGCATTCAGAAAGCTAAGCATTGATCAGTGGTAGTCATGGAAAAGAGGTATTGGAAATATCCCAAAGTTTCAACACTGCCCAATTTGGGTGGAATTTTTTAGTAGGGAGTGGGTTCAAGGAAGTATTGGAAGATCATCGATGTTCTCAGAATATAGAACAAGGGACAGGAGAAAGCATGGAAAAGAATGCCAGAGGCCCTCAAGACCTCGAGGGAGATCATTTGACTTAGGGAAAGAGAACTTGGAGGAGAGATGAAGAGAGGGGATAATGGAAATGGGAAGGAAGGAAGCTGGTATAGGGTGCACTTGGGCGGCCAAGCCTATGAGCTGCCTTGGACACCTGACAGATGAGTAGGGAAGAAGATGAATGCTAGGAGGTGAGAGAAGGGTAGAAGGGACATTGCAGGTCATCCAAAATGTATATGCCTAATTTGAAGTTTGCCTAGCATTGGTCTTCCTTGTAGTCACATCCAGCGGATAAGCAGGTTCCTATGGATAATGTTTAAAGTGAGAAATGATAAATTCACATCTTCATTGACTTACTCATCTTTCATAACCAAGATGTCTTAAGCCTCCAAAAGGTTTACTATACCACTAGTGTGGTACATGATAGCTTCAAATGACATATTTGGATTTCTCTCTCTCTCTGAGATATTTCATTCTCCTTTGCCAAGCAGAACTTCTTAAGGGAAGGGAAGGAAATACTGTTTATCACAAAGTCATAGAACAGTAAAATGACAACAAACTCACAACTATCAACAACTGAACCTAAAAAACACAAACAAAAACTGAGCAAACAACTAGAACAGGAATAGAATCACAGAAATGAGGATCACATAGAGGGTTCTCAGCAGGGAGGGGGAGGGGGAATGAGGGAAAAAGGTACAGGGAATAAGCAGCATAGGCACAGAATAGACAGGGGGAGGTTAAGAACAGTATAGGAAATGGAGAAGCCAAAGAACTTACGTGTACAACCCATGGACGTGAACTGTGGGGGTAGAATGCTGGAGAGTGGGGGGATGCAGGGCAGAGAGGGATAAAAGGGAGGAAAAATGATGACAACTGTAATAGCATAGTCAATAAAATATACTTAAAAACACAAAAAGAAAGAAAAAGTCATAGGAAAAAGAAGGGGCACAAGCGGCACATGCTGTAATAAGGCTAAGAGCCCAGCAGATCCGGGATCTTGTGTGATACCACGAACCTATAGGGCAAGGGATTGTTCTGAAGCTCATGAGCAGGGCCAGACTTGGAGGGAGCGTGGGGAACGAAGAATACAATGATGTGAAAAGGGAACCAATAGTATGGGAAAGCGCATTTGCCAATGACACCTTGGATGAGGGTTTGATCTCCAAAATATATGAAGCACTCACACGACTCCACACCAGGGCGACAAACAATCCAATTACAGAATGAGCAAAGGACCTGAAAAAGACACTTCTCCAAGGAGGACATACAGAGGGCTCAGAGACACATGAAAAAAATGCTCAACATCACTAGCCATTAGAGAACTGCAAATTAAAACCACAATGAGATACCACTTTACACCAGTCAGGATGGCCATCCTTAATAAATCCACAAACAACAAGTGCTGGTGAGGTTGTGGAGAAAAGGGAACCCTAGTGCACTGTTGGTGGGAATGCAGACTGGTACAGCCACTGTGGAAAGCAGTATGGAATTTCCTCAAAAAACTAAAAATGGAACTGCCTTTTGACCCAGGAATCCCACTGCTGGGATCATACCTTAAGAATCCTGAAACACCAATTCAAAAGAATCTGTGCACCCCAATGTTCATAGCAGTGTTATTTATAATAGCTAAGTGCTGGAAACAGCTTAAGTGCTCATCAGTAAATGAGTGGATTGAAAAACTATGGTATATTTACACAGTGGAATACTATACAGCAGAAAGAAAGAAGGAACTCCTACCCTTCATGACAGCGTGGATGGAGCTGGAGAGCATTATGCAAAGTGAAATGAGCCAGGTGGTGAAAGACAAATACCATATGATCTCACCTGAAAGTGGAACCTAATCAACAAAACAAACAAATGAGCAAAATAGAACCAGGGACTTGGAAATAAAGAACAAACTGACAGTGACCAGAGGGGAGGAAGGAGGGGGGTAAGGGGGAAAGAAGGGGAAGGGACATGCCGAGGAATGTGAATATAGGACTTATGGACACAGACAAGGGTGGGGGGGCGGGAATTGACTGTGGGTGGGGGCGGGGCAGGGGAGAGCAATGGGGGAAAAGGTGGGACAACTGTAACTGATCAACAATACAAAAAATTAAAGAAAAGAAGAACGCAGACTTCGAAGTGATAGAGATTAGTAGCTAAGAGTTAAATTTGTGAGTGTCACTGCCCCAGGTCAAATTCTGACTTTCCTATGTATATAAGCAGATGGGAAGGCTTCTCTGTGCTTATTTTCCCATAGATAAAACTGAGGATAATAATGAACTCAGCTATCAGTATGGTGAGTACTAAATGAGATAATGTGTGTTAAGTGCTTAATGATACCTGATACCCTGGAAGTGCTCAGAACGTGGTAGAAAATAAAGTAAAACATTTCTGTTCATACAGGAGCCACACTTTTCTTTCTTTTTTAAGTTACAGTTTTTCCCTCCAAACGGGGAAAAAACAAGGGTTGTGAGCGTCTTGGCAATAAAAATACAAGTAAATATGGTAGTGATTTAGCAGCACATAGTAAACATACCATTTCACAGCAGGAAGGAAGGAAGGAAGAATTGGGATTGACCAAACACAAGAGGAATATTATTCAGACAGGGAACTAGCCAGCTCAATGGCTAAAAATACTGTGGGATCCTCAGAGAAACTGAGTTGTTCCTTGGGTCAGGAACCCTGTGATTTATAAAACACAGCACATTTCCGTTCATGACTGTTCCGTAGTGACCCCATGGTTTCCCCACTTCCTGGACTAGCCTGCTTTTCTAGCCTCATTAGAGTTGATGGAGCTCTGGGGAAGTTTTTCGGTGAGTGTCCTGAGTGAGGTATGACCTAGCCCATCATCGCCACCACCACCCACTGCTTCAAGTTCAACGTCCTGTTAAATGTTAGCAACACCTGCACCTTCACAGCCTCCTCATGGGCTGATACCAGGAGATGATGAGGAAGTATTTAACTTCCTATGAAATAATGAATATCTCAGAGAAGGGCAATAGTGTGTTTTACACTTAAACTTTCAACATGGCAATATGTGATCAACCAATGATTGGGCCAAATTACACAAGTGACCAGTACGTATGTATTGTCTCCTCCACGCTGAAATAAGCTGTGACCCCAGCCCATGAAGAGCTTATAGTCCTGCAGTGATACACAGGAAGAGCTGTTTGGAAGAAGAGAGTGACCTCATGATGAGAAGCTGAGATAACTGAGATGAATTCCTGTCTTCCAGAAATTCACGAGGTGATGAGAGGGACAGAAGTGGAAGGAGATTGGTTCCATGCTCTCAGGGTTGTAAGTACTAACACAACCAGGCGGGCAGGAGAAAGGGGTTTTATCGGAGAGAACCACTGAGAAGCTATACTGTTTCCATGGCAAGCAGGTAGAGAATGTCTGGGAAGTTTGGAATTATTTGTGGAATATTGGGAAAAATGATTGGGTACTAAGGTGGGGCCAAAATTCTCTCTTCCTGTTTAACAAATCATTGTTATTCCCAATTAGTAGGATAGGCCGTGTGGTTTTTCAGATTTCTTCCCAAGTGTCCTGGGAAGATTTTGGTTAAAATGACTTAGTTTGAGGGAAAATATGGTGGTATCACGTGAAATATATCTGAGCGAGCAAGGTAGCACAGAAAAGCTCTATTCACAATGGAGGTTTCTGCGGACGCATTAGTCTATTCTCATTTACGGTCTTGGACTGGCAGGTCTGGCCTCTCACCTTGAACTCTCATACTCTCATTCTGCACAAAATGTCACAGGCCCAGGGTGGAGGTGGCTCCAGGTCAGAGGCACCAGGAGTGCTCCTGTGTGACCCCTTGCATATGGGTGCACAGGAAGGAGCGGGGAGGAGAGGGGAGCCCTGTCTTTACGGTAAAAGGCACATTTGATCTTTCCCGACCACAGGAGGACAAGGCAAGTTTCCTGGAAGAAGCTTAGGGGAGGGAAAAGGAAAATTAAAAGGCTTCATTTGAAAAGGGGCTAAGCTTGGATTCCTAATCGCCACAGGTCTTTTCCAAGAAGCATGTCTCTCTGTGGTATACCAGCCTTCTACTGCGTGGCTCCGAGACCCTGCCTCCTTAGTCACCCTGGCTGATGGCACTGTCACTGTGAGCTTCCTTCCAGGAATGCGATGCCCACCCTCTCTGGTTTTCTGTTGAGTTGGTCTGGCCCTACTTAAGAGGAAAATAATTGGTATTCTTGACTCCTGTGTTGGACAATAATTTCCCTTTGAGCCACCCTTCACATCTGGGCCAGCCCTCTGCAAAATTATGTAGGAGACTGTGTTTCAAGCATTCCTTTTATTTTTCCTGGTGCCCATTGCTCACCCTATCCTTCTCCCCAACGCCCACATTTTCAGGATGCTCAAAAATGTGTCAGGGGTAACTATACCCTCATCACTGTGGGACCTGTCCTCAGCCAGGAAACACTGCTTCCTTTGGAAATTGTCAGTTCACTTTCAAAGTTACCAATCCTTTGTCTCATTCTATCATGTGCCAGACCCTCCGTCAGCTGTCATGGCCACACAACAAACAAGGCATGGTCCCTACATTCATGGAGCACAGTTTCATGAGACAGATGGGTAAGACTGTCTGGCATCAAAAACGCAAAGGTGGGAGTCAGCATAAAACACTGGAAAATGTCCTGGTGGCAGAGTATAAAGACCCCTGAACGCATGCTGGAGTTGTTCTGGAACAGCCACTAAACGAGTGTGCTGGGAAGACAGAGATGAGTGTGAGCTGTATCCTGAGGACCCTGCGAGACCCAAAGGGAGGTTACGCAAGAAGGTGACAAGATCAGACGTGCGGTTTAGAAAGTCTCACTTTTAAGTACAATCAGGGAAGGAGACCACTCAGTTCATATCAGAAATCGAGAGGAAAGATGGGGTAGCCCAGAACGAAGCGGTGGCAGTGTTGATAGCGAGGAGAGGAGAGGTATTTTAGGAAGTACAAATTGCACATTTCGGTGGTTCCTTATGCCATTGTGTGGGGGAGACAGTGGGGAATATAAGGTTCTGACATAGGATGCTGGTGCCTTCCCTGAGACGTGGAACGCATGAAGTGGGGTTGATTAAAGCCTCGTATTTTGATAGTGGTGGGTGTAGATGAGGCTTCACTGAAGCTCAAAAATTCATTAATCAGTTCATATGTTACTTTCTTACCAAATTGGCATCAAATTGGTTTCCCTAAGTTAAAATGCATTATCTCTTTTATTACACCCATAAAGAATGTTGATAATGCAGGCAGTTTTAGAGACCACAATAAATCAATTGAAGAAATGTTCTTTTGGTTGAATGGTGGAGTGGAACTGGGTAGTGAGCTATGTAGAATCAATTTGCATCATCTGAGCCTCTGATCTGCTTAATATGTGATCCTGCCCTCTCTGCACACTTCTTTTCTCTCTCACTTAAAAATTCCCCCCTCTAATTTATGTACCCTTTAGCTTTTGATTCATTCTTTGATTCCTTCCTGTCCCAGCACAAGCAAAACCCTCCCCTCTGTGCAAGTGCCATGGGCTGCATCCGGGAGAGACCCCTGGCCCGTGTGTTTGTTCTCTAAAAGGAAAGTAATGAAGATTTCTTACCCATGAACTCAGCATTCTGAGAATTCTGCTACCAACAAAGACATTTTGGGAGAGGGGTGATTACTGAACCAAGTAAACATTCCCAAATCCTTGCTATTTCCCAGACAGATAAGCTCATTAGTGTTGGCTGATACAGCTTAAGGAAATAAGATACTTGAGAAATGCCAAAATATGATTTAATGCTAAAAAAGCAGCCTTTGATTCCTTTTCATTTTCATCAGTGTAGCTCTTAAATATTCATTGTCTTTCTCCTCTGTTTCTTGATCTGTAGGTATTCAGTGAAAGCCGGCTTAAATTCTCCATTCTTCTACTCCTGCAAGTTATATTTTTTGCTAGGATTTGACTAAAGAGAGAGAACAATAGACTGTGGTTCCCAAGAGTCAAAGACTGAATAGCAATGGATGTGAAAAGAAAAACATTTAATAAACAACATGGAACCAGATATCTTGCAATTTTTTGTACCCTAAACATAAGAGGCAAATACTTTGACCATTCATGTGATCAGACATCTAGCTACCTAGTGCCCCTGGTCGTGAGTGGGAAAGAACTTATCCACTTGTTATGCAATGTGGACCTAGGAAGTGGTTTTGGATTGGTTTTGGCTTCTTTGAGATGGTTTTGGATAAGATTTTGTTATGAAAGCTAAACACAAGTTAGGATTGCATGCTATCAGAATGCCCTGTATTCATTGGCTGTTCAGTCCCCAAAACCCACACTGAAATCCTGTAGGGCAACTGATGTCAGAGGCAATTTAGAGAGAAAAGGATAAGAGTTAGCTACTGAAAAATACAGAAATAGCTTTGGGTCTTGATCCTGTAGATGAGCAATGCAATTGCGATGATAATGAACAACAGCCCAGTGATGCTTACGTGGCTTTAATCCAAGTGGCATGCCAGGCCTCCAACAAATTAAATGACATAATAGGGGGTAAGCATAGGGAGGAGAGGTTAAAAGACATTCCAGTGGAGTGAAAGGAGGGGAAGAGATGTCCCGTTTGTCGTAACTCCCATTTTCTATCGCGGACTGGAAAAGGGCGAACCACTTGACTGTTACAAAGAAACATAAAATTCAATAACCAATAGTAGCTGAAAACTGACTGAGAGAAAGAGGGGGGGCATATTTATTTGAAGTAAAATTTTGTAGAAATTCTGTGCTCTTCTTAAATTCTACTAGAGTTAGTAAGACAATACCATAATAAGACTTATTTTTTATGAAAACAATGACCGTATATTTTCAACTTTGTATCCTCAGCAACAAGTACAGTTTCTGGTATATAGTAAGTATCCAGTAAATGTATACTGGCTTAATGGATATATGATCGAAGGCTACATTTATATTCAGAAGTCCACATGTCCACAATCATAATCTGTATTTATATCATGATACCTCCAGTAAAATAAGCTTTGTCTATCCATTATCTGTAACCAAAAGTCAGCAAAGTTTTTCTATAAAGGGTCAGGTAGCAAAACGTTTAAACTCATTGGACTAAGAGGTAAAATTCAGAATATTAGGTAAGTACTTACATAACAGGAGGGAAAACAAATTTCCACTATATTTTACTGATAAAATTATAATAACGGAGTACACAGTTTTGAGGGATTTTTTTGTAATGGAATGAAAACAATGGGAATATGGGGGTGGGTAATGTTTTGTTTAATTGGGTTGGATGGCCCCTATGATCAGAATAATTTGCAAATGTTTATCTGTTAATGCTGATGTTTAACAAGATTTTAGTTATTTTACTTAGTTTGAAACTTACATAATTTTTGCATGGCACTAAAGTAGTGTTTGTCTTTTGTTTTTTTCTACTCTTTAAAAATGCAAAAGGCATTCTTAGCTCCCAAGCCATACAAACACAGGTGGTGACCTGGATTTGGCCCTAGGGCTGCGCTTTGCTGACCCCTACTCTGTATCTACTGGTTTTGAAAAGAGTTCAATTCATTTGTTTGTTTGTTTGTAAATCTGTCATGGGAAGTTGAAAATTTGCATTAATTACATTATTTGCAATATCTTACATGGCAGAAAAATCCCTAAATTCAAGAGTTTTTAACTGTGTTTTTTAAAGAATACTTTTAAATAGATATTGGTCTAAGAACTATCAAAAAGAAAAAGAAAGAAAGAAAGAAAGAAAGAAAGAAAGAAAGAAAGAAAGAAAGAAAGAAAGAAAGAAAGAAAGAAAGAAAGAAAAAGTCATTTAGGTACCCTCTTGGTTGACCTGATAGCTTCACTCCTAAACTGAGTATGATTCTTAGCAAGACGGGGCCGGAGGACAACAACTTCTCCTTCCTGGGACAAAAATAAGGACAGCACCCTCAGGAACTGCCAAGTCCACTGGATGCCCATATTTGAAGCTATTTTTTCATGTTGTCCTTTTGGTCGGAAATGCTTGAAATGCTTGTGTGCCTTGTAAGGCTGACCCCTCACTGTCACTCTCAGGCTTTCTCTCCTTAGCCCTCAAAACCCCAGAGTCTTTGAAGTGAGTGTTATTGACTCCATTGTCTGTAACTCTTCCTGTAGCTCTCCCATCTCTACCTCCAAGGGCTTCTCCTCTTTCATTGTGGCTACTGGGCTTTTCTATTTCCTTGTAAATCACTGCATAGGATGGCAGTGAAGGGTAGAGTATCTGGAATCAGATAACTCAGTTCAAAGCCTGACTCTACCACTTAAGGGCTATTCTCTGTCTCTTAAACTATGAAATGGGTATAAAAATAGTCTACCTTGTAAGGACATTGTAAAGATTAAATGAGATTAAAAAAATGAGTGCTTAGAACAGTTTCTGTCGTATACTTATATATTTAGGACCTTCACCATCATTTATAAAGTATTAAATATATAATACAAATGCAGACAATACTAAATGATAATACTTACTGAATATGTACTTTGTGCTAGGTACTGTTGAAAGTACTTTATGTATAAAAACTTATTTAGGTTTCAAAACAGCTCTATGAATTAGCTTACATTATTATCCTTATTTTTAGATGAAGACACAGAGACGTGTAGATATAAAGTACCTGGTCCGCGATCACCAGCCAGTACTTACTGAGCCAGGAAGTGAGTATCCTACCTCCCAGACTCCCAGGTCCTTGATGTGTACAGCACCAACTATATGTTTTTCCTATCCTAGTTCAGCTGTCTTGTCATCATCAGTAGTTAGACCACTTCCAAAATTTTAACTTTAAACCTCCCGTTTTTGGACCAGCTTCTGTTCACCGTCTATGTTTTCAGTTTACTTCCTTTACTGCTCCCACAACAGGAATTCTCTGACCGCATTCAAACTCTCAACTCACTGGCTTTACTCCTCTTCTTACTCAGCCTGGTAATGTCCTGATCTGGTACTCTAACACCCCCTTGAAAACACTCTTATCCCCTTTGCGTCATTCTCTTCTCCACTCTCCTCATTATCTGTTGAAATCCCGTCCCCAGCCAAACCAAATCACCCACTAACTTTATATTAGTAAAGTTTACATTAGTAACGTTACTAACTAACATTACAGGTGCCAGTCCTGTAATGGTAAAAATATTTTTGAAAATCTGAACTTTGCTTAGCTGTCTGTAATATTCCTCTAGTCAATGAACTTTCTCCACCTCAAAGACTCTCTCTTATTACCCTCTCTCCCCAAATTCTAAACATCTCCTTTTCAGCTGTTTACTTGCTTCCTAATATTGAAGCTTACTTTATTGAGAAAATAGATACAATTGGTTGTGAACAATTTTTCTTCTAACAATCCCATCAGCCTTTAGCATGTGTACTCAACTACTGACTCACCCACCCTATGAAAAGGCTAGACTTATTTTTGCTACTAAAATGAAACCCTCTATTAATGTCTTAGATTTTTTTTCCATCTCATTTTCTGGAGGAGTTGGCTCCTACAATTGTCATATTTCTTAAATCAATTCTTTCCCATTTTAGGATCACTCATACTGACAAAGAGCAATGCCACAAAATCACCTACCTTAAAAATAGAACTAAAACCAACCCCAAACTTCTTTGACCTTGTATCCTTCTTTGGAAGCTGATCTTCTTCCCTTTCAGGGATGTGGCCCAGGATGGCTCTGAATGTGGCCCAACACAAAATTGTAAATTATGCACAGACCTTTTGGGGCTCATCAGTTTTTCTTAGTGCTTGTCTATTTAATACGTAGCCCAAGACAACTCTTCTTCTTCCAGTGTGGCCTAGAGATGCCAAAGGTTGGACACCCCTCAAAACTTCTTGAATGTTGTTTGTGTTTATGGTCTTCTTCACCTTCCTCTCTCTCTGCAATTGCTCTAATAGAACTTTTCATTCCATCCTTGACTGATACTGTTTTTATAACAGTGTGGTAGTAGCTACTGTTGGTTATCTATCCCAAAGATATTTCCATCCTCCTTTTTTTCTTCTTCTCCTTCCCCTCAGTCATTTCTTCTCCTTTTCCTTCTCCACTTTCCCCACCTCTTACTGCTTCTGTTTTGTCTTCACCTTTTACTCACTTTAGTTAAGCCTTTTATGATATTTGGACTTTTTTTTTCCTCTTGTGGTAAGGGAAGGTAACCAAACACCTTCCCAGTCCTTGGAATGTGAGTTGTAATTGATATAAGCAAAAAACAAAAGATAATTTTCCTTGCCAATGACTGGTTTAGACTTTGGCTTAAAATCAAATTAAGTCAATGGGTTTTGAGTAAAAGTCTGGTGGGAGCATATGCAGGCACCTCCTGCTAAACTGAGAAGCACAGAAGAAAAAAAGCCTCCTTTCTTGGATGTGGTCATGTCTATATGAGGTTTTGAGCACATATAGTCATCTTGTTAGCACATAGAAAGACATTGTCCACACTCCTAGGAGAGCAGCAAAACTAGATGAAAGTATCTGGTTTTTGGTACTGTTGTTATCGTCTACAGAATGGGAAGCTAGACAATTCAGGGTCCAGGCATATTGATATGTGAGATAACTAGCTCCATATTGTTTAAGGTATTCTTGGTTGGATTTCTGGAGTTTGCGGCGGAAAGAATTCTGATCCAGGTTTTTCTACCCTTATTTATTTGACCTATTGCATTTGGTAGTATTTGTCATTGTTGATGTCTTCCTCCATCCTGGAACACATTTTTCTTTAGTGTCCTTTGACTTCCAATCCTTTTCTTTTCCTGCTACCAAACGTACTATACCTTGAGTGACTTTCTATCTCTCCTTCTCCACCAGCACTCTGAACTTCAGTGCGACACAGGGCTCTCCCCTTATCTCTCAGTTTCTTTATCTATAGTATCTCCCTAGGGAATTCATTTATTCCAGGGGAATCCATAAGCTGAAGACTCTGGCTTTTTACCTCTCCAACTCCAGCCCCCTTCCTGAATTGCAAATCCATATACCTAACTACCTACATGACGTCTCCACTTGGATGTCTAACAGGCATACTAGTCACAGCATGGGTAAAGCGGCATGATCCACCCCCACCTACCCACCCACCCACTGTATCTGTTTTCCTGTAAAGTTCTGTTATATCAATGCCATATAACTTGTGTTATAGCCAAATATCTAGGATTTGGGGAGGGTTGGTTACTTTATTTTCTTCATAACCTATGTGCATGCTTAGAGGCATTTTCTCCAAAATGTGCCCTAAATCTAACAATTGGTCACTAATCTCATTGCTAAAACTTAATGTCAAGCCTCCATCATCTCTTGCCTATCCTTGCACAACAGCCTCCGGCCTCCACATCCCTTCGTCCCTCATGAGGTTCTTCCTTCAGAGCCATCATTCTGAACTACAAATCAGATTAGGTCACTTCCCTATAGAAGTATTCAATGACTTCCATTAAACATGTAAAGCTCTTGGATTTGGCCTACTAACCCCTACAGGAACCAGATCATGTTTGTCTGCCAAACCTCTTCTCAGATTTCTCAATGCAACTATTGAGATAGAGTTATAGTTGCTTTCCTTCTTCCCTGTGAACAGGTCAGGCTTTTTCCTGTCTCAAGGTCTTTGCACTTGATCTTCCTCCTTTTTGGAACTACCTTTCTGTCTTTTCCATTCCTTTTTCCCACCCCTAACTTCCCGCCCCAGCCAAATTTCTGCATGACTGCCTTTGTCTTATAAATACACAAAGTATGGATGTCAGAGGGACCGGGTTTTGATCTTGTTTGTGGACTTTAAGTTGTACTGGCATCGGCTAGTCCTGTGAGATGCTGTGACTCCCCCCTCTACCAATACCTTTCTCAGACCCACTTGCTCTTCTTAGGGTTGGAAATATATAGATGAAAACACAGAGAATTGAGTAGAATCCCAGCTAGTTGCTCATTGGGTTGTGTTGGGCAAGACACCCTTTCATTTCTTTTAATTACTTAACTTTTATTTTCCTCATCTGCATAATGAGAATAATACTTGCAGGCCCTGTATCATGGTTTTTGTGGTGAACATCTCTGAGTTTGTCTTATGAGAACTGTCTCCAATTTACCTGGATCTTCCTCCCAATTCCGCTCCCATTTCTTGTCATCTGTGTGGTTTCTTTAGGAATAGAAGGAGTTTGTTATCCTAGTGGGATAGGTAGTAATGAAGAGAGCTCCTTTTTTTGCCAGGATTTTTTGAATTGATAAGTGCAAAGACATTAATATCTCTCCAGGGCCAGAGAATTTACATATAAATTTTTGGATCTCTTGGTATTCCAGTTTCCTGCCCGAAGAAGAAAGCTTGTCTGAAACAAGAGGAAATAAAGGCACATGCAGAGGAAATGGCAGAGGAGTGAGGCAAAGACTTGGTAGGCGTTGAGGTGCTGGCGCTGTGCATTCCCGAGGCCCTGCTGATCTCTGCCCTTCTCTCGGTCTATTTGTTTAAACTCCTTTGGAATTTTAGGCAAATTTCTGACTTTTGCAAACAGAGGCTCCAAAAAACCATCTAGCCTTACAACCTTTCATAAGTTAGGTCTGAGCCTTGGTCCCCTTAACTGCAAAGGACACAATACTCATTTTCATTTAAATACCCAGCATGGTGCCTGGCACGTGCTTCGTAATTCATATCATGCAGCTGTTACTATTATGAACAAGGTACTCCCATTAGTGATAGAAGGTCTCTGACCCACTCACCATCTCTCTCCCATTTTGCCTGGTGAACAGGTCTCCAGAGAGCAAGCTGAGTGAATGATATGTAAGAAGCACCACGAAGCAAAAAGTGTTTCTTACAGAGACTTCTGGAAAGTTCTTATCATGGCAGATTAATGGAATTTGTAATCGATAAGTAATGAGAAGGGAGATTAGCAAGACTGACCTGGTCCGAATTTCTTAAAGAGCTCTAACTAGTTAGGCTCCAGGGTACCCATTTAAATAATCTGGGTCACTTTTCAAATACAACTTTTGATTGCTACCTTAAAGTAGCAATTTCTTTCTTATTTAACACATATCATTCACAGAAGTAGTAGGAGACAGAATGGGGAAAACGGTAGATAGAAAATAGAGTAGGAGTTATAAGCCAGCTGGTTCAGAGGTAGGAGATCTAAACATTGATCCACCGCTTCTCACAAAAGTAAGAGACGAAGAAAGCAAGTCATGGTAAAATGTGAGTTTCAATGTAACATAGCATAGCCAATCAAGCTATGCTTTTAAAAAATTAATAAACTTTCTTTTTTAGAGCAGTTTTAGGTTCACAGCAACTTTGAGCAGAAAGTACAGAGAGCTTCCATAATCCTTCTGTCCCCCTTCCCCACACCTGAGCTCCCCATCCCACACCAGAGTGGTCTACTTGTTACAATCTTCCTTCGTTCAGTAATATGCATTTACGTTTGCTCCATGTCTTCTCATAGCTTGACAGACCTCTTCAGTGCTAAATAACATTCCATTGTCTGCATATCGTCCAGTTTATCCATCTGCTTACTGAAGGATATCTTGGCTGCTTCTATATTTTGGCAATCCTGAATAAAGCTACTATAAACAGTTGTGTTCGTATTTTGTGGACATAATGTTGATTCATCTGGGTGAATATTAACAAGCATCATTGCTGGATTGTATGAGCATGTTTAGTTTTGTAATAAACCGCCAAACTCTTTCCCAAGATGATTATGCCATTTTTCAGTCCTATCAGTGATAAATGAGAGTTCCGGTTGTCTCCCATAGCCTCACCAGCCTTTGATGTTGGCAGTGTTCTGGATTTGGTCTATTCTAATAAGTTTGCAGTGGTATCTTGTTGTTATTTTAATTTGCATTTCCCTGATCATAAATGACATGGAGCATCTTTTCATATACTTACTGGCCAACTGTATATATTCTCTGGTTAGGTGTTTGTTCAGGTCTTTGGCCCATTTTAAAATCAGATTGTTTTCTTATTGTTGGGTTTTAAAAGATATGTGTATATTTTGGATACTAGTCCTCTGTCATCAGATGTATCTTTTGCAAATATTTTCCCCTAGGCGGTGTGGCCTTGTCCTTTCACATTCCTTGAAACTGTCTTTCCAATCCATGTTTTTGAAATTGAAAATTTAACTGTTGATTTTGATGCACTTGCACTGATGTGCCTTAGGTTGAAGACCATCTTAAGGCCATGTGTGAACTGCATCACTGCTCCTTCGTCCACCTCTGATTCCATGGACAATAGGTGTCTAAGGGCCAACGCCTGCAACTCAGTCACCTCGCCTGTCACTGTCTCCTTCATTCACTATATTTGCCAAAATTAGAGTAGACCGAAATGTTCTCATGATGAGATGAGATCTAGCCTGAGTTGATGTCACATAGGACTAAGTTCTAGTACCTGTTTCAAAAATCTTCATCAACATAGTGCAAGGATGAAATTAATTGACTTTATCTCCTCCTGTGGTAAGGACAAGAATCACAACTGTCCTCCTTTATATCAATTACCTTGTCCTATTCTCTAAAAACAAGCTTAAAAGAAGCAGTATGGGTCTATTGGCCTCTTATTTTCATAAAGAGCCACTCAGCATAAAATTCTGCAAACAAAAAAATCAATGTATGTGGTAGACAGTCAATTTTAAATATCCTCAGGCAACAATTCAACTAATTCTGTCTTTTGTAGGGATTTAGTCACTCCTGGTGTACAAGGGGATTTATTCTCTTATTCAGGCATGCATTTTGCTCCTCATTCATCCTGATGGCTCCCGAGGATCTTGGTTCTTAAAATAAGATGTTTGCTAGTGTGTGTATTGATGTTCTTCAATAGAGCAGGCCAACAGCTGGACACACACACACATACACACACACACACACACACACACACACACACACACACACCTGTAAGATAAATCTTCATAAGCTAGACTAAATCTTTTTATTTCATGATACCTGGTTTTAAGCTTTAGGGTTTCAAACATGCTGAAAGGATAAAATATTTGCTCTGAAAAAAAAACCTTTAATTTTTTCCCCTCCCTGATGCTCTCCCTAGACTATTGTAATTAAATGTGAATGTATGGGACATGTCCATTTCTGCCTCAGCAGCCAGAAAACAGAATGCTGTCACTACCTGTGATAGAAGTTGATTCTTTTATTTGAGCCTAGCCTGTTGACAAGCTTCCATTGCCTCTGTGTCCTTCTTATAATTTTAAAAAATTGTCGTTTATGACATTCAGGGGTGTGTTTAATTTTTAAAGCAGTTTAAATAATTTTTGAAGAAATCCAATACATTTCAATTGCATCTTTCAACAGAAATTTACTGAGAACTGTGAAGTTATTCAGTTATTGTCTCTCAGTTTCAACCCACCAGCTTTGCAATGCTGGCTGGGACTGGGACTGTGCAAATACTGAATGTTTTGGCTTGACCAGCTGGCTCCATCTCAGGTTTCCCCAACAGGGGGCACCACCAATAGGACACAGCATGACCTGAATAGGAAGGAGGGACACTCTCCCTGCCAGCTCCCCAGGGACATCCCTTCTGCTTTCTGTTTCCAGTAACATCACTCAAGCAGTACTTCTTCACCTGCAGAGCCATTTCTCAAAGCTCTGGGTGTCAAGCCTATCAAGTTACTCCTTGGAGTTCAGAGACATTGGCCATGGAGAGCTCCCTCCTCAGAGTCCTGAGTTCCAGCTCTGCAAGGACCCTCCTCCAGGTTTCTAAGCATTAATAACTCCAGTATCTTCCCTTTTCCCCAAGTCTGAGGGTTGGTAGTTGTTTCCTGCTGTTGTTACTCCCTGGGACACAAGTTCTCCTTGTGTCCTTTCCGGTACCCAGTTAACTACTTTGTAGTAGTTAACATTTTATATTTAATTCCTTCTCATCAAATCAGTGATATGGTTTCTGATTCCTGGTTGGCTCCTCACTAATGCAGGTACTTAACATGGATCAGGCATAGTTCCAAATGCCAGGGAACAGTCATGACCCAGATAAATCCACTGCCCTCATAGCATTGATATTCTTATAGAGAAACTCAGGCAGCATACATAGCTATGTATTATGATTATTTGAAAAAAAATAACACAGCCAGGTAAGGAGAAAGAGAGAGTGACCAGGGTAGCAGAAAGGGGCTGCTATTGTATGGGGATGGTAGAGAAAAGCCCTCTTTGGGCAGGTGACATTTGAGCCCATTTGAAGGAAGTGTAGGATCCAGTCCAAGAGCTCTGTGGAACAAGTGCTCCAGGCAGAGGGAGTAGGAAGCGCAAAGGCACTGGGGGGAAGCTGGCCTGCTACATTCAGAGAATGGAAAGGCCAAGGTGTCTCTAGCAAACGGAGCAGGTGGGAAAGAGAGAGGAGGTGAAAGCAGAGAGCAGGCTGGAGGACCACATTCTGTCGGGCCCTGGGAGCCATAGTTAGTTCTAACTTTTCATAACCATGAAAGGCACTGCAGAGGTTCTGAATATAGGAAACACAAGCAAGTCCTCCGTGAGCAAAGCGTTTTTGAGCATCTACTTCATGCCAGTCATTGCTCTAAGAGAAAAAAATGTAACATTGAACAAAGCCAGTTTATTCCTGCCCTTCTGGTGGCAGAGACAGATGAGGAACGTCTAAGTCCATAGAGAATATGTCCGATGACGTGTGTTATGGAGAAAAGCACAGCAGGGTCAAGATGCAGGGGTGCTCGGGGGAGAAGAGCCTGAAGGGGGCAAGGGAGGTGAGAAGGCCAGTTAGGAGGCCAGTGTAATACTCTGGGCAAGAGTTGGCAGTGTCTTGGACCATGACGAGGCTGCAGATGTGTAAAAAACTGTGGTCAATTCCAGACGTATTTCATATGTACATATGGTAGGTTTTTCCGATGATTCCTAGGCTCCCCATTGCTCTTAGAATAAAGTGCAGATCCTGAATGGCCTACGAGACTGTGCATGATCTTGTCTCTGCTTACATTTCTAACATCTTCTCCCCACCCCAACTCCCCCATCATACACTCCATTCTTTCTCTGTTCTAAATCCCCCAATTCCAATCCCCGCAAAGAGCCATGCCCTCATGGGCTGCTGCTGTTTTGTACTTGGCTCTCCCACCTTATTTATCTGTGTAGCCTCCTTCAGGCCATTGCTTATACTTCCCCTATTCACAGAAGCCTCCCTGTTTTCTGGAGATGAGGTTAAGTGTCTCTGCTATGAGCAAGACACCAAGGCCAGCTTGATGTTCTATAGCTAATAAGACATCCAGAAAGCTGTACACGCTCTTCTTGTCATCAGAATTTTCAGTTTGTTTAGGCACATCATTAACTGTGTTTTGGCTTTGGAGCTCTTGGTTGGGGAGAGTCCAAGAAGGGTCCCTTTAGACCGCAAACACAATGATATAGGACCCATACCAACAGAAGTAGATAGCAGCATCACAGGCATCCAATGAACACTCGGTGTGGAATCTTCTCAATATGTCCATACTCAGAAATGACTTTATACCAATAAAGAATAATTGGATGAGTCACTGAATTTTTTGTTTCAGAGCCTGATGTGTTGCCATTTAAATGACCTTTAAATGCCCTCATTTTCTCAAGATTTTAGTTTATTATATTCCTTATTTTAATGCTTTGTTTTTGCTTCTTGATTGTGAAGCTATAACAGTTTATAATCAGCAGCTCATAATGTCCTGTGGAAAGAGCTATTGCTTCTTTTGTTAAAACGGCATGCAAAATGCATCACATGTTCATTTCCCGAAATATGGAGTGAAGTTCTTCAAACTTTGAAAACACTCCATTTCCATGAAATAAATCTCCCTAGACTGGTAAATTCCCCGAGATTATCACAAGAGACTTGGTAAATCGAACTGAGAAGGGATTTCTATTTTGAGAGAATACTGCTTCTGGCAGCTAATAGAGCCTGCTTTTTGAGAATGGGATAGGTTATCTGAATTCATCATAACCAGAAATAAAGATTTTTGGTGCCTGATGTAGGTACATTACCGGAAGGATGATAAGTCTGGTTTAGTATTGCTTGCAGGAATTATTTATGGTTGGCACTCCCAATGTGTTTACAAAACCTCTTTTCACATTTGGTTAAAAGTTTCTGTCTTGCTTTTCATTATTTATTTGAAGTCTTCCTTCAAAATGCTAAAAATAAGATTGTTTTTGGACAGACCTCTATCTGACATCCAGGAAACAGTTCTCGTCTCGGCCCCAGTTAGAACCCACATCATGTGTATTAATGCAATTTTCTCACTCTGAACGACTTCGCGTTTCTCAGTTGTCGCTAGGCTTTTATTCACATGCTCAAACCAATAAATCCTCGTCGTTACTAGAATGGGCTAATTGTGTCCTATGCTGAAGAGGTCTGGACATCACCTGTCAAGTTTATGTTTGCACACTGGCTACCTCACTGAGAGCAGACCAGCTTAAGGTGGAGGAGTATCTTTTCAAAGGACCATGCTGAATGAGTACTTCAGAAGAAACCTTCCTTTGCTAATGACATTTTATACAACCGAATTCTGCAAATGTTATTTTTGCATTGCCCCTTCCAATCCAGCTAAAATCTCATCCCTGCAGCCTTACCTAATTCTGGCAGATTTATAGTGGTGTCAAACCTGTGGTCTGCAGGCCGCGTGTGACCTAGGATGGCTATGAATGAGGCCCAACACAAAATCATAAGTTTACTCAAAACCTTTTTTTTTGCTCATCAGTTTTCATTAGTGTTTGTGTATTTAATATGTGGTTCAAGACAACTCTTTTTCCAGTGTAGCCCAGAGACACCGAAAGGTTGGACACCCCTAGTGGAGATTCCACTACTAAGAGTATGATTTGGGGTCAATACAGCCAAATATTTCCTGGCTGTCAAATATTCACCTATAAGAAGTAGTTTATTATTATCTTAATGGAAATTATAGGTCCTGGGATAAGTTTTGTTTGTTTGCTTTTCCAACAGCTCTGAGCTACGTGATAGGGAACAATGGTTGCTTTGGTCTTTCTAGAAGCCATGTACCAGATAATAGCACTCGGGATTCATGCCAAGAGTGGATCCATAACTGATCAGAATGAGGCTGAATTCCTAAACTGTGGGCAAAGAGAAGTTTTCATTGAATTGAACTTGGGGCCGCGAAGATACTATCCTTGAGTTCTGGGCATGACCATTATGGGAAAGCTTACTTGAAAATTAAGATGTTTCCATAGAAACAAGGTGTACGGGAGTGATCACTTCCAGGCAGTATCAAGCACCTGAATCCAGGTGTGCCAGAAGCTGGAAGCTCCTAGGCTTTTTCTTTTACATAGTCCGTCAGTACAGCTCTTTTATTTTTGCTTATTTATTTGCAGTTTTATGTAAGCAAATTCAGGTTCAGTTTCTGATGTTTTCAATTGAAAGACCTCTAAGTAAATATATTTATCCCAATTCTAAAGATAAGAAAACTAAGCTGAGAGAGGTTTAGAAAACTACAGAACCAGTAACAAAACTAGAATTTGTAGTTGGTAATATCTGCCTCCGTGGTTCCTTCTCTCTCCCTTCCATCATATTGCATTCCATTTTTTTTGGTATGTTTTGGCTCCTTTAAAAATTGCCATTTGTTTATTTTTTGATGGATAAAGGCCATGAATTGCAGTTGTATCATTTTCTATTGGTATTTGGAGGAAGAAAATATGAGGGACACAGAAATATTTGTGTGCCGAGTATTTATAATAGAAACTCCATTAATACTTAATGAGTTTTCAGCAATTAGCATTCATCAGATGTGGTCTTTCTCTGGCTTTCAAGCACTTTGGTTGAAGCCCAAGACATTCTTGCTCATAGGGAGACCTGCTCGTTTTTGAGTCTGTGTTAGTCTAGTGTCTCATGTCCTTGATCCCTATCAATTTGCATTATTTTCAGAAATACAAACACGGGCTGTGTTGGACCATTACAAGGACACTTATATTAAGAATACTGGGAAAATTACTACTGCTTCTAGGCTGGGTCCCAGACAAGACTGCAAGAAACGTCTGAATTTCATTCCTGGAATTGTCACTGCATTTCAGAGTAGCTGTGGACAAAATTATTTTTCTTAGGTGTCTCCAAGGGGAAGATAACAGGGGAGGGAGAGGAATGATCAAACAGTCCCAAATGAATCAATTTATTCTTTGCAGTGTGAAGTATTATATTCCCAGGCTAGATCTCAGAGAGAGTCTTTTGAAACTCCAAAAATAGCAATTTTTTAAAGCTAGAAGCACGAAAACAGAAACAAACACATAGGAAACAGGTTTGGTGCTCACACAACGCCCCAGACAGGTGGGCCATTCCAGCCAGTCATTGCCATTTACTGAAACCTAATTAGCTCGGCTGCCTTGGTGGCATTTTCAGAAAGGAAGCCGGAATCCTCGGCCTGTAAATGTCTCCATTAGCTCAGTGTGTGTGTTTTCATTGGCCTTCGGAGAGGACTCTAGGTCTGTTATGGTTTTGTTGATGGCTAACAGAGTTCTTGGCGCGGAGCGAGATATAGAAGAAGGCAGAGGATCCGCCCAAGGGGCTTGCAACCTAAGTTAGTAAAACAAATAACTCGCTCCTAGTCTTGACCTTGCTGGAAATTGGACTTAAATATCAGTGGTGCTAAACCCCCAAATGCTTCTATGTGTGCCCCATTTGGGTGGGCAAGAATGACATTGCGGAGCCACTGTATTTCCCAGTATGCTTCCTTGCTTCCATTTTTAGTGTGTCTGTCTTTCTTTCACACCCCAGGGTTTTTTCCATGGCTGAGTTAACCATATACCGTATTTTGCCGTGTATACTGCGCACCTGTGTTTTTGGCCCAAGCTTTCAGGAGAAAAAATAGTGTGTTTTAATTTTTTAATTCAATTTATCTATCTATCTATCTATCTATTTATATTTAGGTACTTTTTATTATAAAATAAGTTTAGCATTTATTTTTGAACATATTATGGCAAAAGAAATTTTATGTAACAAATAATTACAAAATGCAAGAACAGATGCAAGGTATTTTAGGTATACTACCCATGTATAATGCACACCCTTATTTTTCCTTCAAAAATCTGGGCAAAAACGTGCACAGTATACACAGCAAAATACAAGTACAGGGTCTCTGAGCATCCACTTGTTTTGATGTAATGTTTACCTTCACTTTAGTTCATTACAGTCAAATCTTACTTACTAATACCTGCTAAGGGTGGTAGAAAAAAGCATTCATCCAAATAAACCCTTACTAATTTTTTAATGTGGGAACAAACATTTCTTTTTGAATAGAATGGTGTCGGCATCCACAAGCACTCAGATTAAATAGTGAGTCTTGAGTGTGAAGACCCAGTTAGCCAGTGGTTGAAATTTGTCCAACATTCCCTGCTGTGTAGCGTAGTTCGTTTCCACGTTGGTAGGGAAGGAAAACATTGTCTTTCAGACTCCCTGATGTCCGTACCTTTGGGGATCTGTGGGCGACGTGGGAGCGGTGGTGGAGGGAGGTGCACAATGACTGGAGGGGCAGAGCCTAGGAAAGGGAGGCAGACATATGCGATTTGATAATAATGCAATGGCTGGTCTTGGGCCAGTGCCAAGTGGAAGCCTTTCTGAGAAAGGATAAAGAGAATTGTTTAAGAGTTAAGGAAATTCTTGATTTTGCCTCTAGTTCCCGCATCACTCCTGCTTATAAGCACTCAGAAATGTGCCAGTATTGGTATATAAAGTTAATTGAAATCTGGTGAGGACTAATGACATCAATGAAATGAATAGACTTTCACTGCATGTAGCCCTATGTTGAGAAGAAGAAGTCAAACATAGGAGACTAGAAACTGATTAACATTATTTAGATGAAGTTTAAACACAGGCCAATTAATCTATGATCTTAGAACTCTGCACAGTGTGAGCCTTGGAGGGGTGGTGGTTGAAAGATGGGATGGTAGGGATACTCTGGGACGTTTGAAATGTCCTGTCTCTTGGTTGGTGTGACGTCATGTGGGTGTGCTCCCTTTGTGAAAATGTGTCAAGCTGTGGACTTGCCATTTGTATATTTTCTGCATATATTTTTACTTAAATGTAAAAAGATTACTTAAGCAATGTCTATTAGAGATATTTTCAAGCATTATGAAGCCATAAAAACTTCTTCTAAGTAACTGTATTTGCTTGTTTTAAGTATTGGTAGCTGACTAACATGATTTCTGGGAGATATTTGGTAAGCAAATAATTCCCAGTTAAAAGCAAGAGCCAGCCTGTCTTACACAGCAGCCTGATGGACACCCAGGTATTATGGGTTGATGTGCACCCTCATCACAATCAAAGGCAGTTACACCAAGAACCACGTGCTCTTACAGCACTGTGAATGAATTCAGGAGGAGAGCTGTCGGGCTACATTATGGCAATTTCATGGTAGATTAAGAAAAATGGTCTTTACTTCATCGTTCCTCAGATCCTGAAATGTGTGGCCCCTACTGTCACCAGAGCTTCCCCCCGTTCTTCACTCCATGGCCAGCTTGTCTAGAAAGAGAACCTGTCCACTTCCTTCCCCAGCAGGGACATCATTCTCTCTCTCTCTCTCTCTGTCTATCCTCTCTGTCTCTGTCTTTCCCTCTCTTCTAGGAGGGGAGTAGGCATTTGAAAGACTTCGGTCGATGTGACACATAATAAATCAGAGAGAGAAGAAACGGGAGGGAGGAACAAGGAGGCACACAAGGAGAGAAGAACAAGAGGAAAGTGGAGTCAGTCAAGAAAATTGTCAAGGTCATCTGGAGGTTGTCAGCATCAAAGAAAGCCTGACTAATAATGACAAACTGGTGAGGCCTTTGTACTAGCCTATTTTTAATGGTTTAACATATACTTACTGTATGTTAGGAACTGCCTACATGCTATGTGCTCTACATAATTCTATTTTATTTTAATTTTGCAGATGATAAAATTGAGGGATTAGGAGGATTTTTGACACACTGTGTCAGACTCCGGTCTAAACCCCCTTATTTATGAAGCTGAACCTTCTTGTCAGAACCCACTGAGTAAGAAAAATAATGCAATGTGTTGAGAGCCCCCAACATCCCAGGTACTTATATTTCACCTTTCAAAAATTTTTTATTGTGGTAAGAAAACGTAACGTGAGAGCTACCTCTTAAATCTTGCAGTATGCAATACATTGTTGACTACAGGAACGGTGTTGTACGGCAGGTCTCTAGAAGCGGTTCATTTTGCTGGACTGAAACCTGGCACCCATTGATTAGTGATGTCCCGTTTCCCCCTCCCCCTAGTCCCTGGAGGCCACCGTTCCACTCTTCTATTCCATGAGTTTGACTATTCTTGGTATGTCATATTAATGAAATCATGCAGTATTTACCAGTCCATGACTGGCTTATATCATTTAGCATAAGGTCCTCCAGGTTCATTTATGTTGTCGCATATGGCAGAATTGCCCTCCTTAGAAGGCTGAGCAATGTTTCATTGTGTGCATATACATCATACTTTCCTTATCCACTCACCTGTCAGTGAACAATTAGGTTGCTTCCACATCTTGGCTCTTGTGAATAATGCCACTGAATATAGTTGTACTGATGTCTCTTAGAGATCCTGACTTTAATTCTTTGGAATAAATACTGAGAAGTGGGATTCCTAGATTATATGGTAGTTCTGTTTTTCATTTTCACAATTGCACAAGGGTCCAATTTCTCACCTGGTACATTTGCCCTCACCAACACATTTCGTTTTAAATAATTTTTTATTTCCTCTGGTTAACACATGCAGATGACTAAGACTGGTTACCTGTGCCCATCTGTATCATCTACTTGTCACTGGCTGACCTTATCATTTGGAGTTCCAGCCAAGGATGGCCTGGAGCTGGACTGGACCCCATGGAGCCACTCCAGGCCACATGGACCCTCTGGCCACTTGGGTCTGGATGCGTTCTTCCTCCCCACTAAGGCTTATCTGGGATGGAACCAGCTCTCGGGGGTAAAGATAAGTCACTCGGCAGCTGACCGTATGCATTTAACTACTGACCCTGATGTGTGTATACTGGCTTTGAGGGAGGATTCTTGTGGCTTCTTTTTCCCCTGGGTTTATGTTTAAGCAAAGATTAGACTTGCTGCACCCCTCTCACTGACAAGGAAAGGTTGGGTGTGCATCACTAGATAGAATCCTACAAGACCCATGGGCCATAGCAGTCGATTATCCCATGTAATAAGAATCAGCTGGGGCCTGCACATTGGGTTGACAAAATGACTAAATATTATAGAAAGATCTGTTACTGGGTCATCACAGTTTCGAGTATCCATGACTTGTGAGTATTATGGTAGTATGCTAGGCAGTTCTGAGGTGTGATGTCAAATCTGGAATGGGAAAAACCCTGGGATCAGGATGTCAAATACTGCACTGAAAACCAAGCCCGTGCTGAATGGAGAAATTTTGGTAAAGGATTTGCAAATGAGCACATGTTAAGATGAGAGAGAGGGTCACTTCCCAGTGCAGGTAGAATGATGTTCCATATCTCTATCACTCATGTGGTCACAAGTGATCACAAGTGATCACTTATATATTTATAGATCACATACAGTGATAATTGGCCATTTATGCAGAGTATGTCTTCATTGGCCAAATAAGTTAGAAAATGTGAATTTAAGAACATGTGTACATGTCTGTCTATAGTAGAACCTTTGGAGCTTTTTTAATGCTAATGTTGAAGCTCCAAAGGAGAGATGAATTTCCTGGTTTCCCTGATTTTGCACATTGAAAACATTTTCATATGCAACACCTTCTGGAGCTAGTCTCTGGAAAATCTGGAAGCAATGGTCCAACGTTTTCCAGGTCATCTGCTGTTTACTTCATGTTCTGTTTTCTTCTAGGCCTGCAGGAGGAAAGCTAGGCAGCACACTGGAGTGGAAAAGGGACCAGCGAGTAGTCCAAGACCTGGGCTCGTCACTCAAGGCTGTGCTGGTTTCACCTTCTATGAACGTGAACGCACTCTCACTGTTCTCAGGAGACTGAGCCTACTTGGGACGCGTTGACCCAGAGACTGCATTGTCTAAGCAGGAGTGCCCAGCCTTTTGGCATCTCTGGGCCACACTGGAAGAAGAGTTGTCTTGGGCCACACATTGAATACCTTGTGACACGTAATCACAAAACAATCTTGTAATGTTTTAAGTAAATGTACGATTTTGTGTTGGGCCACGTTCATAGCCATCCTGGGCTGTGTCGCGTGTGGCCCATGGGCCACGGGTTGGACACCCCTGTAAGGGCCACTCAGTTCAGGTTTCCTATTTTACAGATGAAGAATCTGCACGTTCTTTGAGGGTGGGCTTTCCTGTGGATTACAGTACTAGTTAGTGTGAGGGACAGCAGAGAATTAAAGCCACCCGATTCAGAGTCCGTGCCATTTGCTACAGTGGCACACAGCGACCCCAGGAGCTCTCTGAGATTCGATTCCGCTGACATGAGGCTCACCTGCGGGGAATGCCCAGGGGAAATTCCCCACTCTCGCCCAGATCCTCTTACTCTTCTCGCACATAATAATGCCCAAGTTAAATATAGCTGCTCTTACCTCTTGGGGGGAAATATTTGACACAAGCAGTGAGGGTTTGAAAACTCCATGGGTCTGTTAGGGATTTACCTAACTGTTCCAGAACTACAACTCCCTTATTCCCATTCCCCACCCTCCCCCATTAACAGATCCTACATGCTATTACAGCAGGGGTCTCAGGAAATGATTGAGTTTAACACTTGAGGGTTTCAGAATGAGATCTAGGGAAAGAGCACGGTGTCTCTAAACCTCAAGCAATTTAACTGTGGCTGCCGAGGCATCCACAGAGAGAGTTTTTCAATTGGTATATTTATACTTTCTTTACTTAGTATTGATTCTAAATAAGGATAAAACCCATCCTTGATGGGAAGCCTATGAGTAAGAACAGATGAATTAAAGTTTGTTTTATCTTCCCACTTTCCTTTCGCTGTAGCCAAAAAAAGCCTTCCCTTTAGAGGCAAATGGGATGTGTTCTGGAGGCAGGAGCTGCTGCTTTCAGAACCACTAATGTTGAAGGACAGGAGTGTTGAACGCCCGTGTAAGATCCTGAGCGTCCTAAACCTCTCATCTGTAAAAGCAGGGGACAGAGACCTCTTTCTGAACCGTGAAGGTCCACGGTTCTCTACACGTCCCCTGCTCTATTCCGTGTATTGATGTCCAGGGCTATCACTCTCTAAACCCTGTGTGCTTCTTAAAACACCTGCTTTGGGCCACCAATCAAGCAAGCGCTCTCTCTGTCTCTGTCTGTCTGTCTCTCTTTCTCTCTTAGGTCTTGCAACAGGTTGATGTCCCATAAATATTTGCTCACTGATTATTTGTAGAGCTAGGAATAATCTCTGGGTAATTTGCTTGATGGCAGAAAATGAATGGAGTGTGAATGACCAAAATATGATTATTTACACATCAGCTACTCATTGTCTCTCTGTGCGTGTGTGTGATGTACAAACATCCTTAAATCAGACCTGCTTGAACAGGAATTGTGATGGTTCTCCAAAACGAAGGTAGGCCTCAAGTTCATCTTTGCTTCAGGTATTCAACAAGCTTTGCAAATATGGGAAGATTGTACCTGTACTTTTAAGAACAGTGTTTTCTAACCTGGAAGTTCTACCTCTATCTATATACCTAATTTGCCTCCACTTTCAGCCTATTTTCTATGTCCCAGAACAAAGCTACTCTTTTTGGAAGTTGACAGCCCTGGGTCTTTGCTGATGTTTTTAATTCCTGGAGTTCCCTTTCCCTTCCTCCTCTTTCTCCTCTGTAGTCCCAACCACCTGGTTCATTTTAAATGTCCTGAATAAAGTCTTCCCTCATCCCCCATGATCCAAATTCATTATTCCCTCCCTGGATCCCACCATCATTTACACATACTTCCAGCAGAGTACTTATTTCATTCTGCCTGACATTATGGGGAGATGTTGAAAGGGAATAGTAAGAGAGCAGAAAAAAGAACAGGCTTTGGAAACACAGAGGAGGTTTAAGTGAGGGAAAATTCTAGTAGAAAAATGTCAAGCAAGTTACTGAGTCTTCTTTAGTCTCTGTTTTCTTCTCCTAAAATTGACATAATAATCACCTTACTGGGTTTTGTCGGCATAAAATGAGCAAATATAGGCAAGGAGCCGAACGCAGTGTGTGTTTTGTGTTGAGTCACAAATATAAGATGTTATTAACAGTAAAAATGATATAGAAATTTTATCTTTTTCTCATTTCCTTGTGTTTTCAGTGTCTGGAAAACTGTATCTGTTTTAAAGGGTTTGTTGAATAAGTAAATAACTCCCTTGACATTTTAAGTTCTTATTTTTCCTATACAGTTGCCACAATGTTTAATATAATGTTACTGAACAAATAAAATATAAACGTGTTTAATAAGATAAGCAGAGGTAGGTTAATACAATGATACAATTGTCCAGACTAATTTATTCACCAAAGTAACAGTTTCATGGGGGTTTATTTATTAAATTATATTGAACTTGAGAATTTTCTGTGCCCTCAGCTCTGTATTTGAAGGACAGCCGTGGTCAGCAAGAACAGTTGATACAAACTGCATGCTAATATGCGTCCGGGCGGAGCACAGAGTTTTAGATGGATGATTTAATGCCACAACATCAACAGTACCTTATGAGGTAGATAGTATTACTGTCTTCTTTTTGCAAAAGAAATGAAAGTGAAGGCCAGAAACATGGAATAACTAGACACAGTTCACAGACGTGTTCGTGGCAGACGTATTCAAACCCAGGCACTCTGACTCACCAAAGCTGCTGTTCCCACCATATCACGTGAGACTTTGTCCTCAGCGAGTTTATACTCTAATCAAATAAAGTAATCGTAACAGTGTAATACCTGCTCCAATCCAGGGAACTCTTAGGTGATAGGATGCACGTCGGTGGGGCATCTGAAAAGCCATTGACTTGTTAGGCTGTCTGCCTTCTCCCCCACCCCCCTGCCCCCAGCTGCTTCCTCAGTTATACTTGAACGTTTCTTAACCAGTTATCGCTGGGGTTTTCCCCCACTTTCTCACAGAACTACTATAATTCATGTAGCTGGAAGTTTCAATGGGGAGGGAAAGTACCGGCCTTTGGTCGTGTTTACTCATTGGCTGGCTCCAGGGGTTACATGTGGTCATCCAAAGAAATCAAACACTTGATTGTATTTGGAACAATGCTGCTGCTGGCCTCTGAGGAGGAACTAGATAACCCTTCTGCTATCTCTAGTTTCTTTGCAACTGTTCTTCAAACAGTGCCTTCTGCGTGAACTTTCAAGGGTGGCTCTGGAAAAACCGAAGAGAGAAGATAGGATTAGTATAGATAGAATTAGCAGCAGCCACCTGGCCAGACTTATTCAGATCGTCCATATACAAAGGCATTTCTCAGAGCCACTTCAAGAAGCCGTTAGGATCTCAAGGAGAGAGGATGATCCAAAAGGTGTCTTCCTCTCACCTGCCTGAAAAGATCTAGGCATTGTCCCCTTGTAGTGATCCATATTAGGTTTTTTGTGCACAAGATTTCCTTGGATTAGGTTTTTTAATTTCCTGTTACCTTGATTTATTAGTACTTTGTTTAGCTGTTTAGGGGCTGCTCACCTGACTAATGCATTCACACCGGATTGCCACATGGCAGAGGGCGGGGGTGGGGGTGCAGCTCCGGTACAGCTACAGGGACGCGGGAGGAAGAAGTCAAAGCCTGGGTGGAGACAAGCTAAGACATTCTGGAAAGCACTGACAACCAAGGGCAGTGGTGCGGGGAGGGCAGATGTCTTTCATGGTTGGAAACAAGGGAGTTGGGAAATAGCGAGGCAAACTCCCTTTTACCCTGGGCTGGTCCAATTGTTTTACCTACAAATATTATTGTCCTTCATTCTTTCTTTATTTAGCCTTACTCCTTCTCCAGACAGTACAAGGCAAATCACGCACAGAAATACAAAGAAGGAAACTTTGTTTCCTCCTTCAAGTTCACAATCTACCAACGACATTAGTCCGCACAATTGACTGCAGAGGGCCTGGTTTTAGGAGGAAGGTGTGTGCCCAGTGGCAGAGAGCTGTGGAACTTGTGTCCTTTTTATCTGGGCCCTGAGAAAATGAAGTAGACGATGGCCGGGCCAGCATGACGGGGACTCCAGGTGGACCTTTGGTTCACCTCCCTGTAGATGGAACTGCCTTCCACGTGGAAACCTTGGCCTTGTGGGAATTTGTGTCACCTGTTTTGCTGAGTAAGTCTGGCCACAGCAGGGATGCACAGGTAGATAATGAGAATGCTAGGAATGATAGCTGATATGTTTTGGTACTTTTTATATACCAGACACCACTAGTCTATTTAATAATCTTGGCAACCCTATAAGTACTTTTATTATTCCCATTTTACAGGTCAAGACACTGGCGCTGAGGGAAGTCGAGTCTGTGCTCAAGGACATGCACGTTAGTGGCAGAGCTGGGATTTCCTTCTATAGTCCAACTTGGCATTGCAATCCCTAATCACTGCCTTCCTGGATATCCAGTGTCCATAATACAGGTAAGTGGCGCTCCCCTTTGCAAGTAACTCCAAGAGCACACCGCGCTGGGCATCCAGAAGGGCCCATGGGAGTGTTAACTGTTAGAAAGGGAAGCTTATGGTACCATCCTGGGATAATAGTGTTCCCCCACGTTTGGGAGAAAAGGTAAGTCAAGTGAGACAGACTGCGGTGTCAGTGGTGGTTGAGAGCAGGTGCGCAGTTAGAAGGCCTGGGAAAGGCATCGTCCCACTGACCCGAGATACTGCATTTCCTATCCTGCCGATGAATTCATTCTGAAGGAGGGACGTGGTGGTCTTTCTGAGCCTAAGATCTCTTGCTCTCTTCTCGGACAGACTGGCATCACTAACATCATTTTAATGTTTAAATCTGACACCAGTATCAATTGACTAGGCAAACATGAGTCAGTTTTTTTTTTTTGTTCAATGAATACGTGTCAACCAAGATTTTTGTTTTGTCCGTGGGAAAGTATAATAAAACAGAACTAGCTTTCCAGACACAGGTTGCACAATATGATTAGGGAGACAAACGTGGCTGTGGAAGCTACATCTGCCAGACCTTTCAGACCTTTGACAAACAGAAGAGGACATCAGAGTCGTTTACTGGGGAGGATGGCGTTTGGTCCATGGCCGAAAGAGCAGTGGCTCCTCGATGACAGCTCTACCCTCAAGCTTTCGCAAATACGCGACTTTTGAATTCTGCCCCGGAAGATGGTGTTTTCAGCCAAAGATAGTCAGTATTCATTTTGGCTTTCGAACATGGGTACTGCAAGGCAATGACGTAAAAGCTTATTTGTTTAAGTTTTCTAAAGTATTGTCTTAATTTTCAGTGGAAAAGAAACACAAATAAAGGTACAAAATAGAAGCATGACTATGCATGTTCAGCACACAGGGTTTGGCTCTTTCTTTGAGATGACGAAGTGTCTGAAAAAATATGCTTCCTTTCCGTACACCTCCTTCAGCCTTTTTAGTGAGCTGACTGGTGGAGTGCCCACTCGAGTCAGGTTTCTCCCGGGTATTTGTGTCCTCCTGAACGCTTATGTCATCCTGCCAACCATTGTATGTCTCTTAGGTAGTCGGCATGTCTTTACACAGACGACGATGAAAAAATGCTGCTGGAACACCCTTGCAAAAGTACAGTGGTACTTCAGTATTCATTGTTAATTCGTTCTGGGCAAAAAATTTTTTCCTCGTCAAAATGCGACAAGTGCAGGGTTTGACGTTCTGAAGCCTAAGCATTAGTGAGCGGTCCTACAGGAGAGAAACTGAAAGGTGAGCCTGCTGGGCCAAAGTAGAAGTGCACTTGAATTTGATGAACACTTTGAAATTACAGCGCAATAAGGCTCTGTTTGCTCTCCTACACAGAGGGCGTGCATGTGCCCATTTTCCCGCACACAATTTTACCAACAGCAAATATTATCTTTTGAATTTATATATATCTGATGGGTAAAAAAAATGGCATCTTGGTATTGTTTTAATTATTCCAAATTCCTCAATTACTACAGGTTTGAATATTTTTTAATGTTTATTGGTGATTTGCTCTCTTCCTTTTTCGGACTGTTTAAATCCTTTGTGCATTTTTTTAGTGGTTTATTACATTATTCTTAAAAATCTGTAATAGCTTTTAATATTGAGTATTGACTTTTTTAAATAAATATTTTCTCTGACTGTTCCTTGTTTTATAATGATCTTGATGTCTTTCAAAGTATTCAAACTGAACAATTTAGGTAATAAAATCTACCAATCTTTGTATTTATATCCTTTGAGTTTTGTGTGTTTCTTAGAAAGATTTTCTCCTTGGTATAGGAAATACATGTATATCCTATAGTTTTTTCTAGTGTTTTATGTTCATAATTCAAACAATGATTTATTAATAGTCTTACTAGCATCTGTGTCCTTCTACTAATTTTAAAGCTTTCTTTATACATTTGAGTCTTTCATTCGTGTATAAAAGGAAACATATTGCTTATTTTTTGGTTGGTACCTAGCATTTCCACCTGCACTTTGAGTGGCACATAATTGTACCTCCACAAGGAAGTGCCACGTTTATCACACAGTAAACTCTTACGTGGGTTTATTTTGAGACTCTCGTATTCTGTTCCAATTTATTTGTCTATTCCTAATGCAATCACCACAATGTTTTCATAGCTGTAGCTTTATATTTTGATTTGCCACATATTTTTGATACAGAATTTGAAACCTCAGAGGAGATTCCTTAGATTAGATTCACCGTATTTTCAACAAAGCCCAATTTTATTGGATTGGACAGCGTTTATGAAGGCTGTGCAAGCACAGCCCTCCGAGTGCCGCCAAATTTAGTTCGCTCTCATCCTGGAAAATTAGAGATAAAATTCCACAGAAAACCTTGCCAAGATGCTATTTGACATTATACACAGCAAATTATTAGATAAATTAACACGCTTCTTGCTTTTTCTTTCCTTCCTTCCAACAATGCCTTAATTTGTTTTCAAAAGGTTGGAGAAAATAAGTACTATTCTCCAAAGTGTAGTTTTTACTTATTGTGATTTGCCTTTGCGATTCCTCCAAATTGCAAGCAATGTAAATGTTTAAACAGCTGGGTAAAGAGTTTCTTTGTATGTCATTATAGCATTATATTATACAGCACTTTAATACAATAAGAAATTATTTATAATATGTAGTGGTAGAAAAGGTTTAAGATCTATTATTGAAGAGAGCTAAATTAATCTGTAGAACAGCATATATAATATGATCCATTTCATTTAAAATAACTTGTTTATTAAACACATATATTGATGTACCTAAAGAAACATGAAAAACAACCACTGACTATTAGAGTTGGGAAGCATAAAATTATAATTCCATGTTATAAATATTTATATAATTTAAATATTTATGCAAGCATATACAAGTTTTATAATAAAACCAATAAAGATTTTGATGTTGGAAAATGCAATTTTTAGATTATTTATTAATGATCTTATTTCCTACAAAATTGTTTTCTTGTTATTATAGATTATTGACAGTTGACTGTGCCTCAGAAATCATGTGTTTTCTTCTATTGAAACACTCACTGAAGATACAATTCAGAAGTATTAGTATTGTCACAATTCCATAAACTGTTACTAAATGCCAGCCATAGTACTAACGACATAAGTTGCTTTATTTAACCCTCAGATCATTCCTTGGGGCTAGATATTTTTTCCATATCACAGATAAGCAAAACTGAGTTGTAGAGAGATTAGCTTACTTGCCAAAGCCCTTCAGTCAATGAATCAGCATAGTAGGAAAGCAAACTTTAATCTCTGATGGCAGCTGTGGCTTCCCCCAATAACCTCTTCCAAAACAATTTCCATATGGATATTAACGAACAGAAACTAGAGAGTCTTTTCAGAATTCAAGGCCACAACTTTCTCATGGTTTGCTTATAGATTAACTTAGTAGGGCTTCCAAACCACCAGAATTAACTTAGTAGGGCTTCCAAACCACCAGAAGGGGTGACGGGCATGGTAAAGACACCGGGGAAAGCCACTACCAGGGGTGTCCAGTTTGCAGCCCGCAGACCGCATGCGGCCCAGGACGGCTGCGAATGCGGCCCAGCACAAAATCGTGAATTTACTTAAAACAGCATGAGATTTTCTGGCGTGTGTGCTTACATGTCTCAGTGTATTTCAGGTGTGGCCCAAGACAACTCTGCTTCCAGCGTGGCACAGAGAAGCCAAAAGGTCGGACACACCGGGATGGTCTTTAGAACTGTTCCCTGGGTGACAGGAGCTGAAGCTAACCAGCACCATCTTCCTTTAGGGAACCTATTAATTTGCTAGGGCTGTGGTGATAAAGTACCACAAGTTTGGCTTAAACAACAAAAATACATTTTCTCCCACAGTTCTGGAGTGTAAAACTTCAAGATCAAGTTGTTGGTTTCTGAGAACTGTGAAAGACATTCCATACCTCTTGTCTAGCTTTTTGTGGTTTGCTAACAATCTTCAGGGTTTCTTGGCTTGCATAACCCCTGATCTCTACCTTCATCTTTACATGCCACTCTTTCTGTGCCTGTGTCCAAATTTCCCCTTTTTATGAGGATACCAGTAATATTGGACTAGGGCCCCATCCTACTCCAGTATGGCCTCATTTTAACTAATTATATCTGCCATAACCCTACTTCTAAATAAGGTCACATTCTGAGATATGAAGGTAGGACTTCAATATGAAGTCTGACTTTTGGGGGACATTCGTAAGCCTCTAACAGGAGTGTTACTTTCTTCGCCTGGGGCTAAGGAACAAGCTACAGAATCCTCTCTTCCTGTTCATAAGCCTGATGTCATCCCACTGCCTGTGGGTGACAGCAACTCAGTTCTTTGAAAAGTTTTTGAGTATTCTTCTCTGTTTTCCATCACTCTTTAGATATTTTGAGGAAGGTATTTGGTTTGACCTTCATGTTCATACTGGCCTTCTCATAGGCAACCTGATACTAGCTCTGCGTGGTTGCTTGGAAGGCGCTGTGTATTTTAGATTAGGTTGCCAGGCTTTGGAAGTCAAATAACTTTATTTTTCAAACCCATCCCATTCACACTTTGGAGGAAATGGAGAATTCTATATGCAAAGCATTATACTGACTGTGGCTTCATACATTTCTGAGGCAGGATTCTCATTTTAAAAACTTACAGTATCAAACCTGTATACTTTTTCCTTTCTTCTGAGTTGCAGCCCTCTACAGTAACATAGAAAATAGCTAGAAGCTTTGAACTGGAATTAGCCCTAGTCAGTCATTTCTTATACCTTAAAAAAACCCATGAATTTTGGATCAAGTGTTGTGCTTACAGGTAGCTGGGGAGGCGGCTGTGTGAAAAGATTCACGATGGCAGACAGTGCTAGTTTCCTGCATATTCATTCTCTCTGCTTCCAATTAATGCAACCTGGTTTTTATCAGAGGAGCAACACTCTCTATTTTCTGCTATAGAATTCCTTAAAGCAGAGCCTAGCCTAGACATATGACCTGTTATTGGCCAGTGAACTATAAGTGGAAGTCTACTGGATAGAGCCTTTGGAAGGGCTATCTGTTTTGGGGTTTTTGTTTGTTTGTTTGTTTTTAAACCTTTTGTCTCAGACTGTGGCACCATCACACTCATGGTTGTACGATGGTTGCTCTACCTTATTCTGAGTTGTAGGTAGAAAGATGAGGGACACACAAAGGGTAACACCTATGTACAGCTCAGAAAGCAAGAAAGAGCTTTGGTATTTGGGGATTTCCACGAGCAGCGCCTTCAGCCCTGCACTACCCTCCTGTAGACCTCATTACATAAGAGAAAAATAAATGCTATTTGGTTAATATGCCACCACTGGATTTTTGGCACATGCAGTTGAGTTCAGTCCTGACTGATACATGAACTGCCTCTAGCTTCTCTGCAAAGGTGAGCAGTTGACTCCTGTTGGACAATAACATTGTGCCACCAGCCTGAAAATCTTCTGCAGTTTCCAGGAGTAGCTCCTATCAATGGGATCCCACTATAAGGCTGGCTATTGGTGTGGCTTCCAAATGACAGTAGTGGTGACAGCCCTCAAGAAGCCTGGTAACTAAAAATGGACCTGCCCTTTGATCCAGCAATTCCACTGTTGGGACTGTATCCTAAGAACCCTGAAACACCAATCCAAAAGAACCTATGCACCCCAATGTTTATAGCAGCACAGTTTACAAAAGCTAAGTGCTGGAAGCAACCTAGGTGTCCATCAGTAAATGAATGGATCAAAAAA